>CM076573.1:961284693-961460430 GCA_034641835.2 Pinus albicaulis | reverse complement strand
AGTTCTTCAAGGGTGGGGTCCTTCAGCATAATTGTATCTACCTTGGTCATATCACCCAAAAGAAAGACATAATCAACAAAGAGTAAATATGTCAAGTTTAGGGAAAATCTTATTTGTATAGTTTTCAAGCTTATAGTTCTTTTTTACTGTGTTATAACTCTGTTGAGACCACCTACTCTACAGTAAAACATGGTAGAGGAGCCATTAGTCATAGCTACCCATGGTCTCTTATAGGCATGATAGAAGAATAGGTTGAGCCATTAATTAGAATTGCACATATTTTGAGGAAAGACAATTCATTATCTAGTTAACCAATTGCACATTGAACCCTATATGGATGAGTAGCCCTAAATAAAGTCAATTTTCTCTATCATATGCCTTGGAAATACAAACTAACATTGCTTCTAATTTTTTTTGTTTCATGTTATAAATTCCTTCTTGGGCAACTCCTATTCTATAATGGATTTGTTTTCTAGGAAGGATGCAAAATTGTTCTAATGACATCGAATCATCTTAGTGGATTTTGACCCTACATGACCAAGGAACTCAGGATCCTTGGGCACATCAAGAGTAGCATCCTCCAATGAAAATAGTACGGTCTCCAACATAGAAACATCAAAATTATATATAGTTATAATTCATAATTGCAAATTACCATAGATTGTAGTAGTCCTTAAATAAATTCAAAGTTGAATAAGAAAAAACACAAAATTTCACATTACCCTTCAGTAAGTTGTCCTTGTTTTAGCAAGAAAGGCTCGGACTTACATAAATGTGTAATTAGATTCCCCATAAGATCAATTTCAACATCTTTCCTAAAAAAAGAATCTAATGTCCAAAACGAAACCATAGTTGAATGGAATAATGGTGCTTTAAGGTCATCTACACAAAAAGTTGCCTCCTTCAAATCTCTCAGATTGGATGGTATGTCATACAAAATTAAGAAAAATTCAGGGAAACTTGTCAACTTCTCTAAAAGACATAATGAAAATGCAAGGAAGATTTGTAAAGGAAGGCGCCTGTAATATTCTTTGATTTCCATTTCAACATTTTTCCTAAGTTGAACCTCAATGAGTTGTGAACTCAAATTTCTTTGAGAAGAATGTTCTTATAGTTGAAATTCAGCATTTGCAATCTTCCCACCTCTGTCACATGATGAGTTAAAATTCTTAACTTTCTTATGTCATTACCCAAAACATTTCGTTCCTAGACACATGATTTTGCAAATAAAGGATTTTATGCAGCATAAGTCCTTGTCAAAATTTCATCTCTCATACCAACTGGCATCCGGTCAGAACTGCAACCTGAAATCGGACCTGCACCTGTTCGTCTATTACTCGAGATGTGAATGGTGGAATATATGTTAGACCACTCTTAGCATATGGTAGAGGCTGAACCCTCCCTCTTATTCCCTTGCCAAGACCTCCCTTAGAACCAAGAGTCAGGTGGCCATCATCAGAAGCCCTGTGTGTTGAAGGGCTTGGCATAGATTGATTTTCAAATTGAGCCCTATCCACAATCTGAGCATCTTGACTGGCGAATCTACAGTCATGTGGTCCCATATGGGATTATGGCCCTTTAATCCCACCTATATGTGTAAGTGAACCCGTATGTGCACCTGCCATGTAAGGTGGCATCGCAGGTCCTCTCCCACCATGATCAAGTGGTGTCATAAGTCTCCGACCTGAATGTCCCATATTGGTACCTCGAGAGCGGCCTCCCTGTCCATGTAGTTCTTGCACAGCATCCCGATGCACTTCCTCTATTTTCTTGGGGCCCTCAATTTTCTTCCTTTGTTTTCATCCATTCCTCCTCAGATCAATCAGATCCTTCAACATGAACCTCAGCCTAGAGGGAAGCCCTTGGTTATTTGACATTTTTGTCATCCTATCGATGTAAGCATCAATATGTTCCTTGGCCTTTGAATGGTCAATCATATGACCAATAGTGTTCATCAGTTTGCACAAAGCTTCAACATTTTCCTCCTCTGGATGATGAAATTCACCAATTAATTTTTCGGTGTGTGCTTGCATAATTCTTTCAGTCAACATACTTTCTTTATAAATCTCACCAATAAACCTTATATTTCCTAGCATTTGTCGTCATGTTGCAGCCTTCTTCTCCCGTCTTTCTTCTACTAAAAGGATTTTTTAACCATGCTCTTTTTCTTTCTCAGCCTCAGCCTCTTCTCTTTCATCTTTTTCAAATTCTTCCTGGCATTTTTTCAAAAGAACTCGCTTGAAAACAACCTTCTCATTATCTTCATAAAATTCAGGTATTCCTGCAACAAGCTAAAAACTGAATTTTGCATACATTTCACAAAAATCCAGCTCCATCAAGGCTTTGTCAAATATTTGAATATTATACCATGAAGACATTATGCAGAGTCAATTTTCACTTCTTTGACATGTTCAAAAAGTTTCTCAAAGTTTTGGGGCGTTAATTTATTAAGGATGGATTTAATTTGTCTTTGTTTCAACCAATCCTCATCAGAAACCTTGCCCACTTCATATCGGTTCTCTGATATATGAACTATGGGCAGAGAAGGTTGTGGAGGAGGAATCAAACCCTTCTATGAACCAGAAACATGTTGCCACCTATCAGCATCTGAATTATTTCTCACTAGTCCAACTTGTGGAAGTGGTTCTTTCACATAAGGCCCTCCAGAAAGGATGACATTCATACTTTCTTGCAAAGCCAGTATTATAACCCTGGCCAGGTCGAAACACATCAGAGGAACCACTAATATCCACATCCATCCGCATATCACAACCATCAGCAAAAGCATCCACTGGCTTGGCCCATCTATCATCATCCAAACTGGCCATATTTCTCCCACGACGTTCAAGTAGATAATTGCCACTCAGTTGCTTGTCAAGTCCTCTTGCAGTGCTTGCTAATGCATCAGCCGCTCCTACATGACTTGCAAGTGCTTGGGAATTTCCAAGTAATTCAATAATGTCTGGAAAAATTTCAAAATGATTTGGTAGATATTTGCACTAATCCTTGATTGTCAACAAAAAATCTCCGGAGTACTTTCTGTCTCCTGAACATTCAATAACTAAAATAGCTACTTGATTCATAAGAGCTGAAAGCTTGGCTGCATCTTCCCAGTCATCCAATTCTTCCAGGACTTGCTTCTCAGGCTCCTTTGAAGAAGTCTTACTCTTGAAATCATCGGTTACTATTTTGGATGGTTCTGGAAGGTTCACATCTTCCTGCTTCTCCTCTTGAACCTTATAAGCATTATATAAATCCCAATGGGAACTGCAACATTTTCCTTACTGGAAAAATCCCTATTTTTCTTATTCTTGTTGACAACTACTACCTTGGCTGCATCACCAATATTTTCAACATTATTCTTTGCAAAAACATTGGAAGAACTTTTATTCTCCTTTTCTGTCAATCTAGCTACTAAATCTTGCTTGCCTTCACTTTCAGCAGGCAAAGATGACACCTAAAGTTGAGCAGACATTTCAAAACTATCACTATTAGTGGTGGATACTTGACCCTTATCTTGTGTGGAAATTTCCTTCACATTGTCAGTTGAACCTTCCCCAAGTACTGAAAGGGAAAAAGTGACTTTGGAAATAAAAGACTAAGTGGGTCTTTATTAAAGTGGGGTGAATTAAAAAATAGAAAGTGAGATTTAAATGAGCATTTAATCTCAGCCCTAGATCTCAATCTATTTCAGCCATTGGATTTAGGGATTCCCAAAAGTCACTTAGGGTTAGGTTAAAGGAGGAAAAGGAGGAAAAGGTCATTCATTCTTTCATGAGCAGATTGAGAGAGGAAGAGAAGGAGAGCAAGGGAGATTTCTGAGCAGAGAGGAGAAAGAGAGCAGCTGATAGAAACTTCAGCAAAGTCCGTACAACAACAAGGAGGCACGGATTCCAAGGCAGAAATCCGTACAGCAAGTGTTGGGCACATTTTTCGAGGGAGAGAGGCACAGTTTTCAAGGAGAACCGTACAACAGCTTCAGCATTTAATTCTGGGCAGATTCTGGGCACAGAAATCGAGGAGAGAGACTGCTTCTTGGTGGTACAGATTTCTGGAAATCCGTACAGTAGCCGTACAGTCAGTTTCGGCACATATTTCGAGGCAAAGGAGCGCAGATTTTGAGGAGCAGCAGCAGCTGGGTTTTCCGTACAGTCCGTACAGCAGTACGGCCGTACAGCTGGGCACAAAAATTGAGAAGCTCATTCAGCATTTAATGCTGTCATAAATGCTGTAAAATTTCTGTTTTGGGTTTTTCCTGTTTTGCACGTTTTCCAAGGCGGAGTGAATGCACGAAAATCGAGATAAGTACTGTTGTTTAGTTGCTGAAATTTTTGCTGTAATTTCTGCCTCTCTGTAAAAGCATTTTTTCAGAAATAAGAAGGAGCTCTCAAGATTGGTTTTCCCCAAGAGTTGTAGGGGGTTTTTCCAGGGTCAAGTTGACCAAAAATCTCAGTGTTCAAATGTGTTGAATGACCCAAGCTTTTTCCTTGTCGTGTGTTTTATTTTATTTCTGTAGTTTCAGCATTCTGTAAAAGTTTTCCAGAATTTGTGTTTCAGCAAAGTAATTTGTGTTTCAGCAAAGTAACTTGTGTTTCAGCAAAGTGATTTCTGTTTCAGCAAAGTGATTGCTGTTTCAAAAAATAAAAATTATTTTTTCTGAGTGTTGAATGTAAGGATATGGGAAAGGGCATTTAACCAAAAGGAGAAATAAGTGATACTGAAACAGGGGTTGGGAAAAAACAGGAAATTTCTACAAATAGGAGGGTTTTCCCCATCATTCTTCACCTTTTGTTGCCTATTAGATCACTCTGGATCTATACACTTGGTCTCATTTCTACCATTTTGCTCCCATTGAGCCCTATCTTCTACATTGGGTTTTCTACATCTACAAGAGAGAGAAAGCTTAGATCTGAAGTGCTGAGGACTACAAAGAACCCATCCCATTGAGGAGATCTGGATACACCTTCTTGTTTCCTCCCAGGTGCCCTGTAATATAAAAATTCATTCAAAAAATCGTGTTCTTGTCTTGTCCGTTGGATGCATGGAGCAAACTCTTTACTTTACTGCTTAATGTCTTTCCATTTATAGATCTGTTTGTTGCAGCATTTTAACTACTAATCGCAGATCTGAAGATGTTTGGCAGCCTCTATTGTTGTTAGGGCTATTAGTTATGCGTAGCTAAAGTGGTTCTTTTTCGTACACTTCGACGAAGAATTCATACTAACAACTGGAAAGGTATCTGTCTGTATAATAACATGAAAAAGTGTGGTGCTTAAGAGGCAATATTTTACCCCGAAAAAACACCATTTTATGCCTCAAACCTCTTTTGGAAGGTTTCAGACCCCAATTTTCCAAATTGAGTTCCGTAGGTAAAAATGGTCTTGTGATATGATTCCTCCACTTTTTACACTATTAAATCATCGAGATGGATGAAAAATAATATAATGATCCAATTAAGATCACACCTCCCCAATTCGGGATGATTTTGGTCCCCAAAAATTCTATTGAATGAGGTGAAGAAATTTTCCTCCATCTTCTCTCGGTTGTAACATTTAGTTTTGCCTCGAAGATATCTTTTCAATCTAATTTGCTAAAGGTCATGCTACCCCTGTCTTGTAATTATATAACTCTTTTACAAATTTGTATCCTCTATCAACTCTTCTTGAGCATTTGGTGCACAAGCCTCTACAAAATGTGGGACATGTTTCTCTTCCTGATCTAACATGGAAGGCTCATAAAGTTTTAGATTTTTCTACATTCAACACTGAGTAAATGCAAGTGTATGGGGGTAGACTGAGTCTATAGGCATAATTTCCTACTTTTTCCAGTATCTCAAAGGGACCATGTCACAAAGGCTTGTTATTTTTACAAGGACCTTGTAGCCTCTCGTTAAATTATAACCATACTCGGTCTCCCACCTTGGAGTACTTTTCTATTTTGTGTTGATCACGCCCGACCTTGTATTTTTCCTTTGACATCTGTAGTGTCTTGTGTACCTATAGGTGGATATGCCTAATCTTCTTAATAATTTTTCTTCCCTAAAGGAAGCCCCTCTAATATCCTCCCTCTCTCCTCCTTCTTGCTCATATGCAACATCCAAAGGTGAAGGTGGAAAATATCCAAAACAAGTTTCAAATGGATACTACCAGTAGTAGTGTGGACAACTATGTTATAAGAGTGTTGTATGTATACCATATTTCCATCCCAAGTCTTCAGATGCTTCTAACTATAACCCCTCAAAATTTACACCAAATTCTTGTTGACTACTTCTGTCTGCCCATCTGTCTATGGATGGACTGCTGTAGACCTCTTCAACTTTGTGTCCATCTTCTCCCACAATGTAGTCCAAAATGCAATGAGAAATATTGTGTCCCTATCTGAAACGATGCTCCTTGGTATTCCAAAGTGCACCCACACCTGTCCAAAGACCACTTTTGCTGCTTCTTGCCTGTTGATAGTATTTTTATTTGGCATTAGAATGCACATCTCGCTAAACATGTTAAGTACCATGAGCTTGTAGTCATGTCCCTTCTTGGCTATTGGTAAACCTCCAACAAAAGCCATGGAAATTATTTCCTAAGGACGAGTGGGTACATGTAAGGGATGATATAGATCTTGTTTCTTATTACTTGGCTTGTTGGTACAACAAAACATGCATCCTTTTATGGACCTAGCTACTTGTCCTTGCATTTTGGGCCAATACACATACCTTTGCAAGTTGGCCATTATCTTCCCTACACCAAAGTTCTCTACAACCTTAGAGGTGTGAGTGTCTCTAATGAGTTGTAGCCACTCACCTTTAGGAACACATAACTTATCCAACTTCTAGAGTAACCTTTCTTAGAGGTGGTAGTCAACTACACTGTCACCATCGTGCACATGAATGACTTTAAAACTGCTAAAACACCTTCTTGAAATCCTCATAATCTAAATGTGCCTCTCTGTATGCATCATTGATGAATGGCTCCATGTTCATCATAGTTACCAAATATGTGATCTTTTATATGGGTGGAATTGAAAGCATGTCAACTAACTTGTTTGTGCTTCCCTTCTTGTACTTGATCACTAAAAGAAAATGTTGTAAAAACCCCATCCACTTGTAATGCCCAGTTTGATGTAGCTTACTTTGGGCCTACATATGTTGTAGTGGTTGGTGATATATGTGGGTTACTACCTCCTTTCCCATGAGATAGTGTTTCCACTTCTTCAAAAATTTCACTAGGGCATACAGTTCCTTGTCATAGGCAGGGTAGTTAAGAACTTCGCCATGAAATACTTTAGAATGTTAGCGTACAAGCCTTCCTTCCTACGTAAAGATTGCTCCCATAACATACCCACTTACCTTTGTCTCTCCTTTGAAGTGTTTCTGCAAGTTTGGTAATGCCATAACTAGTGCTTGATTAATATTCATCTTTAACTCCTTAGAGGCCCTCTTCTGATCCTTTCCCACTAGAAAATCTTGCTACTTGCTGTTATGGCATGGAATGTTATTGCTACTGTTGAAAATGAGGCTATGAATTTTCTCAATTACTATGATTCCCCATTGAAAATATTTACCTTAGAAACATTAATAGGAACCAACCACTTGATGATAGCCTCCATCTCGGCAGGATCTATCTTCAACTCTCCTCCACCTATCACATGCTCTAGATACACCAAAGACACCTGTGTAAACTCACACTTATAAGATTTTCCAACAGTTTGTGCTTCTTTAATGTCTCTAGCACCTGCATCAAATGTGATATTTTCTCCTCTCATGTAGCATTGTATATTAGTATATCATCCAAATATACAATAACAAATGAATCTATAAAAGTGAAAAATAAATCATTCATTAACCTCATGAACATAGCTGCATTGGATAGGACAAATGACATGACTAACCACTCGTACAAACCTTGCTTAGTTTTGAAGGCGGTCTTCCAGGTTTCTTATTTTTTGACTCAAATCTAGTAATATATAAAATTTAAGTCTAGCTTGGTGAATTATTTGGCTTGCTTCAACTGATCCAAAAAATCATCTATCCTAGGGAGGGGTTACTTGTTCTTAAGCGTAATTTTTTTTAACGCCTTGTAATCACACACATGCACTAAGTCCCATCCTTATTTGTAAAAATGATGATGGAAGACCCACATGGTGAGGTAGCTGGTCAAATGACACCTTGTTCCAGTAGTTGCTGCAACTGTTTTCCCACCTCACTTTCTTCTATAACAAACTACCCATACAACCCAATTTTTTGCAACATGAAGTTTGTCAACAAATGAATCTTGTGCTCCACTTCCCTCTTAGGTAGTAGTCCATTAGGCTTATGGAACAATTCCCTATATTTTTGTAGTGACTCTTCTATTTTTTGTCTTTGTTTCTTAGTACACCCCTCTAAGGATGACATTGCTCTCACCAACTCTTTTACAGATTGATTTTGTCTTGAAAATAGTAAAACATAATTTTTGGTAGAATTGATCAATTTATTGGCTTGGTTGGCACTTATTAGCAAAAATTTGGAATTTCCCTTGTGTGTGATGATGGCGAAGGCTTTTCCATATTTGATGAGGCGGTACTAGTTGGATCTTTGCATGAAGATTGCATCCCACATGTACACATAGGGACTTCCAAATACCACTCCACATACATCGAAGGGAGCTACATCTATTTCTACTTCATTAATGAAATTAACACTGATATCAAATCTAATTTTGGACTAATTTTTTACCTTTATTTCCGCATCCTTATTTACCCATCCCAATGGATATGGGCTTTGATGATCACGAACTTCCAATCCTAATTTGTTGACCATATCTGCTGCAATGAGATTGACCTATGATCATGAGTCAAACATGTTGAAGAATGTAACTAGGTTAAATATTCATAATTGTATTTGAGTCATAATGAAATGTATTTATCAAAAGAAAGAAAAATAAATTACTATTATTATTATTATGAATTATTAAATAATTGGTTTCATGCTTGGGTCATCATGTTTTAGGTCAAAGTCCCCATTTTGGACTTCTAGGTTTTATATCGAGTCATTAGAGTCATTGTCCATTTTATGAGACCCTTATTGGGATTTTTGAATAACGAAAAAAAGAATTATTATTTATTCAAATAAGTCATTTGTCACCTCCACATCAAGTCAACCATTACCTTATCAAGTCGACATATATTAAGGTAATTCAAACCCCATAAGAGGCTATAAATAAAGACAGTTTGATTCATTTGGTGACACATCAATCACAAGTTTGATAAAAAAGAAAAAAGAAGCATAAGGGTGTGAAATTGCAAGAGAATGAGAAGGATTGCAAGATCAAAGTTTCAGGAGCATATATCTCTTACATGTGTGAAGTCACTGGGCTATTACTGGAATATCGAAGTCTCTGCTGTTGCATCAAGATCAAATTTTTTTCTGCTCCATCAAGGTCGAAGTTCCACTGCTGCTTCTGGGTCAAAGTGGGTCAAAGATTTTGCTGATGCATCAAGGTCAAAGTGTTGTTGCTTCAAGGTTGAAGTGTTGCTACTTCTAGGTTGAAGATCTGTTACTACTACTAAGTCGAAGTTCTGTTGCTGCAAGGTCGAAGTTCTAGGTCGAAATTGTTGTCATTTGTAGAAAAGGGAAGGGCTAACTTGGTGATTGGAGGAAGTCCGTGTTTAGGTAAAAGAGTCTTGGATTATCTCGTGAAACTATTGAAGGAAGAGTTATTTACTAGGTTTTCCCCTAGATATGGTTTTTTCCCTTGATGTCCACCTAAATCTAGTGTCTTTGATCTTCGTGTTATGGTTTTGGTAATCGCTTGATGAACTAAGATAAAAGAAGATCACATGAAAGTTAATAAGAACATAAGAATATCACTAGTAATTATCAAGGTAAATAAAATATTTCTTCCTTTCTGATTTTCAAACATGGTCTCAGAGCCAAGGTGAAGAAGAAGGAAAAATGCATTCTAAAGATCTATTGAAAGGAGAATAAGGAAATCTCAAGAAGTTGAATAAAGGTCATCAAAGGGGATCATATAAGGATAGAAGCCTACCATCTTCAAGAACCATGTCTAACTCAATAAAGGGAGAAAAAAAATAGAAGGAGCATCAAATTATAGGGCATGGAAAAAGAGGATAGATCTCATCCTCGAAAAGAATAAAGTTTTGGATCTAGTCAAAGGAAAAGTGAAGAAACCTAAAGATGAATCAAGTGATGCCGAAAAAGCAAAGTTTAGAGAATCAGAAATATTGGCCATGAGCCTAATGATAGATGGAATACAGGATAAAATCATCCCATACACTTCCAACATAGATTCCTCTTAAGAGATGTATGAGCCTTATCCAAGTTATTCAAAATCAAGAATCTTGGTTAAGTTTCAAGTCTTAAAATGAACTGAGGACCACGAAGATGCCAAAGGATGACACTGTGGATTCCTTATTTGTAAGGATAGCTATAATTAGAGACGATCTCCAGGAAATAGATGAGATAGTACCTGGAAAATATCTCATGATAACTGCACTTCTGGGATTTCCACCATCTTGGAGTGCCTTTGCTTCATGGATCAACAGTTGGAAGGAAAATCCTACATTTGAGAAATTGTGGAATGCATGTAGTTAAGAAGTCAGAATTTCATTAGTAAAAAAAAAAGAGAATGAAGAGGAGAAAATTTCAAATTCCTATTCCGCTCATCACAAGAACCTTCAAAAGGTCCAAGGGGCCAAGGAACATGGTATACCTAGCCAAGATTGAATGCTACAATTTTCACAAGATGGGTCACTATAGAAATGATTGTCCTGACAATATTAGGAATAAAAATAGAAACAAAGATTAAGAAAACTTTTCCGAAGAAGGTTCACCAAAGAAGAACAAGATGGAAGGATCCGAAGTCAAAGAATTATTTTCTAGGGACTCTATCCCTTACATATCCTTATACTCTAAATTTTTAATTTTTTTCCTTTATGCTTTGATTTATAGTATTTATAGGTTTAACATGATTTGGAAAAAAATTATTGAATTGTTTTGATAAAGTTATAAGTATTCATCAAGATTGGATTAAGAGGGAGCCCTCACCATTTTTCCAAAGATATGCATCTTACTCCTTGTATTATCTTTTTTATATTTGGTTTTCCTCTCTTATCTAGATGTGTTTGTATTAGACACTAATAACATTTCTTTTCATATTTTCCTTATTTAAGAAAGGATCCGTGAATGCTCAAGGGTTATGGATAAGACCTGATAAGACAAAACCTGATAGAAGTTCTATTGAAATTGATTTCCTACAAGGTTTGTTAAGAAACAACTCAAAGGTATGTCTTAAACAATAAACTTTTTTCTCTTCACGATAAAGGTACATTCATTGCTTTTAATAATATGTTCTATAATACTAACATTTTTATGTATAGGACCTTTGAATCATAAAGATTATTGTTTGGGTGATTAATCATTAGATTAGATATACCCTCTTTATACATCTGATCATTCTTATGGAACTCTAAAAAGGTTCTCTGTAAAACCCTAACCTAAGGGTATATCGATGCTAATGTGAGAAATCTAGTCTACTTAGGGTTATTGATGAAATCTAGAAAATTCCATTCTTTTGATGTTTGGGGGTTTGGTAATGTTATAGAAACCCTAGATATTTAGGGTTGGATGGTAATGTCTGTATATTGAAATCCTAGACCTTCATAGTTATTGGTAAATTAGGGTTTGTAAGAAAAAAAACCTTATATAATATCTAGAGTAAGCTCCTAGGAATGAAACCCTAGGTGCATGTTTGTCCGTCTGATCGAAACCCTAGCCTAATCAAAGTTTTTAAATGTCTAACTTTAATGTATTGATATTTATGTCTTGGGTTTACCTGATATATGTTGTTTTGATATGCTTATGCATGATTATGAAATCCTAGATATGTATATGTGCTAACCTAATTGTTGATACTCATTGTTCTAGGGTTTGTAACTAATCCCTAGTCACAAGTTTGATATTCTAGGATATGGTGGTATTGCTTCCATTATGACGATAAAATATAGGGTTTACAACAAGACCTAGTAGAAGTTGGTCATATTGTTGAAACTTTAGACTGTGTTGTGATTGGTTTTGATTGTCGATATCTAAGGCTCAGTATCTCATAAATGGAATCTAGGGTTTGCATTAAATTTTAGTAAAAGTGTAACATATTAATTATAAAGTTGTTAGATACATTGTAAAACTACACTTGTTTGAATTGATTCTAGGGTTTTCACTATGTCATATATCTGAAGGAAATATTGAAACCCTAAATATAATCTGATATCTTGATTGAGTTGCTCATGTGATCTAGGTTTTATAACCAAACCCGAGCAAGAAGTTGAAGTATAGAAGTATAATCTCTTGCTGATTATGAACCTAACTAAGTTTAGGCATTTGATATATAAAGTATAATGATTCCATGATTCTAATATAGTTAAATTCATGCTTCTGTATATGTATTTGATTGTACTTGTTGTTTAAGTTATGTAGCCACATAATCTTCAATATGTTGAAGATATTCTCAAGTAAATTTGATTTGATTGATAAGCATGATAAAGGAAGTTATATGAATGATGATGATCAAGATGAATTTGATAAGAAGGATGGAAGCCATGAAAGATTCTCTGATGTCATAGAAAGTTGTTGATATCCATAAGTTAAGAGGGATCTTGGATAAAAGAGAGGGTATATCTCCCAAGTTGAGAGGGAGGGCACATTATAGTCATGATGGATACCTTGAAGAAGAAATTGGAGAATATATATTAAGCTACTACTGAAATAAGGGACACATCATCCAGTTGCATAATATGTTGTTGCATGTGAAGTATGAAAGGAAGCTATATGGTTGAGGAAACTTTTGTCAAATCTATTTGGGAAGCCTCTAAGTCCTACTATTGTGAAGCAACATCAAGATGATTGAAGACCCTGAAGGTTTGTGTTTACTTATGTGTATTTTAAAGATTGTTACGGATTGAGGTTCTGTTTTTACAGGTAAAATATCTCGGAGTTTGGAAGCATGTTTTTCATGCTTGATGTTACCGATCTATTTGATCAGGAGAGATTTATTACCGATTTTAATAATCGAGAGTGTTGAGGTATTGTGTAATACCTCGAAGGACATCTGGCTAACCTGTGTGTTGATGTCTAATTCCCGAAGTAGGGAGGGTGGCGTTGGTCATAGAGGTATAACCTTACTTTACACACCTAGTTCCCCCAGTTTATGGTTACCAAGTAAGCCTGATGATACCTAGAGTGGCTGAAAGCATTACTCCATCTTAGTTCCACCCAGATAGATTGCCCTGGTCAGGAATCTAGTTCGTGGCATTGTGTGTGCCTAAACTCTTCATGGTTCACATGTTTTGAGAGATTCCATTTACTAGTATATATATGTGTAATTATGAATACCTCCCTAGTTAAGAGGGAGTGTTGAAGAATGTAACTAGGTTCGATCATCATAATTGAATTTTAGTCATAATGAAATGTATTTATCAAAAGAAAAGTTTTTTTCTTTTTCTTTTTTAATTATTATTATGACTTATTAAAGCATGTGTTTCATGCTTGGGTCATCATGTTTTAGGTCAAAGTCCCCATTGTGGACTTCTAGGTTTTATATTGAGTCATTAGAGTCATTGTCCATTTATGAGACCCTTCTTGGGCTTTTGAATCATGTAAAAAGAATTATTATTGAGTCAAAAAAGTCATTTGTCACCTCCACATCAAGTCAGCCTACATTAAGGTAATTCAAACCCCAAAAGAGGCTATAAATAAAGGCAGTTCGATTCATTTGGTGACACATCAATCACAAGTTCGATATACAAGAAAAATAAGAAAAAGAGTACGAAATTACAGGAGAAGAAAGATTGCAAGATCAAAGTTTCTGGGGCATCTATCTCTCACATGTGTGAAGTCATTGGGATATTACTGGAAGGTTGAAGTCTCTGCTGCTACATCAAGATCGAAAATTCTGTTTCTGCATCAAGGTCGAAATTTCTGCTCCATCTAGGTGGAAGTTCTGCTGTTGCTTCTAGGTCAAAGTGCTACTACTTCAAGGTTAAGATTCTGCTGCTGCATCAAGGTCAAAGTGTTGCTGCTTCAAGTTCGAAGTGCTACTGCTTCTAGGTCGAATATTTGTTGCTACTAAATTGAAGTTTTGTTGCTGGATGGTTGAAGTTCTAGGTCGAAATTGTTATTATTTACAGAAAAAGGGAAGGGATGACTTGGTGATTGGAGGAGGTCTGTGTCTAGGTCAAAGAGTCTTGGATTATATCATGAAACTATTGAAGGAAAGGTTGTTCACTGGGTTTTCCCCTAGATAGGGGCTTTTCCCTGGTTGTGTGCCTACATATGATGTCTTTGATCTTCGTGTTATGGTTTTGGTAATTTATTGATGAACTAAGATAAAAGAAGATCACAAGAAAGTTAATAAGAAAATAAGAATATCATAAGTAATTTTCAACATAAAGAAAATATTTCTGCCTTTCTGATTTTCCAACAAAATAAAGCATCAATATTTGTCTTCTTGACCTATATTTTCACATGGAAGAGTGGTCTTTTAGTTCTCTTATTGCTACTGAAGGCTACTCAGATTCACCTCCTTCTGCACTTATGCAAAAACGATCTTCTCATTCATGTTCGAGATGATTTCAACTTGGTTTCTCGAATTGATGGCTATGATATTATATTTATTTTCATATTTATTTTTGTTTTTCGGATTTAGCTCTGGATGCAACTTCCAACACTTCTCATTTGTATTTTTATCAATGTCATAATGGTTTCAAAAATTGTTGGGATATTTTCACCAATGTGTTGTGGCTGTATTTTCTTTTTTTAATATCTTCTCCCTTTCCACTTCTTCTTTGCCTCCTTAGAAGTGTCTTGATGTTGCTTCTACTTCGACCCACTTGATTTCCCTTTCTTCTGCTGATGTTCTCTAGGTACTGCAACTATACATAAGCCTCGTTAATCAATCTAGAAATGAACAACATCACTTTCTTCTGCAGATGGACGCGTAGACCCCCCCACATACTTGAGGAGTATGTATGGGTTTTTTGGGGATATACCCAACATTATGAACATATTTTAAATTCTGCGGTGTACTCTTGTACACTTTGCCCCACTTCTGCCTGAAGTAATGCATCCAAAGTCGCTAGTCCTCTCCATTCCTGATATTGTAAAATTGTGAATTTATGAGGGTTTTGAAATCCTCCCACTTAGTCACTTGAGGATCTCCCCCCAACCTCAAGGTCTCCATGTGGCTTTCCCACCAAGTCAGGGCATGACCCTCTAATTTTAGCTCAGCAAGCGAAATCTCTCATTCTTACTCTATATGATCAACATTAAAATGAACTTCTAATTGCAACAACCTTTGATTTAATTGTAGAGCATCAATCTCACCTTGATATGGTTTGATGTCAACCTTCGCTTCCATTTTTAATCAAGACTGTGAATGGTTCAAGACACTCTAATGGGTTTATCCTTTTCAGGTTATTTCTTATATCCCCTCTCTTGTTTTTCCCAATTTGCTAATTTTCCCTCCAATATGGCCTTCGCGTTAGAACCTCCATCTTCTCTGAATAGCCAAAGATTATTGGTCAAGGTTGCCTTGAGGACACTCAAATTACAGTTTGTATTTGCGACTTGTGCTTCTAGATGCATACACCTCTCCTCTATAGGATCATGAGGGTTATTCACAAATTTGTCAACCAAGACTGGGGTTTTGTGACTTTCATCTTAAGGAATTTGGATCCTTTACAACTCCCCACAATATACCCATTGAAACCTACTATGATACTAATTTCATTCGTATACTGTCGTGGATATTCTGCTGGAAATTTTGTCACAACAAATCAGATAAAATTGTACTTAAAATTTGAAATCTACACTTGAGGGTTTATTTCTCCTTAGATTTCTTTTTTTTCAAATTATTGTTATTGCATATGCATGCATATTTTAACTATGCAAAAAATAGAGAACAATGAAATAAAACTCAAAAACCACAAATTAACACATAATATAACCGAGGAAAACCTTTCGGGAGAAAACCATGCTGGAAGGTGAGGCTACTTTGCTCTCTTTCCTTGAATGGAAAATGGATGCAAGTACAAAGAAGTGAGGCTTGTGGTCCGTGGGCTGCTACAATGCACAAACCCTCTTTGTTTGCTCTCTCCCTATCCACTCTTAGCTACTCTGCTCATATATGGAACAAAATGCACTTGAATAGATTGGAAGCCCTTTTCTTCCCAATGGCCCAATTATAACACAACTCGATATTCTACTAGTGGTTAAGTTTTGACTCCTTCATCTTTTAATTAAAGTTACAATATTGACTTTTATAGAGTCTTCTTCATCATAATCATGTGGCTAGCCCATTTTCTATGAATAATACAGGCTGATGTGGTATCATCTAAAATATTCGTGGTCAAAATTGGAAGGTAAACTTTTGGACGACATAAAATTTTGCATCCAGACTTTGATTAAAGCAATTTTTTCATTGTTGGAAAGGTATTTGCGTGTAGAATAGCATGAAAATGTTCTATGCTTAGTCAGAAAAGTTTTACGCCCCCTCCCGCACCCCCCCCCTCCCCCCTCCCCCCCGCCAAAAAAACAAAGAAAAAAAAATTGATGTTTGATGCCTCAAATTGCATCTCAAAGGTTTGAACCCCAATTTTCCAAACTGGGTCCCATCAATAAAATTGGTCCCATGAGCCGATTTCTCCATTTTTCCACTATGAAAACATTGATATGGATGAAAAATAATATAATGATCCATTCGTATCAGCCGTAACATTTTTTTTTGTGACCTAGAGGAACCCAACAGCCAGCTTGACACGTAACTACTAGTAAACTTCTAGGGGCCTACGACCTGTCCTCCTCTCCGTAAGTCGGGCTACGTTAGGGGGGATTTGAACTTGGGTCTCTCGAACATCAACACTTTCATAAATATCAAATTACCAATTGAGTTTCCCCCGGGACGTATCATCCATAACATTTCAAAAGAAACACGACACACTATTTTTAATTCACAATGGTTAATGACAACAATTTACTTTATAGGAAAACATATTTTAATTACCAAGTTTGTGTGGCCTATGTCACACTGTTCAAGTTTGAAATGAAGACAATTATTAAGTTCGATTAGATTTCAATTTTTTTTGATAAGATTCAAATGAGGTTTTCCATATATATATATAAACATTAAAAAGCTAGTATAATAATATATTATTATATATATAATTTTATATTCATATGAAGAATTTAAGTGATAAATTTTATATTTATGTATTATTTCATAAATGTAATTATAATTTATTAACATAATGACCAATTATTTAATTATATTTTGTTAAAATTGTAAGTGGAAATTAACAACTTGATTAATAAGTTCAAATAGCCGTTTGAAAGCACATTTTGTTTTACAAATACATTTCATGGTTTCATTCAACCACAATTTAAAAAACCTAGAGTCATATGTCATACAAGTCCGAAGGTAACAATTGACAACTATTTGAAGGTTTTTGTTTGGATGCCATTTAAAAATCAATGGTCAAAAATGCCAAATAGATCATTGAAGGGAAAATTTAACGGTTGGAGGTCTGAGGACATATTTTGTGCATTTTGTTTCATGTTATTGAAAATATCATGAAAACTCAAAATCATATATGCCAGATGAGTCATGAAGGTAACCTTTGATAGAGATTTGGAGGTTTTCGTTCGAATACCATTTAAAAATCATTGGTCATATACACCAAATCGGTCACTGAAAGGCACATTTAATGGATGGAGGTTTGAGGGTAGATTTTATGCATTTTATTTCAGGCTATTCAAAAATATTTTGAAAATTATTTATTAAGAGACAATGAATGAGGTTGAATCAAGCGAAACTTAGTCGAACTTGATTCAAACTTGAGTCGAATATAGATTTTGTTTGAGTTTTGCCGAACTTTGAACGTAAAAGTTCAAGTTCGTTGAACCCTGTGACATTGTGTGTGGAAGCTGTAGGTGAACCAACAAACTTACAAATAAATTAAAGGGGCCAAATTTTAGAGTGCCCAGTCATGGGAAGAGGCTATAACTAACATTAAAAATAATTGTGTAGGAAATTGACAGGAGTTAAATGACTCATCTATATTGGGGAAGTGTTCAAAGTGAAAAATTTGAGGATTATTAGATTTCCTTAAAACCTAGTCACTGATTCACAATTTTTTAAGTGTAAATGTAATGCCCCCTATGGATTAATTTCCCTTAGGATGAAGTAGCCTATCAATATTCGTAGGCTATATTTTTTGATAAAGGGGAAAACCTCAAATTACCCAATGTTTGGGCAACATGGGCTAATGTTTTGGGAAACTGAGGCAAAAAACCCAAAGTTGGGGGTTGCCATGAACCCCTCTCAACTAATTAAGAAGGAGAAACACCCACAAAAAATATATTAATACAAGAGAGTAGAATCATTTTGATCATCATTGGATTGGATTAATTTGTCTCTGTTTTCTTTGATCCCGAGGCTCTAAGGGTTATAAGACCCCTTTCTCTTCTTGATTAGTTTCGGTGAAGGTGATCCCAACCTACCTAGTCACTCTTCCTCTTGTTCTTGCACATGTCCTTGGAGAAGTTTGGTTTGGCTTAAGAATAGAATATATTATGTGTTATGGTACAACACATACTTTGGGAGAAAAATTAAAGTCTTTGCTATTCGGTGAGAAAGAAAAATTCGTTGAACATCCTATTGAGTAACATAAGTCTCCTGTGGAGAAATTCAACATTCATGAGCTTCTAGGCAGCAAGGCTTTCCTTGGCTCCAGAACACCGAACCCGTATTGTTTGCGAGTACTTACCAACGTTTTTAACCAAATGACAACATCCAAGAGTGATGTATCCTGTAGTGTCCTTGAAATGACAAAAATATAATTAGACATTATTCCCATGTCATTGTATGCGTGAGTTCGAAAAAATGGTAGACAACTAACCTCCTTTATAGTAGTCCGCTTGCAAGTAGTACAATGAGGAATGAAGTATGTAGTTGCATCTCTTCCCATTCACTGTAAGAACTCGCATGATAGTTACAATCAACCATTGTGGTTTGCGAATGGGATAGGGTAATCACGATCACACGATTTCAGGGGTAACAACCTATAAAATGCACGTTTTGGGGGGTGGCGTTGACCAGATGAGATTCCACAATAAAGTGAGTGTATTCATATCACCAATGCAAACAATATAACCAACACAAGAGTTTTCCTCCAATGCAACATGGGTGAAAAAACATATTACAATAGATAAACACTAGTCTAGTAGGGACATTACTGGGTTAGTTACAATAGAAGGTTTATCTACTGAATTTTTGGCATCACACTTAGAAGTATACTGTTGGTCTTTGAGTAAAATCGATCTATTGTTGTGAGCGGCTAGCCCTAACTGAAATGGGTTTTTATTGAAGAATCATATTGATTTCAATTAGGATGGTAAACTTTGTTAAGTAACACTTTATTGTGTATTAATGGTTGGAGGGATCCATTGCTTAATGGGGGATCTACTCTTGCTTACTAAAGTTGCTGAAGCATTATAATATTACATTACTATTGAAGATATTTATAATTATGCAATACATAGATGAATGTCCCCTATTCTATGAATAAATAAATTTGCTATATAGTTGAATTGTTGGAAGCCCTAGATGACCATAAAACTTCAAGGGTAAAATTCCCCTGGAACTTTATAATAAAAAACATAAATACAAAAAATTGATGCATTGGAAACTTAAATTGAAAATACACTGAGTTTTATAACTTAACATGCATAACGAAAAATAAATAAATTGGAAGAAAAACTCATCTCACACATAAAATACGACCCATGAAACCCTAATTCCAGGGAAAACCTGCAACTTTGTGTGTGTTTTCTATTAGCTTAGAAAATAAACTCTGGAAATCTTTACAACAAGGGAATGCTCCATTTTACAAAAAATCCAAATTCAACAACTGATACAACCCCCATGCACTCGTGATATTGTACAATCGTGCCAGTTCTACCTTCTACACACAGATGTGCACTGTACATCCGCACAAGGCGACCTACCTTTGTGCACTGTGGCTCGATGTATTTCTGCACTAATTTTGGACTAGGTTTAGGCTATCTGACCCCCTACCTTCTTCCCTCTTTGTCATTGATATGATCATTGACTGCTGCAAACCCTAACTTCCTTGCTAAGCAATTCACACACTCTCTTGTGCTCTTCGAACTGATCTCTGATTCGCTCTGTCTCCTATTATAATTTCAACCCAAATCCTAAAGTCACTTTCAATGACTGAGAGTAGCTCGTGATGAAAGGTTGAGATTAAATCATATGTTAACTAAGAATTTTTGAATTTTCTTAATTCCAACTTTAGGAAATAGTTAAATAAATTAATATTATTCTAAAGTGGTTGCCTTGTGGGTCCCTCTGCTAGCCTTAGCACTTAGGAAAGAAGAAACCTTACTTCTCTACTCCAATCAAAACTCCTCTTAAAGAGGAAGGTGTTATGCACTACAGCCAAATTCTCTCCGAAATAAAAAAATATACTCCCTCGCAAAGCCTTGGTCAAAATGTTTTTTATCTGCTCCTCTTTTGGTATGTACTAGAGAAAATCTATGCCTCTTTGAAAAATATCCCAGATGTGGTGATAACGTATGTCGATGTGATTTGAGCAATCATGAAACACTAGATTTTCAAAGAGCTTGATACAACTTTTATTGTCACAGTTGGCTCCAACTCTATCCAAAAAAAGTCCACGAGAAGCTTCCTCAACCAATAGCTTCGCACCTTGTCAAACTGGCAACCATGTAATCGACCTCGTCTGAAATCAATGCAACTGATCTCTACTTTTGGCTAAACCAAGAAACATCTGTTGACCCAACACTGAATGCACATTTTGATGTGCTCTTCTTGTTTATGGAGCTCCCTACCCATTCTGCATATGCGAAACCCTCAAGCCTCATCTCATCAACCTATCTATACTACAATCCATACTCTTCTGGGTTAGAAAATTGGAAAGGAAGAAATATTTTCTTATATTAATAATTACTTGTGATATTCCTCTGTTCTTATTAGCTTTGTTTGTGTTCTTCTTTTATCTTCTTTTCATCAAGCAATCATCAAATCAAAACATGAAGATCCAGGACACTAGATATAGGTGCTCAACCAGGGCTAAAACCCCTCTATAGGGGAAAACCCATTCAAACTCTTCCACCAGAAAATTAAAGTTGAGATAAACCAAGACCTTAGACCAAAATACCTTCCTCTCTCCACTAAGTTAGCCCTAAAATTCTCCTTCCAACCTATTACCCACCACCTGTAGGTAGTATCCATAGGAGAAAAGTTTTCTCCTAGATGGTTCTCAGCTGGCAGCCAAAACCCCGTTATAGCTACCAGATAGCTCGATGTGCCATTATCTCTGCTACCTGAGCCAACCATGTGGTCCCTCACCCATCTATTATGATTGTCTGTTTGAAGGTGAACCTCCCGACCCCGAAGGTATGACTTTTCATTGTGTAGTTGGGTAATTTTTTTTTATTATCGTGGACACTTTTGGGCATGGATTGGTGGGGGGATTCATAGGAAAGAGTTGGTTTCGTTTTTACTCTTGTCTCCTCTGTCCAATTTTATGGTTAGCCTTGTATCCTAGTTCTGTGGGATATATTTTAATGGATACTAGCTTTAGGGGTGGAATTACATGGGAAATCTTGATTTTGGTTGCATGGTCCCACTTCCCGACACTATATACATCACATCCCTCCGCTCATTATAACCCCATTCACCATATTTGCCATATGGGTCAACATTTTCCCATTAGGTCGATAAGGAATTAACCTCCCCCTCCCCTTGTCCACACTTTGTGTAGGACTTGGAACGATGCCCTGGAGGTTGGTGCAGCTAAAAGAAAAATAAAAAGAATAATTTTTCCACTCTCAACAATAAAGGTACCATAAAATTCAAAATATGGTTGGGACATACACATTTAGCACATGGGAAAAATCCAAACATGAGCTCTATCCATTTCATTATGGCCATCACCCTGGTTCCTAGGGTCCCTCATATTGACCCCTTTCATCATCAAGGAACCCATGATTGTCCCAAGCCTTGGTGGGTGATGAAATTCCCCACCTAAAGAGGGGTATTCACTTCTATACCCTAAACATCATGCTCTCATCCCCTGAAGCCCTGAGCTGTTATAAAAGAAAAATCAATAAAAGGCAAAAGGCATATGAAGAAGGGTGGAAAAACAAAGGCTGGGGTAACTCGTGTACCACGATTTCTCCCTCTTGCATTCATACAAACAAGTGTGGGTTTCCCTTATTATGGCTACCCTTGTACTGTGGAAAGTTTCTTAAATAATTCCCCTGATACCCCATTCTGTTCCACCATTATATCACATGCCACCTACATTTAACGAGTCTACCATGGGAATGTCACCCTTTTAAAGGCTGAAAATACCTAATATAGTCCTTGGTTAACCTTTTTATGGAGCTTGGAGACACCTATACATGCTAAAGCTCACTATGTAAGGGCATGCCACTATGAAGTTTCCACTTGTTTTCCATGATTTTTAATCTCTTTACTTGATTAATCTAATGATTTTTTGTGCTGGAAGGTGAGGGGACACATTGGATCTTATAGAGGATTGCAGGTGGGTCTCCATTTAGGGGTTGGTCTCCCTATACATGGTCCATTCACTCTAGAGTGTCACACTAGCACTTGTATGGTGAGCATTGAGAGCCATGGTCCTCCACTGAAGAAGAGAGCAGTTTTCCACTTGATGGATCCATCAACACCATCCATTGATTACTCTTGTTCCAATTTTTGGATGAGGATGATGCACCTATACCACCTTTCATAGTTGGCTTCACACTTGCACAATAATTTGGCTTATGTTCCAAGGCCTTAGATGAGGACGTGTCTCACCACGAGAGACAAAGGGAGTGCTTTATGTCATCATTCTAGCCCTTACAGATGGTATATAGGCATTATCGATCCACTTGGAGACCCATGAGGATGTCATTGTGACCCCACACCCACTTGGGACACCATATTTGATTTTCTTGGATATCAAGGGGCCACCCCCTTGATCACTATGTTTGGAGCCTATTCTGTCACCTTGGCACACTTTGGAATCCATTAGGACTCTTCAATGGCCCAACGACTCATTGTAGCTATTACTTTTCCCTCTTGAGAGGCTTATCTTTGTATTATGGACCTATCTTGTTGGGCTTGTCACCAAGTTTTGTTATTCTTGCACATTATTTTATTATTAAGGGGAATTATTGGGCTAATAAGCTATTTGAACCCTTTTATGGATTATATAAATAGATGAGAGGCTCATTCATTTCTCTCATCATCATTTGGGTTGGATGATCTCTTTTTGAGAATTTCAGCTAGCCTTTTGATGGAGAAATTGGTGTCTTAAATGAATTTCGATGTTTAGAAGAGCTTAATATTGTATTGGAGCTTAAATTTGTTTGCATCTTGATGATTGGAGTGATTTTTCTATACTTGTGAGTATAATTTTCATGATTATTTGTAATTTTGTCTCATCGAATTGTCTATGGAATATTTTCGTTCATGAAGCTAGTGTAGCTTCTTTTTTTCTTATGCAAAGTGTGGCTGGGCTTGTATTTGTGAGGGATTTTTCATATGATCATTTGAAGTATAATGAATTATTGTCCTATAGGTACATGAATGTTCATGAATTACCTTTAAAGTCATCATTTTCAATATGAAGAAGTATAAATTTCCCTTTGTAACCTTGTTGATGCTTAGGCCATACAAAGTTGCTGGGGAATTCCTTGGTTGAAATTAAGCCTATCTAAACATTTATTTCATTTGAATCCATTCTCCCAGTTTGCTAGGAACTGGTCTAGTCTAAGGTGACCACTAAATAATATTATTTTCACATTCTCTTCCTCTTTCTAAGACCTAGCTTAGTAGGCCTGCTAGGACGTCATCTTAAAATCATTTTTAACCATTGAAAATCCTTGAAAATTGGTCCATTACTATGTTGGGGTCTTATTGAGAGGTCCTCAAAATTTGAGGTCGATCCCACGGTTGAACCTTGAGATATTCCAAACCCTAGATTAAATATCTTTATCCTCCCTAGGTATCCTTTTGCTATTGGCTTCATTAGGGTCATTGCACTCAAATTCCAAGATAAGTTCAATTCCTTTGATTCTATTCTCTTCTCAACTTGGTCAAGACCATAAATTTTTTGATACAAACCAAACCCTTGGCTTTGTTCGGGTCCACTTGGGCTTCTTTGTAGTCCCACAAACTTGAAACTCCAATCTCAAAAAGGACACATAGAAATCCTTTTTCTTTAGGATTTCTTGATCTTGGGTACCTCTTTTTAAGTATCACGCCTTAAACCCTAGGTCTAGGTATCCTCTTAGCCCTTTTGAGAGAGCCATCCATCCTGCTTCTATGGAAAGTAAGCCTATTATCCGAGCCTCTCTTGTGAATAGTCTTTAGCAATCACCCCATATCCTATTGTTGATCAATATATTCTTGTGATTCCTCTCATACCAGGACCCCTCTTGTTGGTTAAATTCCGTAAAAAGCAGGCAACTTTAGTTGGGTTGACATTGGGATATCACTCCATTGTTTCCACTTGACCTATTGGTTTCTCTATAGGATCCCCTCCTAGGACCCCTACTAGTTTGAGCGATAACATTTTTGGCGCCGTTGCTGGGGACATGAGACGTGTGTCTTGTTCCCCACATGACAATATTAATATATCATTCTTGGCAACTCGATTGGAAGAATGAAGCCCTAGTTCTTCATTGAGCTGTAATTTCAATGCTTGTAGGGTGAAGAAAACATTTGTCAAGGAAATTTAACTCACCCTGTTGACTCCCATGTCATTAAAGACCCAACAACATGTTTACCACATATATTCTCGCCATATATATGACAGTGACCCTGCAATATCTCACATCAAAATTCATGAAGAAGATGCCAATGTTCGATGGTGATCCACATTCCACAACTAATCATGATGTAAGGTTAAAGGAAAAATATAACTCAACCTTGTGACCAAATGGATTTGTTTGTCTTATCCATCGCCCTAAATACCGATTATCTTGAGTCATGTGAGCCTAAAATCATTCCTTCTCTCTTAATGTTGGTTGTGCACTTCCTCTTGCATGAAGGGTCGAACTTGAAAACTAATGAAGAAATATGAAAATGTTGGAGATGGATTTTTTGGGAGGAGGAAGTATTTGAATATGGTTATATCCTTGAGGAAGAATATCCTAATCCTTCTCCAAATGATCAAGATCATGAATTGGAAAGCTTGTCCTCTAAGGATGACGAAGGAGATCTGAACCCCAAGATCCTTTAGGTGTTGTAGGAAAGGATGATGGAATATGACGAATCTTGCAAACAACTTATGGCTACATATAACTCCAAATATGTTTTCTCCCACTTATATGAACAATCGAAAAGGCTCTATAATATGAAATGTGAATATAATAAGAACCCTACTGATGCCCTTCTCCTTGAAGTATTCTATCAAACTCATATAGTGTAGACCTTAGATAACATTCTTCGAGAAAAGATGAAAGAGGAAGGGTCCTCCCTGCTTAACAAAGAAGGGATTGAATTGCAGCTTAGCCAACATCAAATTCATAGTGAACAATGGGATGATTCTAAGGGAGATCATGATCATCAAATGGAAAAAGAATCTACGAGAGATTTTTGGGCTGCTAATTGGGGAATTGGGTATAATTATAAAAATGAAGGCCCTGTAGTATCTCAAATCCATAAAAGTGAGCCCTTGACAAAAGAAAGTACTCTGACCCTTCCAATTAACAAGGTTGGTCCTTCTAAATCCCTTCCTAATGATTGGAAAGGTCTCTTCTTCATGTTCCAAGACAATGAAAATTCGATCATAGAGGATATTTCCACCGTTGCGAATAATTCCAATAACACTTGTGTGAAAAGGACTAAGGAATATTCTTCCTTTAGTTGCGTTACCAATAAAATTTTTTTCTTCATCTTTGATAAATCCTACCCTTGATATATTAGTAGCTCAAAATAAATGTTTGTTATGAGGTCCATTCCCCTAGTTTTGATAAAGAGATGGCTTCTCCTATGAAAAATGGAGAATCATGGTTTTTCCCCAGGTACAATGATGGTTCCACCTCCTACTTTCCCAATAACCAAGATAATATCATCATAAATCTGTCTGAGTCACTCACCCTTTCTTACCCCAAAGATGATAGGCCTGAGATAATTCTTTATCAAAGTTTCATGTACTTGATTATTGATATTTCCATCTTCTGTTTAGAAGAACAAATCCAATCCTCTCGGTTCGTATCTTTCACTTCCTCCAAGGTTCCTTTCTATGGTACATGGGTCTCTTATTTTCTCACCTCCCACCCTCATAATCCCTCATACTATTCTTCCCATTTGTTTTTTTGTATATGTTGCATAATTAATCATAGAATCAAATGTTTTTATATTGATAAATTGACATGTTAGTTGCATTGGATCTATGATTATACTTAGCACGAGCATAATGTAATATGAATGTTAGGGTAGGATGCATTGCATGCTTATTTTCACATTAGAAATAACATCATATGATATTATCATGCTAGATTATATGCATTTAGGTTAGAATTGCATTTAGTTTAAAATTTTATTTCTTGTTTATTTTATGGCCTAATATTAAGCATGGGTGATCATAAGACACCACAAAAATGTGCTACCCCGTGTACTTGATCTTTGATATGTGCAGGTAACAGGTCTGCAGTCCCAAGAGATTGTTGGTGTTTTCATGACCTCCCTGTTCAAGTAAGTTAACACACTCTTTTGTGAGTTCATGTCCCAGTTGGAGCCATATGTTACCCACCACTTGTGGGTAGTATCCATAGGAGAAAATTTTTCAAGGGCCTTTTTATTATTGAAAAATAAGAGAAAACCCTAAACAACCAAAACCATAACTTGAGGAGATGTAACACCAAGAGTTTATGGGCCCTGTTGGGGTTAGTTGGGCATCCAAATTCCAAGAGTCATAACCTGGTCATATTATCTTCACTTGGTGCGTATGATACCTCGTTGGAAATATATCTCCAAGGATTATGCTGTTTTGGGCTTCAAAATGACTCTGGAAGTTTAGGACCCAAAAAAATGCTAAAAATAATAAATAAGAAAACTGATGAAATTGACTATGTGGAATAGGCGGGTGGTCACCAATATCCACCTGGATCATTCCTCCCCCCTTAGAAAGCAATGTTCCCCATTGCGTGCAGATCCTCTATGAGGTAGGGAAATTTTTGTTGAACCTGGTTCCTGGTGAACCACTTTCCTTGGTGAAGGAGTTGACCTACTTTGAAGTGAGCGTAGCTTGTGGTGGGGTCCAAAGAGGTGCTCCTTATACAAATGTAACCAAAATGTATCGCCCACCTGGAACTTATGTGGCACTCAATATTGATCCTGGTATTTCTTGTACTTGGCATTGAATTTCTCCAAGATATCGTGGATCTGTTGGCGAACGTTAGACAATACACATGTGGATTCTGTCTGTGTGGTCGCATGAGGTATGAAAACATCAGGCAGTGGTGCACTTGGGGTTAGATCAATGGAGTTCTTGACCTGGCAGTGTAGAGTAACCTCTGTGGGTGAGGAGAAAATGTCCTTGTATTCCTCCACAAAATTGTCCATTTGTTGTTGTCGTGCAGGGGCACCTTGTTTGGAGGTTGTGGCCATAATATTCTTCTTGCCCTATGGGTGAATTGTAATGAATTTTTTTTCCTAGTTTGGGAAATAATATTACTGCGTTGCTTTGCAGTAATCAAAGAGATGGTGGGAGGCAGTACTACCTCTGGTATCCTGTACAACTTATTTTCCAAAGTAATAATAATATAACGAGGTCTATACTCGTACATAACATGTCGCTTCCAAAATTATGGTTGGCCCAATAATACATCATACACATCAAGAGGAGCAACATCACATAGTACCTCATCCGTGAAGGCCTTGATACTATACGGAAGGCGACATTGTTGGCTGACGCAATGATCTCTTCCTTCGTGAAGCCACCCAATGGTATACGGTTGCAGGTGTGCTATGGTTGGTAGGCTGAGACACTTTATGACCTCTGCTGAAATGATGTTCTTTTGGCTTCCACTATCGACAAGGAATTGTAGTGGAGAACCATTCACCCACATATGCGAATGGAAGAGGAACCCCCCTCCTCTAGATCCTTGAGATCCTCCCTTTGGAGCTTGGTGGTGGCAACAATGGAACTAGGATCTGCATCAATGATCTGCTGCCCTTTGTCATTCCCCTCATTTGGTTCTGACTCACAATCAGAACATGCATCTGATTCACATGCCTTCAGTTCGGCCACCAGTGACTGTTTGGTCTGACACTCATTTGTGTTGTGAGTGGAGCTGTTATGAAATTCACACCACTTCCTCGTGTCCTTATTTGGTATTGTGGTGTTGTTATGAGTCATACCACTTTGGCTTTGCCCCTTTTTTTTGTGGTTCAGGGGTGCCTTTCCTTGGCTTTGGATTCACATATGCAAAGTCTCGCTTCTTCTACTTAAATTTCTGCTCGATCTTGGCGGCATATTGATATGCCGTGCTAAGAGAGGTAATTTTGACGAACTCCATTTCCTCCTGAATGTATTTGTGCAAACATTTACATTACTTGAGCACCAAGTGTCTCTCTGAATCTTTAATACCCAAATTTGTGCACAGGGTATGGAACAAATTCGTCAGCTCGTGCACATCTTGATCCCTTTGCTGCTGCAACATGGTCCATTGGATGTACTTTCCTCATAGCTCCCCATGGGGTAATATTGTTCCTTGATTCCGTCTTGGAACAAATTCCAAGTGGGTGTGGTTGAGAACAGAGAGGGTTCCCTCTCGTCCTTTTGCTCATAGTAGGTTTCCCACCAATCTTTGACATGGGGGGAGGCTTTGAGGAGTGTAAAAGTAATATTTTCTTGGTCAGAGAAGTCATGGATCAAAAAATACCCTTCCATCAAATTCAACCATCTATCTATGACATTTGCATCTATTTGGCCTTCAAATATAGGAATGTTGAAGTTGAATTGTACCTTGAAAGGAGTGGCACCTCCAGAGTGGCTTATGGACGTAAATGCACCACTAATGGGCAGTCGTTGAAGGATCTGGGCAAAGTTATCCATCATCACATTCCTTTGTTTCTTGAGGGCCTCATTAGGGGAGTTTTGAGGTCGAAAATGGGCCTCCTAAGGAAATTATAAAATAATAGTGGAAATAATAAAATAAGATTTGATTACATCATCAAATTTGAGAAGGAAAGAATAAAAAACTATTTTGTCAACTCGTATTTTGAGCTTATCTCCCTAAGGTTTTACTCCAATTTCGAGCTGGAATACTTGTTGGATGAAAAATTTAATTCCTCATCCAAGGAGTACCCATGTTGCATACTTTGATGGACTTTTCTACAAGAAAAATGAGAAATACATGAAAAACATGATTATAATAACGTTTTTTCATGTATTTATCATTTTTTGTGTAGCAGGGTCCATCAAAAGTATCCAACGAGTACTCCCACTAGAAATTTGAGTAAATTCTTAGGGAGATAAGTTGAAAATACAAGTTGAAAGAGTACTTTTATTATTTTATTATTTTTAATATTTTTACTTTTTTACTCCAAAAATGGTGAATCACCCCCCGTGGTTGACATCATCATATTGAATCCTATTGGTTCTTATAAAGTTTATTTTGGTTGTATATTTTTCTTAGGAGGCCCATTTTAGACCTCAAATTCCCCTAATGTGCTCAAGCAATATTTTGATAGGATCTCATGTTCTCTCGTCTTTCTTTTCTTCTGCCATGGGAGGTCGTCGGGGTTTACGAGCCTGATATTGCAAATTTCAACTGGATTGAGCCCTAAATACTTATAATTCGAACTCATTGGGGACATGAAAATAAATATCGCGAAAGAGCAGACCGCTCTGATACCACTGATCCAAATCTTGGTTGAAATGGACCTCTTGCTGCAGCTTTGTTGATAACTTATTCTATAGAAAATTCCGTCAAAGACCCATTTGAGGTATTGAATAGATATTTCTAGTGATATAAGACACTTGAAATTTGATGACATGTGGGGTGAGAAAATAATTCCACAAACTCATAGGACGTGCGGCAGCGCAATGTTCCAGACATGTGTAACTTCAATTTCTCATATCTCTCAAACCGGGAAACAAAATCAAATTCTATAAAAAAACCCATTTGAGATATTAAAAATAATTTCAAATGAGATATTTTTCAATCTCTAATATGATATGTTGAGACCATGGCACTTGAATGAATTTTACTGAAGATTACTGCAAAATATTGAAACTGAAATATGTTTCAAACCCTCATGGAGCCGTAACCTAAATATGGATTTATGGAGGAAAAAAATAAAATACAGAAATAAAGATAAACACAAATATGTAGCAAAAATAAAACTTCATTTCATCAATATCAAATGACTGAAATATGCTTACAAACATAATTGCATAAACTAGCTAGGGTGATGGTAGCTTATCTTTGAGAAGAGATGTGGCAGATACATGGCTCTGAACTTTATTAAAATGAGGCTCAAGGGAATTTTTTATTATTGAAAAATAAGAAAAAACCCTAAACAACCAAAACCCTAACTCGAGGAGATGTAACACCAAGAGTTTATGGGCCCTGTTGGGGTTAACTGTTGGGCAACCAACTTCCCGGAGTCATAACTTAGTCATAGGATCTTCGTTTGGCGCGTATGACACCTCGTTGGAAAGATATTTCCAAGGAATATATTGTGTAGGGCCTAAAAACAACTTTGGAAGTTCGGGACCCGAAAAAACTGCTAAAAATAGTAAATAAGAAAACTGATGAAACTAACTACATGGAATAGGCAGGTGGCCACCAATATCCACCTGGATCATTAGCTGCAGTTTCATTTCTTCCACGGCGAGGTCAATTTTTATAATAATGTGCTTCATCGCAACCCCAACATTGCAACGACGATTTCTAGATTTGCCCATGGTCTAGTCTGTTGGATGCTTCAGTAGGCCGATATTCTGCTAGCCATTTGGGCTTTTGCTAGTTTTTTCCATATTGTCTATTTGCTGGGTTTATTGTAGCATTATTATAGTTACTTGGCCTATTATTTTTAAAATTTTGACTACTCTTCTTCCCTTTCCTTGGTGGCCCACTCCTACCAACAACCCCTTTCATTTCATTTGCTGATAGCACATTCGTGCTTTTCAAATCACTTCATCCATACTCCTTGGATTGACGAATTCAATCCTTTCCTTCATGTGAGCAGGAAAGCTACTCGAGAACCATTGTACCTTTTCTTTTTGATCCCTTAAATACAGTACATACCTCAGGAATGAGGTAAATTGAGTTATGAACTCATCCATAGACAACTGTCCCAACCTCAAATCATGAAAGTATCGAGATTTTTGATCGTAAAAATGCTATGTTAGATGTTTGTCTTTAAAATAACGTTGGAACTTGTCCCAAGTCACATTCTGGTTTTCTATTCCCCACACATTTTTAACTTCCTCCCACCATAATGTGGTCTTTTCCTGCAACTGTAAATACCCAAACGAGCTTTGAGCTTGCTGATATATTCATAAAATTTAAAATATTTGTTCATGTTAATTATCCATGCTTCTACCTCTTCTTCAGCCTCTCCGGTGAATGTAGCAGGCTTAATTTTTCAAAATTCACCCTAAAGCTCTACTTTCAGTTTTTTCATCTCATGTTGATCTGAAACATTTCTAGATTTTGCTTCATTGTAAGTTCTTCTTCTGTTACTTCGTTGGATATGGATTCCTTCCGGATTATCATTAGCATGTTGTTTTTGTTCACCCTCATCACTGATGCCCGTCTCCGGATTGGGTTGTGTTGTACGATGATTCTGCCTATCTGAGAGGATTTTGAGAATCCTCTCTTGTTCCCGTATTAATCTCTCATTATCGCTCCTTACTCGAACCATTTCTGCCTATAGCTGTTGGACTGTGTCCGTAAGTCTACTGGTCTGACCTTGTTGTTCCTTGAGTAATCTGCTGGTCTGAAGATGCTGATCCACACTCAGTTGTACCCACATTTCTGGGTTCATCTCTGGGTTAGGCTGGGGGTGAGCTTCTCTGGTAGCTCTAGGTGTTTGATATTTGGGTCCTCTCCTCATCATGATCTGTTAATAATTTTCCTATCACTGTGCATAATTTCAAACACCCCCATTGTTATTCAATTGGCCCATATGGGTCCCAGAATATGAACGCTGCTTTGATACCACTTGTGAAATACATTGACACCGTAATCTAACACATAATTTTTTTATTATTATCTAGAATGTAATTCATAGCACCATCGTGAATTTTCAACTCACAAAGAGATTTCACACACCTTATGTGATTTTATTATCATCATGCCTCATATTTTTACAAGAGATTATTGTAATATTACTCAACACATTAAAACTATATCGAAACTATACCTTGATTTCTCATGAGGATTGATGTACTCTATATGACATATAATATTTAATATGAATATTGATTACTTACGAAATTGTTGTAAAAAAAAATAACACATTACATTATACCAATTCCCGATTTGCTTATGAGATTTGTTGTACTAGACATGACATATATATTTATTTCAAACTAATGGAGAGTTAATATACGGGTCATTGAACTCTTTAGTAGATACCGGTCCTACAGACCCAATACTCTTTACCTTCAAAACCGATGGTCTCATGTGCTATTTGCAGACCCTTCTTGACCTCTACCACTGGCAACTGGAAGTGGCCTCATGAACACTTGGTACTTTGCTAGCCGTTGATCGTTATGTAAGGGATCAGACGATGCTGGTGCGTCACTCAGGCATTAGGGTAACAAACCCTAGCCCTCCTCCATCGTTCTAGCATCAGTCCCTCCCTCAATCTGGCTCTACAATAGCTTTGTCTCTATGGCATTCAGTAACGCCCTTGGTATCAATCCTCTAGTGCAAAAGGTGAGAAAAGTGTTTGAATTTTCCATTTACAGACAAGTTCTCATTTTCCTTCGTTTTCTTTTGTTTGGTAAAGCATTCCGCCGTCTCCTTATTATTATACTTACTAACAATTTTCTAATTGTGTTGTTTTGGCACTACAGGTCTCATTGCTTCAGGAGATGGCTCATTCGAAGGCAAGAATGGTCCTGTCGAACCCTTCCAACACTTCCAAGAGGTAATACCTCTGTTATGTTTTCTCTGATCAAGACGAACTCCTGGTTATTACAGTGATTTGTTGGTTCTAACGTTTGGTAATTCCTTCACTTTGGCATGTGGAGAAACCTTTCTTCGTCTCAAAAGAGAACCTTTCTTCCATCCTTTGGATAGAACGACACCAAAAATTGTTTTCAGAGGGATCTCCATCAAAACCACTTGGGTAAGTTCCCTTGGTTGAGGTTCTCACACAGTTTATCATTCGCTTATGGGTTTGGCTACTGTACTGAGAGGGGTATCCCTCTGTCTGAACAAGTTTTCTAGCCCGTTTTTCTTACAATGGGGTTCTTCCCAAAACTGATTTAGTTTTAATTCTGGGGTTTTATATTTTAATCAACTATGTATGAACTATGAGGCCCTCCACAGAGGTTACTTTGCATTGTTATTTTCTCCTATTCTTGTCTTATAAATACTTAACTTGTTATTTAGATACTGTTGGAGACATTGTTTAATCCCTAGCCTTATAGGCACTACTCGCACTCAGGGTTTTAGTCTGGCAAAGCACAAATTAAGACATGGTACCAAAGGACAAAGGACCCCAACTGGATCTTGTTCCGGTTAGGGTATTAAACCTTTGCTACCTTGTCATCAACCAACATACTAACTATGCCTAGGAAATGTCGATATCTAATACAAAATAATATAACAATTTAACATAATACATATCATGAGTAGGTCTTGGAATTTGCTCAGCCCATTTGAAAATTCATATGCTTGTCTACAGAAAATTTGAAGAGAATATACCACTCTTTTCTTTAGTCCAGACATATAACTATTTTAACTCAGGAACTCATAACAACAGAAATTTTCTCTTATACATTTTATTTTATCATGAGATTAAGTTACTTATCTCAAATTAAATCATAACAGATGGTAACCGCCCAACCATGAGAGAGGCCATAACGTCTTCTTCTACCCTCATGCTCCTCACCAGAGCATAATTTCACAATATTTCTCCTAGAGAGGGACATCAAGACTCTTGTCCAGCCTCTTCTCCAACTCAGGTTGCAGAGTTACACTGGTTGTCAACCAACTCTGGACCACTCTAACATTACAACCATCCTGCTCTTCATATCTTTTGTTTTTTTCACAGAACCCATTCTCCTTCGTGGGATTTCCTTTTTATCCTCAGAGGAGAGGGTAAATGTCAACAATTGCTTCTTTGCAAGTACTCTAGCATCTTGGAAATATTTACCCATGAGTTATGGAAAATAATAATGTAATTATTTATTCATAAAAGAAAAAGTAACTCATGTTCATCAACTAATTAACATATTAGTTAAACCCTTTTCACTTAAAATTAAAATGTACTTTTTGGTAAAAGTAATTTAAAAAAAAAAATTAGATATCATTTTTGGTTTTTAAAATAAAAATAAAGAAATTAAGCTGGGTGTTCCAACAACATATTTAATTGGGTCCCTCTCCACCATAGTATGGAAGAGATTTTGTTCTCTCCTATCATGTAAACATTTTGACTTAGTAAATTACAAAAAATAAAAATAAAAAAAATAAATAAGAGGCCCAATATATGCATAATTAAAATTATATAAAAAATAAAAATTATAATTTTAAGTATTTGGGTCACTCTCCAGCATAGCATGGAAGAGATGTTGTCCTATAAACATTTTGACTTAGTAAATTACAAAAAAATAAAAATAATATTAAAAAATAAGAAGCCCAATATATGCATAAATAAAATTATATAAAAAATGATAATTATAATTACAAGTATAAGATTATAAAATTAAATTAAACTACAGAATTCTACGTTTTGAAAATTCACGGGTTTTCCCTATTTTTCTATTATTATTGTAATTTTTTAATAACTATTTCACTAAAAATCCCTATTATTCTATTATCCATATTACATTAAAATAATAATAATAATAATAATTATTATTTTATTATCCAATCGCATCAAAATTCTCCTTCCGCTCCTCATCTCGCCCCATCAAACAGGCTACGTCGAAGGAAGGCAAATTCTGTACAACATCATCCTTTCTCAAGAAGTTATCCATTCCCTCAAGGATCAAGGAAAATCAGGTATGCTCGTTTAACTGGACATGTCCAAAGCCTTCAAAAAAATCAATTGGAATTACATCAGGCATATGCTGGCAACGTTTGGATTTATTAAAGACAGCATAAAGTGGATCATGGCTATGGTCTCAGGGGAATTTTTCTCCATTATTCTAAATGGCTCTCCCCCCCCCCCCCCACATCATCAACCCCTCTAAGGGCATCAGACAGGGGGATCCTCTATCCCCCTTCCTCTTTGTGATCATGGTTGAAGGCCTCAGACGCTCCATTTCTGCTGCCTCCTCAACTTGCCGTATCTCTGGTCTGAACCTTTATCCCCCTAACCCTCCTAATACTCACCAAAAATTCGTGGATGACACTCTCCTAATGGGTTCTCCAACTGCCAAATAAGCCCATGCCTTTCGAGGCATTCTTGATGATTTTTGCATGGCCTCTGGCTGCTCTGTTAACAAACCCAAGCCCAAAATATTTTTTCTTAATACCTCCAATGCCATCCAAAAAAAAATTGCTCATATTCTTGGTTTCCAGCTTAGTAGCTTCCCTTTGAAATATCTGGGTGTCCCACTCACAGACAAACCCATGGCAAAAAAAACTAGGAACCCTTAATCTCTAAGCTTCAAAAAAAAAAATTCCAATTTGACCTTCCACTCCCTCAACTTCGCTGGCAGATTGGTCCTTATTCATTCTATCCTTCAAGCCATGCCTCTATACCAAATCTTCGCCATTGCTACCCCTGGGTCCATCTCCAACCAAATCAGAACAATTCAAAGAGATTTCCTCTGGAAAGGCAAAGAAAACAAGGACAAATGGGCTCTGGTAGCCTGGGACAAAATCTGCAAGCCCAAAAACATTGGTGGTCTCGGCCTGAGGGATCCAGATCTCCTCGGAAAGGTCATGGGAGCGAAAAATTTGTGGCGTTGGATTACCATTTTTACCATCCCCTGGGCTATGCTCTAGAAAGAACAATATGCCCCTACGCAACAACTTGATTCCCTGATCAGACTCTCTAACAATATCAAGGGCTTGCCTATCTGGAACCAGGCATGGGATAATAAATCCCTCATCCAAGACCATTGTTTCTGGGAGGTTTGCAACGTGGAAAACACACTGTTCTGGGATGACGCGTGGGAGAAACGTCCCAAACTCAACATTGACACCTTCCTCCCCATCAGGATGCAAACAGACAGGGTCAATAAAACAGTTGTTAAAGACTTCTAGAAGACCATAAAAAACACAAATTGGAGGGAGTGGCATGATATCAGAGAGATGGCTCAGATCAACCACCATCAATCCACTGCAATTTTGGAAGAAGAGCTTAACAAAATATAGATACAAAGAGATGTAGAACCTGAAAAAATTTGGTGGGGTTCCAATGCAGCCGGGCACTTCAACTTCAAGAGGCATATTGTCTCCTTCTAGACCCTGATCCCATTCCTCTGGACGGAAAGTGGAAAAGGCTATGGAATAGAAAACATTGGCCGAAAATATCTCTTTCTCTCTCGTTAGTTATGCATAAAAAAATTCTAACTTGGTATAACTTGCAAAAGAAAGGATTCATAGGTCCACCTGTCTGTACATTATGCAATTCCAACTATGAAACGACCAATCACATCCTCAATGAATGTCATTTTTCCTCAAATATTTGGAACTGGATCTCCCTTGTCTTCAAGGCCTCTGATCGCAATCACTCATCCATTCTCACCTCCCTTGACGAATGGAGCCCTTCCTTCTCCTCCTAGCCCCTCATCAATTTGTCTTGGAACCTTCTCCTTGGTATCATATGCTGGGCTCTCTTGAAAGAGCAGAATTCTCGCATCTTCAAGAACAAGGCAAACAAGGAAGAACAACTTCTCTACCTCACCAAGAACACCTTGCATGAATCCATCTCCATAGCAAAGCTTTCGGACCCCTCCTCCCCCCCTGACCAGGGAGGATCGCCACATTCTTTCCCTTCTTAATCTCTCCTCCCCCTTCCATCTCCCTCACCCTGCCGCTTCCCCGTCATGCCCTCCGATGACTGTCTGAATTCCTTCTGATCCCAACTTCATCAAGCTCAATTATGACGACGATTCCAAGAACAATTCAGGTATTGCGGGCTTCGGAGGGGTATTTCTCAACCACCAGGGCACAATTATTTGGATCTACTATGGGAACATTGGTCATACCACCACCAACACCATGGAGCTTCAGGCGTTGGAACATGACCTGGAAATTGCCAAACATATCAATTTTTGGCCCCTTTTGGTAGAAGGTGATTCTACTGTCGCTACCCAAGATTGTCAGAAACTTCAGCAAGGGCACAACGTTAGGCATGTCTCTGAATGCTGGCACATCAACAAAATCATTCTAAAGATCAAATGAAGCATTGATGAGGCCCAAAAAGGGCAACAAGCTGGCGACTTTCCTTGCAAATACGGAAGTGGGAGACTCCAACAGATTCACTTCAATGGACTACAATTCTATAAGGGAGTCAACTGTCAAAACAGAATGCCATCGTATCAACAGTCATGATCTGCAGCAGGCCTTCCCGACCTCCTTCTCGGTTTTCCCTCCCAATCAACTTCGCCATCATGACCACACCTCAGACCTCCCTTCTCACGATTGAGCTCTACGGTGGCTCTCCATCGATTTACTCACTCCAGTATGATCCCACTCCTGGAAATAAATCCCCACATGATTTAACTTGCTTCTTTGACACGCTTTCCAGTCGCCCTCTTGGGATTTTTCTCCTCTCGAACACCTTCTTATACTCCCCCCCTGCACTTATCCCTCACCTTACTGTTCCGATTGGAATCTCTGCTGCTGCTTTGAATTTCCCCGATCTGTCTCAAGCATCGCCCTCTCTCATCTCCTTGCCTCCCATTACACTCTCCATCTCTGCCCCGCCTCCATGGCCCACCGTTGTCCTCCCCCCCCTCCCCCCACGCGTCAGGGTCGCCAGGCCTTCTGGGCCAACCCCTCTCGCCTGCCTGTTACTCGAGTTGAGACCTTCGCAAGAAATGTGGCCCATACCTTTGTGGATTCCACTCCCCTGATTTTGCAAAGGAAAATTGCAGACATGGAGTCGGAGGCCCATATCTGCCGCAGAGCTACGCCTTCGAAGGCGGTCGACACCTCTCTCCACTGGATTCCGGATCCCGGCCTAATGAGATCCCGCGAGAATTCATATAGTCGAGCCATAGACTTGCACTGGCACACTAAGACGCCCCTGGATATTGCATTGCAGGAGCAGTGGAACACCAGTAAGGAGCTGGAGCAGAAAATTGACTCTCTTTCTGACAAGTTTGTTGCCTATTTGAAGGAGGTTCATCATATGCATTTCATCGACCGAAAATCTCCCCACTACGCCAAGCTGAAACGAAGTTCAACGATGCACCATAAACAAGGTCCCAAGATTGAAGAGGAGGCTCCCTACAAGGTTGAATGCCAGGAAGCTGGCCCCTCCTCGCCTCGACGCTAGATCTTTGGCTTGGAGGACAACACCTTGAACAGACCAATCAGCGTCGATGATTACCTGAATGATGAAGAGAAAGTGCAACACACCCCTATGCCTTAACCTCTTCGCGTTCATCCTGTTTTTCTCTATCCCTATGTTTCTCTCACTGTATTCGAGGCCTAAAGGCATTTTTTCCGAAACTTCTTGGTGCCTCCATTTCTCTGTCTCTTTCAAGGTTTTTGATTTCTCCCCTCTGAAGTCTCCCCTTGTATACTCCTTCCCAGAGGGTGAGAATCTTTTTGGGCGAAAGGCTAGTCCTGATTTTCTGCCTCTTCAGGCTGCGATGTAAACTGTGTTTCCATATGAATGTGACTAGGTCCACTTAATTTACGAAAAAAAACTTAATAATATATATATATCACATTAAAAAATTAAATTAGAAAAAATAATAATAAGCCTAGATCCATCTTAATTTTGATCTACCAAGCTTTCAATGAGATCAAATCTCTTGAGATGATATGAAGATGGATCTAAACTGGACTTAATTGTAATTATTTTAATTAATAACTTATATTTATTAATTTAATTATTTTTCTCTTTTTATTTTTTTTAACCCTCACTTTTATATTTTTAACTACTTTGACACCCACATTATATTTTTAACATTATCTTTAACTACATTGACATCCCACGTTATATTTTTAACATTATTTTTAGCTATTTTGACAGCCCACTATCAACCCCAAACTTTTTATTTCCACCATCTAACACTAAACTCACCCAAAACTTAGGCAAATTTGAGATTCATCTCGTCTTCCCATACTCCATGGGAAACAACTCACGAGTTATCATATCTAAGTTATTAAATCTAACATGACATTAAACTTAAACACAAATATTGAGAGATAAGTATAAATCCCCAAAAGTCCTCCCATGTTTTCATATTCCATAAATGCCACCTCACCCTCACCCTCATAGTTTTAACATTATTTTTAACTACACACCCAAGTATCACCCCAAACTTTTTATTTCCACATATAACACTAAACTCACCCAAAACTTAGGCAAAGTTGAAATTCATCTCGTCTTCCCATACTCCATGGGAAACAACTCCTAAGTTATCATATCTAAATTTTTAATTCTAACGAGACATTAAACTTAATTGCAAAGATTGAAAAATAAGTATAAATCCTTCCATATTCTCATATTCCATCAAATACCACCCTCACCCTCACCCTCACCCTCACCCTCACCCTCATATTTTTAACATTATTTTTAATTACTTTGACACCCCACTATCACCCCAAACTTTCTATTTCCACCATCTAACACTAAACTCACCCAAAAATTAGGAAAAGTTGAGATCTTTGCAAAAGTCAGCTCGTCTTCCCATACTCATGGGAAACAAATGAAGGGTTATCAACCTTAAGCTTAAACGCAAAGATTGAGAGATAAGTATAAATCCCCAAAAGTCTTCCCATGTTCTCATGTTCTCATATCTAATTTTATGAAGTCTGTGCCGAGGGCTTTCCTATTTGGTTTAAGAATGAACCATTTATTTATCTAAGTTTCAATGGTCTTGTTTTGCAATGTTAAATTCTAGCATTGTTTTGAATTTTTTTAAAGAATGATTTCACATGTACAACCCTTATGTTTTTCCATCTACAAGTATATATATACTGCATGTTTGTTCTGGTAACTTCTCTGTTCATGTTTCTCGGACTCACTATACTTTGGTCGACTACACAGTTGGTTACTTTGCATTGTTATTTCTGCTATTTTTGTCTTATAAATACTTAACTTGTTCTTTAGATACTGTTGGAGATATTTTTTAATCCCTAGCCTTATAGTCACTGCTCGCACTCAAGGTTTAGTCTGGCAATAACACAAATTAAGACATGGTACCAAAGGACAAAGGACCCACCAAAGGACAAAGGACCCTCTTGTTCCAGCTAGGGTCTTAAACCTTTGCTACCTTGTCATCAACCAACACAGTAACTATGCATAGGAAATGTCAATATCTAATACAGAATAATAATATAACAATTTAAAAAAATACATATCATGAGTAGTTCTTGGAATTTCCTTGGCCCATTTTACAATTCAGATGCTTGTCTACAGAAAATGTAAAGAGAATATATCACTCTTTTCTTTTGTCTAGACATATAACTATTTTAACTGAAGAACTCATAACACCACATATTTTCACTTATACATTTTCTTTTATCATGAGATTAAGTTACTTATCTCAAATTAAATCATAAGATGGTAAAAACCCATCTCCTCTTTTCCCCCTGTGCTCCTCACCAGAGCAGAGCATAATTTCACAATAGTTCTCCTAGAGAAAGACATCAAGTCTATTGTCCATCCTCTTTTCTAGAGAAAGACATCAAGTCTCTTGTCCATCCTCATTTCCAACTCAGGTTGCAGAGTTACACTGGTTGTCAACCAACTGTAGACCACTCTAACATTACAACAATCATGCTCTTCATGTCTTTTGTCTTTTTCACAAAACCCATTCTCCTCCTTGGGATTTCCTTTTTATCCTCAGAGGAGAGGGCAACTGTTAATAATTGCTTCATTGCAAGTACTTTGACATTTTGGAAATATTTATCCATGAGTTATGGAAAATAATAATGTAATTCTTTATTCATAAAAGAAAAAGTAACTAATGTTTATCAACTAATTAACATATTAGTTAATCCCTTTTCACTTAAAAGTAAAATGTACTTTTTGGTAAAAATATATATATATATATATATATATTTTAATTAGATATCATTTTTGGTTTTTAAAATAAAAATAAAGAAATTAAGCTGGGTGTTCCAACAACATATTTAATTGGGTCACTCTCCACCAGAGTATGGAAGAGATGTTCTCTCCTATCATGTAAACATTTTGACTTAGTAAATTACAAAAAAATAAAAATCAAATTAAAAAATAAGAGGCCCAATATATGCATAATTAAAATTATATAAAAAATAAAAATGATAATTTTAAGTATTTGGGTCACTCTCAAGCATAGCATGGAAGAGATGTTGTCTTGTAGACATTTTGACTTAGTAAATTACAAAATCTAAATAAAAATAAAATTAAAAAAAAAAAGAAGCCCAATATTTGCATAATTAAAATTAAAAAAAATATAAATTGTAATTATAAGGTTACAAAATTAAATTAAACTATAGAATTCTACGTTTTGACAATTCATGGTTTTTCCCTATTTTTCTATAGTTATTCTAAATTTTTAATAACTATTTCAATAAAGATCCCTATTATTTTATTATCCATTTTACATTAAAATAATAATAATATTAAAAATAATATTTCAATTTATTTATTTATTTTTTAAATTTAGTTAATAACTATAAAAAAACTTTTAAAATAATAATAATAATAATATTTCATTTTCTTTTAAATTTTAAAATAATAATAATAATAATATTTCAATTTTTTTTAAAAAAATATATATATACACACACACACATATATATATCGGTTATGTTTTTCACATTAAAAAATTCAGTTAGAAAAATAATAATAAGTCTAGATCCATCTTAATTTTGATCGACCAAATTTCCAATGAGATCAAATCTCTTGAGGTGCAAATCTCTTTTAGTCTAAAAGAGATTTGATTGCTCTAAATGATATGGAAATGAATCTAAACTCGACTTAATTATAATTATTTTAATTAATAACTATATTTATTAATTTGATTATTTTTTTCCTTTTATTTATTTTTAACTCTCACTTTTATATTTTTAACTACTTTGACACTCGCATTATATTTTAACATTATTTTTAACTAGCTTGACAATCACCATTATATTTTAACGTTATCTTTAACTACTTTAACACCCCAATGTCACCTTACCCTCATATTTTTAACATCATTTTTAATTACTTTGACACCTCCACTGTCAACCTCAAACTTTTTATTTCCACCATCTAACACTAAACTCACCCAAAACTTAGAAAAGCTTGAGATCTTTTCAAAAGTCAGCTCGTCTTCCCATACTCCATGGGAAACAAATGAAGGGTTATCAACGTTAAACTTAAAAGCAAAGATTGAGAGATAATTATAAATCCCCAAAGGTCTTCCCATGTTCTCATATTCCATCCAAAACGAAGGCTCACCTACGATTGATCCCAGAAGAATTCGCCCTCATGCCGAGCATGTGAGGAGAAGCTGCAGGAAGGTGAGCAGAATGAGCCATTTTATACTGTCTTTCAGTATGATACAGTTCCTTGAGTGACTTTGAAGCGATTTTTCTGCGGGTAAATAGGCACCGCATCATTGGACTCTGATTTGTGTATCTATGCTACGCTGCATCAAATTGGCAAAGCTTTAGTTTGAAGAAATTCGACCCAGCTGCCGGGTTAGTATTAACTTCTGCTTGGTACGTAGCTATAAAAAAGCATTTAGGTTTTTTTTGTCGGTAGCTATTAAGAAAACATTTAGGTTTTTTTTGTCGGTAGCTATTAAGAAAACATTTAGGTTTTTATTTTTCTTTGAAATATTTGGTACTTGAAATGTAACAAGAGATTTTTAGGGTAACAATATGATTCACAGAGACACAGGCAATCGGCAACCCAATGTTGATAGACGCAAGAAACCTCCAACCCTACCACATCACGCTGCCAAGAAAGGGCGAAGCAAAGAACCTCCAACCCTACCACATCACGCTGCCAAGAAACGGCGAGACGATGAATCTACACTATGCAAGTTTGACCACCTCCCTGAAGAAATCTTGCATGATATCTTCTCACGCTTATCAATCTTGGATCTCCTAATCGCTAGGAGAACGTGCTTAGCCTGGCATCACATGGTCTCGTCCTGCAAGAAGTTTCAAGAGCTATACGACCAGAAAAACGAAGAATCAGGGATTGCACTGGGCAGCCCTACTCACAAAACCAACGAAATTTGCCTTTTCCGCAACAACTCTAACAGATGGTACTTTCTGCAAGGTGATTGTCAGCCGGGTACCTGGTTTCTCCAGGGAGCTGTGGACGGCCTCATGCTTTTAGTGAGCAGCGAAGGGAAGTTGGCGGTGATTAATCCATTGACAAAGCAACGCAGACTCCTGCCCGATACAATGGTGACCTCTAGCCTTAGTCTGGAGTCTTGTCTGATGAAAAAAGTATGGGCCGGCAAAACCACTCCTCTGCGGATGCGGCCGTGTCTCAACATAGTGGTTGACCCCGCCGATCAGAAGAAATTTAAAGTGATGGTGTGTGGAGAGCTAATGACTAAGCAGGTACACCTCCTCGTCTACAGCTCTGCTACAGATAAATGGAGCACAAAGCTTTGTTCTGAAATGGACCATACATTCTTCAGGAAGGGACTGTTTTCCATAGTAGATGGCAACACCATCTACTTTACCTCAAAGTATAATGAATTGCTTAGTTACAACACAGAAACAGGTTTGTTGGTCAATGAACAACCACATCCCCATGGGCTGTTTCTGTTTGGAGTACAGAAAATTGGGATTGTCGTTTACAGGAACCAAACATATCTATTGGGCGTCATGGTTCGCCGCGAAGGTAATCTCGGCCCTCCAATAAATATGTTTGGTGTCATGGTCGGCCGCGACGGACATAATGTCGGGCCTCGCGCCGCTTTGGTGGGCTTATGGCACGTAAATCGGGAGCAGTGGGAGCTTTTGACTGAACACACGTTACAATTTCCATCAGTGGGGGTTGTGGCCGCGTACGACGGAGAAGGCAGCGTGACAATCATTCCCACCGCTGGATCGGTGGTAATGCTGGATTTGGATACCAAAGAGTGGAGGATCACTTCTTCAGCTCCAACTGTAGCTCTTACTGCTCCTCGTAAATCTGTGTGGGCTTTCCATATGAAACTAAAACTTTCCACTGCTTTATAAGTAGATGTGTGGTTTGACAAATTGATATTATTGTGGAATACTTGTAAATGAATTTTGAGGTACTGACTGGGTTTGTAATAGATTTGAATTGTGTTAGGAGTAAATTTTTGTACTTGGCATCTCCTTTTATATAATATAGATTTAATGGATGATTTTTTCATTTCACATGTGGTATCCTGGTTTTACTAAAATGATTGTATTGTAAATTTTGTGGTTTTTAATTATAGTGAAATAATTATTTTGGAAGATTTGTATTTTCAATTATATTTACATGATTAGTTTTTATTTTATATTTATTTAATTTTGAAAAAAGAAGAAGTTATTTATGTTATTTTATGAGTGTGAGAAAAATAATCAAAAACTAATTAATTGATATAAGTTAATGTTACTTTTTGTTATTGAATATTTTTTATTGGTTTCAAAAGATTGTGTTATATTTAATCTTATATTAACATATTAGTGAGGATGATCTCAATTAGTGTTAACCAAAGAATTATGTCAATTTCCTCAATTTTTTAAATAAATGGAAATGAGATGGAGAGATAGCTTTCTTTTGCTTTCCTCTTTGTCTTCTAGACACTTTCTAATGAGAGTTTTTATATGCCAACATAATTCTACAGCGCAGATACTTTCGGTTAAAATCACATGTAAGAAAATTTTGTCGACGCGTTTCTAACTAGCCAATGTGGTTCATCATCAGGACACGATGAACCACACTGGCTGGTTCGAAACGGGTGGACAAAATTTTCTTACATGTGATTTTAACCGAAATTTCTTATACACATTTTATGGATCACAAAACCCAAATTCCTAACACATATACTAATTATGTTTTCTTCTAGCATTATCTAAATCCCAAATCCACCTAACTAGTAAGGAAAGAATTTCCTAGTTAGTGTGCTCACTTTTGTCTGTGATTGCCTCAACAATAGCATGGGTCATTGCATTTTAGATATCCTTAAATGTATGCTCATAGCACCTCTACATCACATATTGAGCATGGAGGTGATATATTGGATTATAGTGAACAATAAAATGCACAATGAGATTTTGCAAGGGAGGGTTTGTCTTACCCAAACTACCAAAAAGGAAGCAAGGAAATATAACAACCACGAATGTTGGGAAAATTAATGGGAAGCTACATGTGTAAGAGAGTTGCACTAGAACGATAATAATATATGCATGTAGGCACTTTATGGCAACAAATTGATCCAACAACAAAGATATCAATGCTCAAATTAGGCACCGTTGAAAAATGCCTAATGTTAAGGGTAATGCTGAAAATGGCCATGTACAAACCAAAATTCAAAGTGTTAGCATGTACAAAGAGCGGTATAATGACCAAAATCATGTAGATAAGGCAACAACTAATACCATCTATGCCTTGATAATGAGCAGGACATTTAATTGTAACCAATTTTTTATAGTGCTAAGAAAAGAGGGAGGGTGTGGCAGTGGTGGGAAAAAATTAGTTGATTCCCAAGTGCCACCAAGGTGGAAAGAGTGCTGCAACTCGAAAGTGCCAAACCCAAGCCCCAAATTAGTGCTATCATTCCATGAGGTACAAGCCACCATGAACAAATTGATCTCCAGATGCCAACAACTTCTTGCACCTCCTTCCACTAAAGAAGCAATGAAATGTTTGGTAGGATTATCAAATACAAGGGAGGCCTAAGTCAAAAAGCATGAACAGAAGGGGACAAATCACCCCATTCCCCACACAAAATAGTAATATGAAGATTTAATAAACACATGAATGCAAAAAAGATTCACATAGTAATCATCACCTTTGCATATAGGGCAGTTCATACTTACATTGGTAAGCTTATAATGTCTTTGATGTGTATTCATTGTAAGGTCCACCTAGAAGGTGGGATGCCCCCCTCACCCCTTGGGGAGTGAAGTGATGATGAAGGATATTTTCCCTCTCCCCTCTCACACTTTTGTTTTGATTTCCACCTCAATCGGTGGATATATGAAAAAAATCTTTAAATATTGGTAGAATGTATGAAACAAAACAATTATATATATAATACTCAAGGATTAAGGAAATGTATAAATTCATTATTATCTATTTAAGATTAATATCTAATTTTCAAATCTATACATAGATTTTTTTAATAAACCATTAGTTAAAAATTTATTCATAATGTTTACAGGTTAGTCACATTAATTCTCAAATAAATCATATGTAATTTTTAGGCATAATATTAGATTATTAATATTTAAAATGGCTAAACATACAATATAGAATATAGTTTTTAATGTTTCTTTTGTAAATAAATATGTATATCCCTCTCTAAACAAGAGATTACATGGAATAGTTGAAAGATTTACATTCATCGGTCATCAAAGAAGCCCAACCATACCAAAAAGTATACCCATTTAATAAAATTAGAAGACAAAAATTTTCCTAGGGATTCAAAATGCACCATACATATGTTAATTGGCCTTCAAGGCCATGGGAGAAATAAAAAGAAATAGAAAACTAAAAAAACTAAGGAGACTAGGAAGAGGGATCTGAATTTGTTGTTGAAACCTAGATCAAATCCTTCTTTCTACCTAATAAAATAGTTAGGTGGATGCCAATGTGCTTCTTGATGCACTGCAATCAATGGTCCACACTCTTCATGTGTTAATGTAATTTTTGCATGGAGAAGAGGAGGTTTTCTAAGTTTTCATGCCAATTCCAATAGAAACTTGACAAGTAGGAATTTCATGTGCCACATATACTAATTAAAATGTCCACATGTATCCCTTGTATTAGGAACTAACCAAGTCTACCATTACCTCTACATCCTAGAAAAGGTGCTTCTTGTTGGTTCCTCCCTTAAGGGAGGTCAAGTCTTGGAAAACTCGTGAAAATGTAAAGTAAATGTGAATACAAGGTCTTATGTTGAAATTTGATACATGCGTGGTCTTTGTTGGGAACATCCAAAATCCATTTAGAAGTTGTACGGGTGAAAATTAACCCCATATCACTTGGGTATGAAATTTTCCCAATTACCAATTCACTGAGAACAAAAAAAAACATATACATAAAATAAATAAATAAATAAAAAACAACTATAGTTATTCAAAATAAATTAAAATATAAATTAAATATATATATTTTATTTAATTAAATATAATATTTGATTAAAAATTAAATAATAGTAAATTTAAGATTCACTAAATAATAGTTACTATTTAGTTATAAGTTCGTAGGGGAGAAATATTATGACAATGAAATTATATACTTGATTTCATTCTGATCCTTGTGCCTTTGCTCATGCAGGGTGTCCAAGTTGAGTTGAATCTGGTGAAGCTAGGTGGAGATGACGTCAAGTGTGATTGGCACCTCAATGTCACCGAGGGATTGAGCCGGGGAGACAACCATGGCCGCTGCTGAGTGTGGGCTCTCCGTTGACTCCGAGTGTGAACTAGGGTCTTCGGGAGCGACTCTGGGATCCATTCCTTGGCCAAAACCACTAAGACGAGCCCATCCACATTCTTGTGGCATGTAGACTGCCCTCTCTGCCTCACTGTCGGTTGCTCGAAAACTCTAAGTCGTTTCCAAATTGCCCATCCTAGACTCCATTCATCCCAGTCATCACGCTGCGCGTTGCATATCTTCGTCAGTCCCTTCTCTAGTATCTTATTGAATGCTTCCACTATGCCATTTGCTTGCGGATGATACAGACTACTTTTATGATGTTGTATCATGAAGCTTTCTAGGAGGGACTTAATGGTGTCATTAATGAAATGTGTACCTTGGTTGTTAGTCAAGCTTTTCAGGCATCCAAATTGGTTGATTATATTTTCAAATATGAACCTAGCAGCAGTTTCTGCCGTGCAGTTCTTCATTGGCGCAGCTTCTGCCCATCGCATTAGGTAGTTTGTCGCCATGATTATGTACCTTGATTTTGAGTACTTTGCAGCTGGTGTAATTGGTCCTACAAAATCGACTGCCTACTTTTCAAATGGCTACAGTACCTTTATTGGATGAAGCGGAAGCTCATCCCTGTGAGATGGTCATCCTGTCCGCTAACAAACATCACATTTCTGCAAAAATGCTTTGTTGTCCTTGTGTACTATTGGCCACCATAAGCCTGCTTGTAGTACCTTGCGTGTTGTTGGTTTAGCTCCCACATGCCCTCCCGCAACACCACTATGGCTTTCCCATAGTATAAATTCCCTTTCATGGTCCAGGACGCATCTTCGAAGTACATGGTCTAGCCCCATCTTGTATAGGTGTCCCGCTATCAACCGATACTCTGTGGCTCAAACTACCAGGTGTCTCTTCTGTGTTGTAGTGTACTCCTGCGGACACTGCTCGGTGGTGAGATAGGCTGCTATCTCATTCAGGTTGTCTGGGATGGCTTCTACTCTAAAAAGATCAGCATTTGGAAACTGATCATCTAGAAATCCTTCATTGTCTCCATTCTCTAGTTAGGATAGGTGATCAGGCCCTACGTTGAGTCTTCCGGGCTTTATAATTACTTCAAAGATGAACTCCTGGAAAAGTAGGAGCCATCTGCAGATTCTGCCTTCTAATATTGGCTTGTTGACTAAGTATTTCAAGGTTGAGTGGTCTGTGAAAAATTTGAACTTACCTCCCAATAGGCAGTGGCAGAATTTCTGAAGAGAGTACACCATTGCTAATGCCTCCCACTCTATTGTCGTATAGTTCCATTCAGCTGTTGACAACTTGCGACTGGAAAAATATACTGAATGATCGACAAAAGTGTCTCCAGGTTGAGCCAAGATCGCTCCAAGAGCGATGCCGGACGCATCAATGTGTACATGGAATTGCTTGTCCTAGTCCGAGTGGACTAGTATTGGCACACTTGATAACTTCTCCTTTAGGTGGTCCAGGGATGTTTTGCAGCTGTCTGTCCACTGGAACTGTTCTGATTTCTTCAATAGTTTTTCTAAGGGTGCTGTTATCTTGGCGTATTTGTGAATGAAATGCCGGTAGTAACCAGTGTGGCCCAGTAGTGACCTTAGTTGTTTTACTATTTCCGATGCCTCCATACTAACAATTACTGCTACCTTGGCCGGGTCTACACAGACACCCTGTTTACATACCATGTGCCCTAGCAGTGTTCCAAACGGAACGGAAAATATACACTTTTTCAGGTTCAATGAGATCTGTAGTTGTCGACACCTATCAAACATTACTCTCAACAGGCTCACATGATCCTTCAGTATGCTATACACAGTCCAGTCGTCCATATAGAATTTTAATAACTTGTGGATGTATTCTCAAAACACCGCTATCACAATGCGAGAGAAGAGTGCAGGTGCATTCTTCAATCCGAATGGCATCACATTGTATGCGAAAGAGCCCCATTCTGTGGTGAATGTTTTCTTTCTCTTGTCTTCCTCTGCTATTATTACCTGATGGTAATCTGAGAAGCCATCGATGAATGAGTATGCCTCGTTCCCCGCAATGTTGTCGAGGACTTCGTCACTGAATGGAGTAGGGAATGGGTCATGGATACAAGCATTGTTTAAACTTTTGTAATCTACACAGACTCGTATCTCTGATTTCTCCTTTTTTCTCTGTATAACTATGGGACTTACCCATTCTGCTTCCTCTACTGGGAATATTAAGCTGGCTTTCAACATTTTGTCGATCTCCACTTTCACCTTTTCCTTTACCCTTGGGTTCAGACGATATGGTCTATGTTTGACAGGCCTTGCATCGGGCTTTAGTGTTATCCGCATTTCCCCCATCTCTCCTTTTATGCCCTTTAGATCCGCTACTGATGAAGGAAACAAATCCTCGTATTCCTTGAGTAGACTAAATATTTCCTTAATTGTTTGTTCATCGCAGTAGTCTCCAATGGTCGCCATCTTAGGTTTGTCTTCTATTCCATATTTACTTTTTTGGTTCTGAGAGGTAACAGATGGATACCTTCTGTAGTTGGTTCTTCTTTGATGTCTCTCTCCCCCTCTGTTTCTTCAAAATATAGGTGCCTGAGATCCTCCAGATTGTCATCATCCATCTCACTATTAATCTTTTGACATGCTACCTTTTGTTGGATATCTTGGTATTGAACGGACTGCCCATTCGTCTGTTGGAAATCTGGGAAGAAAAATATCTTCCTAATGGCTCACAACGCCTGTGTAACTGGCTCTGTCTTTCCTTCAAACAAGAAACAATGAGTGAATTTGTCCGGAACCTCCTGCCATTTGTGGGTCCCTCTTCTTTTCTCTTCTGTCAAGTACCAAGCCTTAGGAATTATATCCAGGGAGTGGATAAACCGGTGGACCCACAGTTCTTTAGGATATTCATCAGTTCTCCATTGGGCTTCACCTTCCTTCAAATGGTCTCTGGGGTCTGAGTCCCCTTGGTACCGGTACTTGCTTCTAGGTTTCTCCTCTTTAAATCTGGCTTTCAGTTCTGCTGCCAGTTCGTCCCATCACGTCAATGAGTTGCGATGGTTGCTCCACCATCTTGCGGATGTAGATTGTAATGCCATGTCCATCAATGGTACTCTGTGACTTTCTGGTATCGTAGTTTCTATTTTGGCTATGAAAGACTTACAACATTCATATCTAATAAGATTGGGCATCCTGGATCTCGGTCCCGATCCAATTTAATCTTGCAATATTGGCACATCTCCTTGTATTTGTTTCATAACCTCCTTGCTGCCAATCGTCCCACGCTATTTCTGATCCTAACTCTGAGCTTTGGATGCTTCTCCAGCTTACAGAGCCTTCTGTCGTCAAGTTGATGTAGTCTTCTCTTCTCCCTACGGTCATTTGGTAAACATGGTCCATGAGGTGAGCATCTTCCTTGTTATCTACAGTCTCTGTATATCTCGGTCCTTGGTAGGGGTCGAGTGGCTGAGTGACCATGATTTCCCCGTACTCGAAGATCATCAATTCTTTTTTCAGATCAATTAATCCATAATTTTCAAAATCCCAATCAATTCCCAACAGTGTAGGGTACGGATCCTTATCCCCCATGATGTCGATGACTTCAAAGTACGTAAATGTCTTTACCCCTGCAATGTCAACTTCAACCTCCTCCAGTCGGCCAATGGGAACAATGCAATACTGGTTCACCATCTGAAGTTGAATCAGAGAGTATGTCAATCTTGGCTTCCCTAATGCCTCCCAAGTTTTCCTTGGTAGGATGTTGACATCAGATCCCAAATCGAGCATGGTATCTTTAATCTAGAACCTTGCCACTTGCGTGTTCACCCAGAAATCCTTTCCTGTCCTTCGTTTATTTCTCTTTATTCTCTGTACATATTTCTAGTCCACTTCTACTGATTCTTTTGCTCTGGTGTTCTTCTTCAGCACCCCTTCCAAGTTCTGCTTTAGTCGTTCTAGCATTGGTGCGTTGTTCACAATCTTCAGGAGTAGATGGAACCACTCCTGGATCAAAGCTTCAGAAGTATTCTGCGTTTCATTGTCTTCCTGAGTTTTCTGTAACTCGATTCCTTTGTTTCCCCCCAAGTGGGCAAACATTTTTGCTGCTTCCTGGAAAAATTGTTTCTGTCGTTCTGGTTTGATCAAGAGCTTTGGGGATGTTGGCTTGATCAATCTAATTGGGTCCATAGCATGTGCATCCTCCCTTGTTCTTTTGCCACCCTGTGTCACTATAGCCACATTTTGCATTGTTTGAGTTCCCATTAGCTTGGGTTCTGCATTTACTAGATTCACCCTCCTCTGTCTAGCTCTTTCCTCCCATCTCTTGATGAACTCCAAGCAATATTCTATTACGTGTGTGTTAACCCGGCACTGCGAACACCAGGGTCTTCTAGGGAGTGGGCATTCTCTAGCTACATGTCCTTCCTATTCGTAGTTATAGCATCTTAATGGACCTCTACCTCCTGCTCGACCTCCTCTCATGCCTCCTCCTCTTCCTTGGGGAGCATCATTTACTCTATATGACAGTCGGTCCAGCCGCTCCGCTAGTACGTCCAGTGCTCGGCATTACTCTGTGTTGTGGGTGGTTGAGGCACATAATTCACAGTATATATTATTTGGAACATTGGATTATTTCTGCAAGATCGGACACAGGCGAGGTTGATGGCCCATACTTTTACATATTTCACAATACCCATTGGTGGCTGGACTTTGTTGTGCAGGGAACCCTGTGTATTGTTGTTGCGGTGGATATATCCCTTGTGTGTTTATTTGCACAACCCCTCTTAGTGGTGGAGCCCCTTGTGCTCCTGCAGCCGATTTCCCCATGTTTTTGCCCCGCAACCGGGGACATTTAGTTGCCACATGTCCCTCCATGAGACAATGTGTGCACCATACATTCAGTCTCACCGGTCGCATTGGTTGCATTTCCTTGAGTTTTTCTGTCAGTCTGGCTATTTGATGCTGCAAACCCATTATGGAGGGGTCTTGGAGCTACCTTCCAGCGTGCTATGGAAATTGCTTTTGCAAATGAAAAAGATGTTTTTCTTGTTGTTTATTTGGATGATGTGACAGTGTTTTCAGATTCGGACGATGAGCATTTGCACCATCTAAGAGTGGTTTTTCAGCGTTGCAGAAAGTTTGGGATTTCTCTCAATCCCAAGAAGAGCCTTTTTGCCATGGACGAGGGCAAATTGCTCGGGCATATCATCTCTAAAGATGGCATCCGCATAGATCTAGCCAGAGTGGAGGCTATTCAGCTCATAGATCTTCCACGGAACAAGAAAGAGATTCAGGCCTTCAATGGTAAGATGAATTTTTTGCGCAGATTTATACCTAATTTGGCTGAACATTTGAGAGAAATAACCAATATGTTTAAGAAAGACAACACTGTTAAGTGGAGTGAAGAAGCTATCAAGTCATTCAATTTGGTAAAGTTTGCTTTGTCTAATGCCCCAGTTTTGATCAGTCTCGACTATACTCAAGATTTTATTATATTTTTGTTTGCATCTGAGCATACTATGGCTGTTGTTTTAATGAAAAAGAGAGATGAAGTAGAAAATCCAATTGCCTTTTTCAGTAGGACTATTAGAGATGATGCTTTAAGATATAATATTATTGTAAAACAGGCATTGGCTCTTGTCAAGGCATTGAAAGATTTTAGGGTCTATATTCTACATTCACACACTATAGCATATGTCCCTAATGCAGCAGTCAAGGATGTGCTCATGCAAACTGATCCAGAAGGTCAAAGAGGCAAATGGATAGCAGCAATGTTGGAGTATGATCTGGAGATCAAGCCCACAAAATTGATCAAAGGCCAAGGCTTGGCCAAACTGATGGCCCAATCAAATCTGCGTGCTTTAGATATAAACCTTATTTCAGCAATGTTCGAAGAGGAAGATGAAGGTTTTCTGGTTCCCATTTCAGATATTTTTCTGCAGTCCCCTTGGTATTCAAATATTGTGTATGTTCTTCAGCATCTGTCACCTCCTCCAGGCATGTCTAAGAGTAAAGGTAGATCTCTGAAGCTTAAATCTGCAAAGTATTGCTTTTTAAACAGTGCTCTGTTTTGGAGGGATCCAAGAGGCATTTTGCTAAATTATCTGGTTGAAGAAGAAGCTCAAAAGCTAATGCATGATTTCCATAAAGGTGACTGTGGTGGTCACTTGTTTTGGAAGACTACGACCAACAAGGTATTGAGAGCCAGGTATTATTGGCCCACATTATTTTCTGATTTATATAAAACAATGATGAATTGTCATGAATGTCAGATTTTCCAAGGGAAGAAGAAATTGCTTCCACTTCCTTTGAAACCTGTTTCAGTGAAAGCGCCCTTTCAGCAGTGGGGGCTCAATTTCATAGGAGAAATACATCCTGTGTCCTCAGCACAACATCGATGGATATTGACTGGGACAGATTACTTTACGAAATGGATCGAGGCCATCCCTGCCAGGCAAGCAACAAACACGGTAATTATTCAATTCCTGGAATCAAATATTTTATCCAATTTTGGCTGCCCATGTAAAATTGTGACAGATAATGCAACCACGTTCATATCAAAGAAAATGATCGATTTCTATGACAAATACAACATCGTGCTGGGCCATTCAACAACATATTATACACAAGGTAACGGCCTGGTAGAGTCATCCAACAAATCACTGATGAATATAATTAAGAAAATGTTGGAGGCAAATAAAAGAAATTGGCATCGGAAGCTTATCAACACACTGTGGGCAGACAAAGTCAGCAGTAAAAAATCAATAGGTATGTCACCTTTTGAGTTGGTTTATGGTACTGATGCTGTCTTTCATAATTCTCTTACAGTTCCCTTTATGACATTATTACAAGAAGTTGGCAGCGAAGATGATGACAACCAGCGAAGGATCAACCAAATGATACACCTTCAACAAACAAGAGAACAAGTGTCATAGAAAGCGAGTCAGTTGCAGGACAAGATTAAAAAGATCTATAACAGGAAAACAAAAACAGAAAAGTTTCAGCTAGATGATGTAGTGTTGAAATGGGATGCAAGAAATGAAGACAAAGGGAAGCATGGTAAGTTTGACAACCTTTGGAAGAGACCACACAAAATTATAGCATACAAGGGACAAAATGCCTTCTTTCTTTCAGAAATTGATGGCCAGGATTTTCCAGGTGGAGCGGTAAATGGTAGGCTGCTGAAGCACTACCATTGTTTAAAACATGAAATCAGAATCTTTCTCATCATCATTGTATATACCATGTTATTTTGATCAGAGTTCAAATGCACTGTCATTCAAGTTTGGGGCTCGAGGTGAAGGCTATAAAACTTGGATGATATGTGTATGGTTTGGTTTTATTTCAGTTTTCAGTCTTAGTCTAGAGTCACAGTCAGTTTGCATTTGTGTTTTAGAGTCACAGTCAGTTTGCATTTGTGTTTTAGAGTCATAGTCAGTTTGCATTTTTGACTCCATGCCCAATGGATAAGGCTACTTGGTCTACGGTGTTCTTGGAACCTCCAAGGAGCTACCATCCCCATTGGAGCCAATGTTAGCATCAGTATATTCATACTGCTGTTGGAAATATGATGCAGAGTGTTGTCCTTGATGGCAACCCACTAAATGAAGATGAAGACATGCGACTGTTGACATGTGTTGTCCTTGATGGCAAACCACCTGATGAAGAAAATATGATGTTTCTACAGTGTGTACAGAAGGCATGAAGAAAGGAATTCAATATGTGCTAGATCCATGATGAAATGAGTATGTTTCAAGGAATACGCGGATTTGTCTAGGAGAAGTCGCGTATGCACGTGGTTAAGTACGTGCCAAGTCGCGTATGGGCAAAAGCACTCAAAAAGTGCAAAACCAGGGGTAACCAACATGGTATTGACCCATTGTATTGGGTAATGATTCGTCTAAATGACCCCGTCTAGGAATACCATCGGATGTAATGTGGTTTTGGCTCATGGTATTGAAAAAGGGTAAACCTATATAAAGAGAAGAAATTCATTGTGCAAATCATTAGTATGGGTGCAAGATGTCTAAGCTTGAATGAATACTTCTCTTTGAAGTAGATCTGAATGGAAAGGGTTACACTTGAAGATAAATCTGAATGTATGATGCACCAATGATGAAGAAGGGGATCTAGATCTGAAATGCATTTGTATTTGCTAGATCTGATTAGGGAAGGCTTAGATCTGTGATGAGGCGAACATCTAGGCGAACATCTGTCTGAAGTAAAAGGGTAAATCTGAACTGAATATCTGATCTGAAGAAGTATGTTGCTCTGTAATGATTGAAGATCTATACGCTACTTCGTCGCGGAGGAAGCGCGTATATACGCGGCTTCGCTGAAGTAAAAGCGCGTATGCGCAATAAAATATACACTGAGGTATACGCCGGTTTGTGTGGACGGAAGCGCGTATATACGCGACATCAGTGAAGTAAAAGCGCGTATGCAAACTAGGGTTTGCTGAAGCAAAGGGTATGAAATATCCGATCTGTTCTGCTGTGTTTCTGCTATCTGATCTGTGTTGTTAAGTATCTGTTGGTGATGTATGTTTATGCTTAAAAGTTTGGAAAGGGTCTGGTCTGGAAATATGATGAAATGTGGCCTCGCAAGTTGTGTTCTATTGAAGTGGTTGACCCAGAAAATCTGATGAAACGTGGTCCAAGTCGGTGCTCCGAGGGCTGTAGCCTTCCCGCCCTCGTGGGTTGTAGCTCCCTTCCGTGAGGCCGGTAAACGAGAGCAGGGGGGGGTCGTAGCTCCCTTCAGGAGAGGCCGAAACGAGTCGGGTTGGCTCCCTCCAGGAGAGGTCGGGTAAACGAGCGTTGTGTGGAGAGTAGCTCGGCAAGTGGCCGCCGTCCGCGGGCCGCAAAGACATATGTTGTGTATGTTTTCTCTATAATAAAATATTGAAGGCCGAGCAACCGTGTACGTGGTTTTCTCCCGACTTGGGTTTCCACCTAAAAATCCTGGTGTTCATGTGTGATGCTTTGTGTGATGGTTTATTCTATTCTTACTGCACATGTTTACTATTTGTAGAACATCTAATGAATGAATGATGGAATGATATAAGTGAAGAACTAATGGCATAATTAGATCTCTGAGTATACGCGAGTTTTATGAAGTATATCCGCGTGTATACGCTACTTGGCTTCCTCAAAGTAGCGTATGGGTTTTAAGGAATGAAAAAGTAAAAATTTTTGAATATGCAGTAAATACTGATTCACCCTCCCCTCTCAGTATTTTTCCCAACAATTGGTATCAGAGCGAGGTCCTTGTGGAGAAGCTTGATCGCTTAAAGGAGATCCGTCGCAATGGGAAGTCAAGAAGGAGTAATGTCTATAAAGCCACCTCTATTCAATGGAAGCAATCTGATATTCTGGAAGGTACGAACAAAATCATATCTGCAAAGTCTTGGTGCATATGTATGGGCAATCGTGGAAGAAGGTTATCAATACCCGGCAAGTATTCCTACTGATGCAGCTGAAAGAAAGAAGTATGAAATCAATGCCAAAGCAGTGAATGTCTTATTGGGAAGCATGTTTGAATCAGAATTTGCTAAAGTGATGCAGCTACATTCAGCAAAAGAAATATGGGACAAAATCATTCTAAGCTATGAAGGAGACACAAAGGTAAAAAGTGTAAAACTCCAAACTCTTAGAATTGAATATGAAAATTTGAAGATGCATAGTGATGAAAGTGTTGCCAGTTTCTTTCTTCGTCTAGATGATATTGTAAATCGGATGAGAAATTTGGGTGAAACCATGGCTGATACTACTCTGGTAGAAAAGTCTTAAGATCTTTGACTTCAAAATTTGACTCTAAAGTTTCAGCTATTGAAGAAAGGCAAGATCTGCAATCGCTTACTATTGTTCAATTACATGGTACTCTGACTGCTTTTGAAATGAGACAAGGAGGTCCTTCTCAAGTAAGAGAAGCTTCTTTTAAGGCATCTACAAAAGGAAAGGAAAAGGAAGTTGTCAAAGAATCCAGCTATATATCCGATGAAGAAGAAGCGAATTTCATGAGAAAGCTCCAACTAGGTACCGGAAGATTCAAAGGTAAGCTTCCCTTCAAATGTTTTGAGTGTGGAAAAGTTGGTCATTATGCTGCTAAATGTCCTTATAGAGAAAAGCATGGTAAAGGAAAACAATTTGAGAAGAGAAAGAGTTATTATGCAAAAGAAGATGATGATGAAGTGTCCAGTGAAGATGAAGAAGATTCTGACCAAGATCTAAAAGTGCTCATGGCTAAGAAGCAAAAGAAGAAGGTTACTCGAGGAAAGGAGATACCTCATAAATCATGTATAGCAAAAATTGAAGAAGATGAAACAGATTCTGACGAAGATCTACAAGCACTCATGGCAAAGAAGAAAAAGGAGAAGGCCACTTGTAATACTCTTCTTTGTGCAAACAATAGTAAAGATAGTGAAATTAAAGTGGTGGATCTAGAAGAAGCTCTCAAGATTAAAGAAGAAGAACTTCAAAGTTCATACAATAAGCAAGAAACTATCTATAAAGAGATGATCTCACAAATGAAAGATCAAATAGAAATGCTGAATGAACAGATGGACAAGTATCAAAGGTTTCATACTTATGCATCCAATCGAATTAAAGATCTAGAAGCAGATCTTGAAAAATCAAGCACGAAGAATGAAGGACTTGAAGCTGCTATCATCTTTCTGCAAGCAGAGCTAGAAGCATCAAGTAAGGAGAATGAGGAACCTCTACAATCCTTTGAAAAGGAAGGCCTTGAAGCAGTAATTATCTCTCTCAAAGAAGATCTGGAAAAATCAAATAAGAAGAATGAAGAGCTGGAACAAACATGTGAAGAAAACGAAAATTGGCTGAAAGAAGAGATCCTAAATCTGAAGGATCAAGTTGAAGATGGAAGAAGGAAAGAAGAAAGCATGACAAAGCAATGTCAAGCCTTGGAGGTTGAGGTAAACATTCTCAAAGGTAAATTGGAAGAAAAGGTAAAACTGTTGAGGTTTCATGATAGTACTAATATTCTGGACAATATTCTGAGTAATCAAAGGTCTCCCGCTATCAAACATGGTCTTGGTTTCCATGAAACTGTTAAAGGAGAATCTAGCTCACAAGGAAGTGCCAAAAATTCAGAAGATCTCAATGCAAAACCTGATGTGTTGAAAGAAACAAAAGATCAACCAAAAATCATGAATTCTCAAAAGAATTCATTCAAGAACGTTGAATGTTTTAAATGTCTTAATTATGGGCATGATGCAGCAAAGTGCAGGAGCAGATCATTTCAGCCACAAACAAACAAGTTCTACTCAGAAAGGTACTCTAGCTTCTTCAGGGGATATTGCTTTTCATGTAACAAGTATGGACATAAAGCAGCTAATTGTAAAAGGAGGAAGAATAGAAATACTCATTATGATTCTTATGTTTATTTCTCTGGCCACATGAGATGTTATGTTTGTAATAAGTATGGACATGTAGAAAAAGAATGCAGGATGAACAGATCTGGGAAAGTGGACAATTTTCAGCACACTGTTGGAAAGCTCAAGCAAATTTGGAAAAAGAAGGAGGACCGATCAGAAACGTAGGGAATTCAGACCCTACTGCAGTCATCTACTTCTGAAGCTTACTTCTCTGATTGACTGCAGGAATGATGTGAGATACATTATGAGAATTAGTAATGTATCGTCACAGGGGGAGCAATGTATGATGTCTCTCATGTTTGATTTGATTATTCTGGTTATATGTATTTCTGACAGTGCATCTGGTGTGAAGAAAATACAGGAACAGAAGGTAAAATTGCAGAAGGAGATGAAGGTGTGAAATTTTCTATATTTCACTTTCTATACGCGGGTTATATTCACAAAAGTCGCGTATACATGCGAGTTTCAGCAGACACAGCCGCGTATGCATTGATGATAAGAAAATTTATCTGATTGCTGAAGATCTGGAGCAGAGGCCCAGGGGGAGCATCAGTCTGACTGCTGATGATTGCACTGTTAGCATCATTCTGGTTATACTCATGTTAATGAAATGATACTTGGTTATTTTTGTTAAAGATTATGGATGAAGCCTGATTGCTTTATGATGAAGAGCATTCATTGTCAAGATGAAAGTCTTATAATTCAGAGATGAGGACAGATCATGAAGAGATTATTGCTGATGACTTGCTGTTGAAGGTGTTTCAGATTGCACAAAGTTAAGGAAGAGCACTGGTTTAGGGGGAGCAGCAGGTTGAATACTAATGCTTGCATTGTTGGCAATATGACTGCTTATTCTTGATTTTTGTGATACTCATGCTCAAATGATGATGACTTGGAACATGGTTTATTATGATGAGTTTTTGAGATCTGGTTGCTGATAAGTATCTTTTGTACTCACACATGGATGAGTTGGATGTCATTTGATTCAGAAATAAATCATGCAGAGTTTGTTACTATGGTTGAGAGATCTTTTGCTTACATATGTTACTTCATGTTAAATCTTGAAGATCATGGTGATGTTGGACCACATGGATGATTGCTTGACACCTATGTGAAGATGTTGTTCTGATATGAGAATCTTTCTTGGAAAGAGTGTATTGATGCTGAAAAGAATCTGAAGGCTTGGTTACTATTGTGCTAATGCTACAACCATTGGATGACGCTTGAAGACACCACTACATTGTTCTATCTATCTGTAGTCCAGGGAAGCATTCAAATGTCTCAGAAAGAAGCTGAACACTGTCCTTGCCTCACAAAGAATCAGATCTGATTGAATTTTAGAAGATGTCTTGGGATACGCGGGTTTCCTGAAACACAGTCGCGTATGTACGCAAGTTCCTGCACATAAAACCGCGTATTACTGATTGCTGACAATTTTTGGTTGGTTCAGCTCTCTTCAGCACAGCTGCAGTGCTGTTTGGTATCTCTGATACTGTTTGACATCTCTGGTGGTTTTTTAGTTCTCATAATTCTGTTTCTAATGTTTTGATGAAGATGCCTTGATGATTTGATGGTGGAAGTTTTCAGGATGCACAAAATAAGGGGGAGCCTTAGTCATTTGGAAAGATTGCTTGGTTGCACAGATTCAGGGGGAGCATTAGCGTTGCTGAGTATAATACAGTGTTGGCATTATTATGGTTCTAAAATATGTTCTCTTTCTTGAGGACTTTCTGGTGTTGGTCATAAATGGTCATATTTATATTTTGGTGAAAAGGTCTTGTTGAGACTCATGATGTAAAAATTGTAATATTCAGTCATGTAAGGACTTGTCATTTTTGTAAACCCACTTGGTTGGGTAGCTGAGTCAAATTTTGTAAACCCACTTGGTTGGGTACTTGAGTCTTATATGTCAATCCACTTGGTTGGATATTTGGTGTAAGTATGAGTCTTTGGTGCTAGGAAGTTCATAGAGTCATGTACTTCATCGACAAATATGTTTGAAGATTCAGCATGAACTCAGGGGGAGCTTGGCCACTTCAGCACATATCAGATCTGCAGAATGTTTCTTCCACATGAGGAGGAGAGTGTTGGTGTTTGATCCGCCCTTTTCCCTTGATGTCAAAGGGGGAGAATGACATGGTGTTTGAATGAAGAGAAGATAATGATGTCAAATATTTGGGAGAGTGACATATTTGGGATAGTGACATGGTACCTATCTGTTATGGTAACCAAACACCATCGTGGTTGCCATCAAGTCCAAAGGGGGAGATTGTTGGAAATATGATGCAGAGTGTTGTCCTTGATGGCAACCCACTAAATGAAGATGAAGACATGCGACTGTTGACATGTGTTGTCCTTGATGACAAACCACCTGATGAAGAAAATATGATGTTTCTACAGTGTGTACAGAAGGCAATGAAGAAAAGAATTCAGAATGTGCTCAAAATATGATGAAAAGAGTATGTCTCTTTGTATACGCGGATTGGCCTAGTGGAAGTCGCGTATGCATGCGGAAAATAACGTGCCAAGTCGCGTATGGGCTAAAGCGCTCAAAAAGTGCAAAACCAAGGGTAACCAACATGGTATTGACCCATGGTATTGGGTAATGATCCGCCTAATTGACCCCGTCCAGGTTGTTTTGGGCTCATGGTATTATTTTGGCCCATGGTATTGAAAAAAGGGCTCATGGTATTGAAAAAGGATAAACATATATAAGGAGAAGAATTTCATTGTGCAAATCATGTGTGTGGGTGCAAGATGTCTGAGCTTGAATGAATACTTCTCTCTGAAGTATATCTGAATGGAAAGGGTTACACTTGAATGATAAATCTGAATGTATGATGCACCAATGATGAAGAAGGGGATCTAGATCCGAATTGCTCTTGTATTTGCTAGATCTGATTATGGAAGGCTTAGATCTGTGATGAGGCGAGCATCTAGGCGAACATCTGTCTGAAGCAAAAGGGTAGATCTGAACCGAATATCTGATCTGATGAAGTATGCTGCTCTGTAATGATTGAAGATCTATACGCTACTTAGCCGCGGAGGAAACGTGTATATACGCGGCTTCAGCGAAGAGAAAGCGTGTATGCGCAATAAAATATACACTGAGGTATACGCTGGTTTGTGTGGACGGAAGCGCGTATATACGCGACATCAGTGAAGTAAAAGCGCGTATGCAAACTAGGGTTTGCTGAAGCAAGGGGTATGAAATATTTGATCTGTTCTGCTGTGTTTCTGCTATCTGATCTGTGTTGATATGTATCTGTTGGTGATGTATGTTTGTGCTTAAAAGTATGGAAAGGGTCCAGTCTGAAAATATGATGAAATGTGGCCTGCAAGTGGTGTTCTATTGAAGTTGTTGGATCCAGTGTGAAAATTGATGAAACGTGGTCCAAGCTGGTGCTGAGGGTTGTAGCCTTCAGTCAGGGGGTTGTAGCTCCCTTCCAGGTGAGGCTGGTAAACGAGAGCAGGGGGTCGTAGCTCCCTTCCAGGAGAGGCTGGTAAACGAGTCAGGGGGTTGGAGCTCCCTTCCAGGAGAGGCTGGTAAACAAGCGCAGGTGGGTGCCTGCGTGCTGGTAGGAGTCTGCACCAGCACATATGTCGTAAGATGTTTTCTCTATAATAAAATATTGAAGGCTGAGCAACTGCAGCGGTGGTTTTCTCCCGACTTGGGTTTCCACCTAAAAATCCTGGTGTTCATGTGTGATGCTTTGTGTGATGGTTTATTCTGTTCTTACTGCACATGTTTACTATTTGTAGAACATCTAATGAATGAATGATGGAATGATATAAGTGAAGAACTAATGGAATAATTAGATCTCTGAGTATACGCGAGTTTTATGAAGTATATCCGCGTGTATACGCTACTTGGCTTCCTCAAAGTAGCGTATGGGTTTTAAGGAATGAAAAAGTAAAAAGTTTTGAATATGCAGTAAATACTGATTCACCCCCCCTCTCAGTATTTTTCCCAACAACTGCCATCAGTGATCAAAATTACTCTTTTGCATTTGCATATTAGGTGTCTCATACCGAATAAATTTCACCATTCCACTAGGTCATGGATTCATTGATGGTAGTTTTCCCTCATGACGTACTTGCTGATTTTCCTTCTATGGTCTTTAGTCATTAGTCACTTTCATTCTAAAAATCATATCAGTAGGTCATAGGATGGGTCTCATTAGTTTCTAAGGTCTCACCACGGTCAAATTAATGAGTCAAATGTCAATAATATCAGCAAGGTCATGAGGAAAGTCAACAAATTCAAAGTCACTGTACTAGGAAGATCAAAGAAATAGTTTATCTAGCTTGATGTAATATTTACCTCAAAACCATGTTTTGAGGTGAAAACATGATATTTTTCCTTTATTATTATTATTCATTATGTAATTTTATATCATCATATGTAATAAGTCACAATTCAGAAGCTGTTATCTCCACAAAGTGATGTCCCTGCCTTCAGGGAAGTTTTCTGTAGCATGATTCAGCGCCAAAATCATCCTCCAAGTAGATTCATCAGAAAGAGCCCAGAAAGAGCTTTCCAACGGTATACTACACTCTCAAAACTGACTTCTATATTGAAATTTATGCTTAAGTGAAGTAAAAGTCCTTATATCCTCATATACCCCCTATTTCCAATTTTTCCCTCTAAAATTTGTATTATTAAAGTTTAATATTCCTTTAAAAAAAACCCCTTTTTCCTTTTCCGATTACAAAATCGCATTATAAATTATTTTAAATACAATGCAATTTATGTATCAACCACTTCCCCTCCATTTCCCGTTGAAACCTTATGTTAAAGATTCGTATATCTCTCTCTCTCTCTCTCTCTCTCTGTATATATATATATATAACTCCCCCCGTTATAAACCACTTCCCCTTTTTCATGACCCCTTAAAAATTTATAACAAAGTTTAAGTTATATATTATAAACCCCGCCGCTCTTCCATCGCAAATCGCAAAGTTTTTTTTGAATGTTCCGATTGGCCAATGGCAAAAAACTCTGATGCGATTGATCACACCTCCTCCTTCCGATCTCCCGATCGAACCTCTTCCTTCTGATCTCCCGATCGCACCCCCTCCCTCCGATTACCCGATCCGCTCTTCCAATGGCCTACCCCCGATTGACATCGCGACCGTTGATCTGTCCCCACCGATCCGACGACTCAAAATCAATCGGGCCATCGGCATCGGCATTTCCATATGTGTTGTACTCCGCTCCCCTCCAATATTGCGATTGCGATTGACCCCGGGCCCACCATACAGTACTTCTGCCCATTTATAATATAAAGGGCCTTCCCCTTTGTAAATTGGAAATTTGTTATATTTCATTTTTACAAAGGTTTTTTCCATTCCCCCTTCCCAAATCGCATCGGCCCAATTTTGTCATGCGATGCGCCCCTCCACGATCTTCTGATTGCGATGGCGCTATATTACAATGTGTTTATTATATTATATCTCTCCACCCCGTCTGTTGCGTTTGCGATTTTTATATGATTTCTGCCTCCTTCCCTTCCATTTTTCCCATTCAAAATACATTTTTTCCCTTCATGAAAGCATAACTTCAATTTGTTTTATTTCAACGGCAGTTTATTAAAAGGTCAGTTTTATTCAAACGGAATATGGAAAGTGACAATCAAATGGCTGAGAAAGCTTATTTAAAACAAATATTGTTACAGCAGTAGAAAAATAGGAAATCTGTTCATCAGATTACCTATTTTATTTCATACAACATAACAGCGAAATCTCCAAAGTGGTCAAAAGAAATGTTGTCCCTTATTTTCAGGAACAGATTGTTGTATTTCTTTACTATGATTGTATTTCAGTTCTTCAGCTGTTAGAGACAAATCCCTTTTCTATGGATCTGTGTTCCCACATTCCAGCCTATTTATTGTAATTATGAATCATCTGATAGGGGATGTAATCAGTAACTGTGAAAGTAGGGGAAAAGTGTGGAAGAAACATCTTGTGCTCATTGTACAGTTTGACAGGAATTAATAAGAGATGTAGCTCTGATTTGTGGGATCCATGTGGTATGAGATTTAGCATTTTTTTTTCTCCTTTGTTTCATATGTGAAATTTTATGTGTTCCATTCATCCATAAACATTTCCTTTTGAATGCTTTCAAGATAGAAAGGTAGAATCCATTTTATATGCTCTGCCTTGGGAAATCATTCATGCTCTGTGTTTTTCTTCTGTTTGAAAAGGATCCATTTGCTGTGCCCTTTTCAGCTCCTCATCGGTCTGTCCATCCCATCCCTATTTAGCTTTATTTGCTAAGTTTCCTGCCTATCTTACCCCATGAAATACCCTGTGTCTTGATTTAATTCCCGGTTTCAATTGTCCCTTTATTCCACACATCCCTGAAATTCATTCATTCATTTTATTAAACCCTTTTCCCATAATTTTATCTAGCCTAATATCAGTTCTTTTATTGTGTTCCATTGAATATTCTTTCATGGAGAGAGCCCTCTCCTGTCCTTGTAGGGCTAGCTACAAGACTGAGAGTGGTTTAGTTGTTACCCTGTTTTTCCCTTTCAGCCTGGGGACCAATTCAGGTGCTAACAGAACCAAGGTACACCGCTCTCTAGACCACTCTCTTGGAATAAAGGGGTTGAAGTGGACAAAAGACGGCCCACCAGAAGTGAAGCAATGAGGATTCCTCAACAAAGGAACGAAGGTCATAGCAATGTAACAGATGGACTAACACCAGGGATGATGATGGAAGGAAACAAGATGAGTGGTGGACTAAAAACTTCCCTTGTCAGAGCATACTATGCATGGTTGACCTGGCAGCGATTGACTCGATTCCATAAGGGATGGTCACTTACTTAGATGGATGATTTTCATAGATGGAGTAGGATAGTTGGAGGCCAAATATGATATAAATGGGATGAATGTGATGCAAAATTGGATGGAACACTACAACTGGACTCAATGGGACTTAGAACAGACTCAATGGATGCATGGGTGACTCATCTCTGATACTCTGAACAAGGGTGACTCGATGATGCTACGACATAGGGGAGGCCCGGAGGGGACCATAAAAACATGAGTAAATAATAGTTACTCATGACAAAAATCGACACATGAGTCGAAAAATGTAAAGGTAAAATGGTACCAGAGTACATGTGGCCCATATGAAGAAATTTGATTTTAATAGGCGACAAAGTGAAACCTCATGGAAAAAATGGATTCTCGGTGAAGTGTCAAATTACCAAAAACAAAAAGAGGCCTGTTATATAACTTGGTGAGAGCTTTCCAGCAGTGTTGATGATTCTTCAAACCAAGCTATGGTTTGGTGATAATGGGTGTCAAAAAACCTAGGGTTTTTCTTATAAAAGTGCTTCTTGCCCCCAAATCCAATCATTTTCATAGGGAGCTATTGGAGAATTTGGAGAGGAGGAGAAGGCCCTAAATATTGAGGAGATCGTAGTGGAAAAATCGTTTATCATAATATGGATATGTGGTGTTCAGGTAGGTGTCATTACTTGTCTAAGGATGGTCTTAATGCTTCTTGGAAGTATGGTTCCTAGTGAAGAATCAAGGTAAGAAAAGAACACAGGAATGAACGACTAGAGGAGGCATAAAATAATCTCTTCCCACCAAGTCAAACATGGGGACTAGGTGGAAAGTGTGGTATCACATAGGGTATGATAATTGAATATATGGTATCAACAATATACAATATGCGATGTGTATATGGCTCGCCAGAGAGGTTGGTAGGGAAAACTATCCAATGAATGAAAGCATAATTGACCATACCTAGATTGTTTGGGTATAGGTCGAGACTTATGTTAATCAAGTGAGAAGGTGTCTAAGGGTTATCATACCCCCAAGCATGAGATACTTACCCCAAGCATATGTGATGAAGGGGGGTGATCTGGTATGCAAAGGTGGGAATGATGCCCATAGTTGGGGGAGTTTGTGGATTTCCATTGTGTTCCAAGTGCTCAAATAAGGGATTTGAGCATCTAGTCATATTGGCATGAGATCCTCTAGAGGATGATGAGGACATGTAGAGGCATAGGTGCCCCACATTTTTGCATGGATGGATGTATCATGATATGGAAATGACAAATGTATTTATAATAGTGGACACTAAACACATTTTGATGATGTGGTTCACCATTTGTTTATTTTATGGATGTCTTCTTGTGGGAAGAATGGATAAAGTATGAAGCAAGAGAAAGGAAATGGTGGATTACTAATCTCGTTTGGCACTTCATATATGAATAAAATGGACTGAATTTCTAGGTTCACATACATGGTTTCAATATACCAAAGAGTTGCTTCGGATATAATGAATTGATGCTCACCTAGATGACACAGTGGTTGAACAAAAACAATGTCTAAGGGACTGGGTTGTTGATGTAAGATGGAGGAATGATTAAGTGGATCATCCCTGGAGTGATATGAAGTCATATAAGAGTCTAGATATTCTACTAAATGGGGAAGAATAGTGTTACTAGAGTCGACACTACCAGATGCACCAGAAGGTTTGGGGAGAATTGCTTCTCCTAGACTATCAAAAGTGGATGACCCCTTACCCAAACATTGCGTGGGAATGTAATGGCCACAAGGTGGATGTGGTTCGAATTCATGGCTTCAAAGTAAGGATTTTTGAACCAATCGACCTCACCATGGTTAAATTTTTTGGACTTCACAACATATTGATCATTGGTTTATTGCAGAAGGAAGTATGCACGATGGTGCATATCATCCCAAGGATAATCATGGGTATCATGGCTTCCATGATGTCTTCATCAGAATGAAATATGGGAGGAAGAAATATCACATGATTAAGAGGGGATACTTGAGGCATCTTCATGAGAGGTGAGGTTCACATGCACATCGTTAAAAAGGGGAGACAAATGACTTGTATATGTGACATTTTCCGATGTTGAGATCGAAGTGTTCGCTGAAGGAGGTTCGACCAAATAAAATAGGAAACTTTAAGAGAGTCCCAATAGATCGATCCCATAGATGATGACATGTATACAATAGGGGAGGAACTATTTGTCATCTCAACATCAAGAGGAGGGATCATGATGGGTGCTTGAGAGACCTCCTGTCCTGGCGATGCATTGGGGTTAGGACTCACAGGTAGATTAGATGTGGAAGCACTATAAGCAACATCTAACTCATGAAGGACTTGAAGTGTATCATAAAATTATTCTAGATGGGGACAATGATGGGAATAATGGCCATAATTATCACAAAAAGCACAAGGGTGATTCGTTCGTAAGGTTATGTTCTTCTTAGCTGAATCAGGTAAGGTGACATGGACCTCATGAATGTTAGAGTATTGAAAGGTATCAGAGACCAAATTTTTGATATGATGGAGCTTGGGACAATTATTGGTGGCATTCCAAAAAACATCACACAAATCCCATGAAGGAGCAGGCTTTGGCGGTTTAGGAGGATATGGGGTTGTTTATGGTGCCTTGTCTTTAGTTCCATTCTATGATATTTCCCCCCTTCACCATGTTCTTTCGGAACATGATTAAATTCCTATTGAGGTTGTTGTGGAATTGAAGCAAAGGAAGGGGTAGGAACAACAGGTTTAACTAGGGTCAAATTTGTGTAAGGCTTGAGTTGATTAGGAGGAGTGTTTGTGGGAGGCTCAATGTACAATACTGGGATCTCGAAGGTGATGTTAGGTAGAATCAACATAGCCATAACATGGGTAGAAAATATTATAGGTGGTAGGAATAAGAAATGTATCTGACTTGAGGGGTAATTACCTAAGGTAGTTTCTCCTAGATGGATAAGACCGGGGGGAACGATTCCAGGTTGAAAAGGACCAGGAGAGATACTAGCAGAGGGAAATGGATCTAGAGGAATTGTACATGAGGGTTGGGTTGAGCTTGGAGTAGGAGGTTGCAGAGGGGTTAGCTATTGGGAAGGAATACCAAACCTCTTGTTGGAAGCTAGTGATGCTTGAAGCATGCAAACACTGGAGGAGTTAGGGTTAGAAGGGGTAGTCGGTTGGCCATAATAAGCACCAAGCAACGTGGAATCTTTGTTGACTCTAGGAGAAACATTGGTGAAGGATGAGATAGTCTTATTTCCCGTCATCAATGAGATAGTGGACTGAGGAGAGGCCTGAGACTGAGGATCATAGTAAGTCAACTGATTGATAATGACGATATTTCCATTGTGAGGAAAGCACATCTTGTGAAAAAAAATATATGCAACAGTGGAGGTGGAATAGGTGTAACTGCGACCCAAGAGAATGTTATAATATAAAGGGGCATCAATGACTTTGATATCAATTAAGACTCTCATGTCGGAAACAGTAATTGTACAATTGTGATATAAGATAAGGGGCTGCGAGGGATGATCGTCCCAAGCACAGAGAGTGAGATAAGATGGGGAAAGATCAGGGAAACCAAGTTTCTTCCAAACACTAGTGGCCAACACATAGGTGGAGGCGCCTTCGTATATTATACACCACTCAACAATGGCATTTTTTTATGGAGATAGGTATTTGAAAGGAAACAGATGAAGGAAGAGGGGGATGTTACACTCTCTCAACGTCAAATAAAATCATACGATCATCAGATGGACCCATAATGCTTAAAGAAGATAATAGATCTTTTCATTATGATGGACATGTCGGGAGAACATCCAGCGTTGGCATGGCAGTAGGAGAATCTGACAAGTCATCTACTATGCTATAGTTATACGCAGCTTTAGAAGAAGAAGCATTTTGACATAATGGACCTTTTGGGATCTTAGGGATAACCTCTACCTTAGGTGGAGGGATCTGTAAAGTGCCATTTGGTGATGATAGAGGCTCAGTGGAAACTTGAGGTTGGTTATTAGCCACTGAATTTTCAAGGTGATGTTATATTGACATGACTGAGTCTGGATGTTGACTTGTTCAGTATGGAATGCATTGGAATTCATCATGAGGATCTGATAACTATTTTGGAAATATTGCAAAGGTTGGTGAGCTACATTACCTTGCACAGGTTAGGTGGTTATATATCCTTGATGAGGAAAAGGATTGGTAGGAACAACTGGTTGTGATGAAGTAGGAGGAAGAGGAGGTGGAGAAATGCACTGAGGTCCTCTAGAAGAACCTGCTTCAACTTCCCATGCTTGGTGCATCTGAGGTAAAATGGGACACTCATGACTATAATGGTCAACTACTTCACAACATGCACATAGTTTATTTGTATGAAGGGCCTTGTTTTGCTTGAGTTGTCTGCCCTATTGTTGGGTTGTAGGATTAGGCTGGTCTCCTTGAGGGGCATTGGGTGGTGGAACCTAGTTTCCCTGATTACCTTGAGATGGTTGGTTCCAGTTACCCTTCCCATTTTCTATCTCTTGGGTTTGGGGGAATTGGTTGCGCTTTGTAGAGCATATACTTGACCTTGAGGAGGTGGTTGTTGTTGTGGAAGAGATGGAGCGAGAATGGGGGGTTGTGGCGCTAGTGAAAGAGGGGTTGGAGTGCTAGGAAATGCATACATATAGTAAGGAGATGGGGAAACATTAGGATAAACAAGGGAAGCAGAAGATGGCCCTAGCATCTATTGATGCGGATGGGAATATGCATATGAAGTGCTAGGAATTGGATAAGCGTTTCCATGTGAAGGATTGGGAGGGGCATATATGTAAGAGGAATGGGTCCCCCCTGGGGTTGAAAATAAATCATCTGAGGCAGAGTATATTGTGAAGGTTGATGCTGTGAAATGGATCCAACGATACCGTCAGTGACATGAGATGCCCCCAGTGCATTAATAGCACCAAGATGAGGCAGATCGGGAAGGGAATTATAAACATATCCCGACTGTGCATAGATCATGTCATATTTCAAAGCTGCTTGGAATGATTCTTCCTAAGACTGGGGGAAGTGGGAGGAGACAACTTTACCTATGGGGATCAAAAGAGTTTTAAGGAACCAATCCATATAAACACGGTCTTCAAATTCAAGGGCCCGACACATGCTCCTCCTTCTGCACCATTCTTAAACATGGCCAGATATGTGGGTGGCAGAAGTTTGACGAAAAGAAGTCAAGATTTTGGTACTTGTGTCATAACAAAAAGGTAATTTAAAGTAGGATAGAAAGGCTTTGGAAAGTGTTGCAAAAATGGAATGGGAGGCCAGTGGTTGGTCATGGAGAAGAGGATCATTGATGAGTTTGCTGAAATCAGGAGGGATAAAACCAACCATATAGGCGAGAAATGGGAGGTTAGTGACCATATCGACAAAGGTTATTCCTATGGGGTTACCTTGGTTTCCCGCACCCATGTTGGTGCCTAACATGGTGGTTGTACGGGGTTGGGAAGATGTGGAATCAAAGGAAGAAATGGAAGAATCAAAAGAAGAACTAGACCCAGAATGGCGACTCGATGGAGGACTAATAGGAGTAAGATGTCCTAACAGAAATTGGGGGTGAAGGCCAGTCTTCGCGACAAACTCCTAGGGGGGCGCAATGATGTCAAAAAAATGATGACTCAAAGGACTAAAGGATGATAGGGAAAAATTGGCAACAAGCAATAAGAAAGCACCTAGTGAAGTGGTTCCAAGTGTAAAATAACTATAGTAATATGCTACTCTAATGCAGGAAAACATGTCCTATCAAAGAAAAATTACCTCTAGCCTATAGTTGGTCTAAATCCTCAAACAAGTCCTAAATATATTGTTTAAAATGGCCTTCCAAAAGACTTCTTACTTGTCGAAATTCGATCCCCACAAGTAGAGCTATCTAGAGAAAGGTGGGGTAAAGAACCGACTGTTGCCCACAACTAGTCCTATAGGGTGTTTTCCTATGATTGATCATTATGGGTACCTTCATCCCATGGGGGTGGTTGAGTCTAAGGCTTCTTGGTGATCAACCAATGCACGGTATTCCCTGCCATAGTTTGGGTAGCCCTAAGGAGAACCGCTCGCAGGATGACCTAGCCTAACCCCCTCTGAATTTAGTTTCTAACGCGCTCCGGATTTAGACCATGGGATGGTGAAGGATTTTAAACTCCATAATAAGTCAACTTCTATGTTGCAATGTAAGTGATCAATGGGTGTTATTGGGATCATATCCCACTGATCCTACACCTAACTACAAATAATTTTTGGCCCTGGCACTCAAGTGGGATTAATCTATGTGTGTTATATTATTATTATGTGATTTATTTCAAGTGTTGGCTTGGAGGTGTTAAACAAACTCACGTTCACCTAGGGTGTGTGTGTGTGAGTGTGAAAAGTGTGTTTAGTGTATGAGTTAATTGAGCATGTTTTATGATGCCATGTGGTGCTGAAAAATAAAGTGCTAAAAATATGTAAATAATGTTGAAAATGGATAGTAAAATAAACAACCAATCCAAGAAAAAAAACCCCTCCCAAAAAGGCTATCAAATAGCTAAAAAAATAGGTGGAAAACAAGCTACTCAAAGACACACAAATGGCCAAAATATCAAATGTCTAAGAGGCTGGGATATAAATGCACAAGGCTGCTGAAAATGGTACATATAATCAGCAAAAATCAGAGGTGAAAATGCTGAAAAAGGATAAGAAAGAAACTCTAAAACCTAGGACACACAAGGGGATCCTAAGTGGGGAAGGCAACACTGAACTCTATAGGGAGTAATTGTATGTAAAATTATTTATTTATTTATTTTTGATTTTCTAAACTTTAAATTTAAATTTGGATTTTTATTTTTTTATTTTTATAATAATTTTCAATTTTCAATATATATTTTATAATTTTTTAATAATATATTAATAATTATTTCAAATTATTATTATTTTTTTCAATTTTGTTTGTTTCTTTTTTTTTAAATGGTTTTTTTTGTTATTATTTTTTTTTAATGTTTTTTTTTTCAATTTTAAAGATGATTTTTTTTTTTTAAAGCCCTTTCCCTTAAAAATATATATATATTTTTTCTTTTCTAAATTAGTAATTTTCAAGATTATTTTAGAGTAAAAAGTCTATTTTTTTTAAAATTGATTTTCTATGAAAAAAATAATATTTTCAATTTTTTCTCAAAATTTTTAAAGTAAATTATTAAAAAATAAATAATTAGTAATTAAACAAAAATTATGTAATGTAACTTTTATATTGACAATTGATTTTGTTTTAATGGTACCAATGCTTAAGGATACAATGTCAATTAATTGGTAATTTTGACCACAAAAATAAAATAAAAATTAGACAAATTTGAAAAATATTTAAAAAAACCATTAGAAAAGGAAAAAGAAAAAGAAAGGTAGACAAAATTTAAGTGTTGACTTTTAGCATTTTTCATTGTAATGATATTTGGTCTTTAACGCCATGATTGAAAAATGTTTGTATTTTAACACCAAAAAATTGGTGATATTGCATCGCCATTTTTACATTTCAATGTGTTTTTTCATGTCTTTTGTAGTCATGATATCTGGTCTTTAATGGCATGATTGGAAAATGTTTGAATTTTAACCATATATATACACACACACACACACACACACACACACACACACACACATATATACATATACATATACATATATATGATGTTGGATCACCACTTTTGCATTTCAACATGGTTTTTCATTTATTTCGTAATCACTGTATTAGGTTTTTAATGGCATGGTTAAAAAATGTTGGAATTTTAACCTCGAAACAAAATTAGGGTTATGATACATCACCACTATTCAAAATCATGAAAATCATGATTTGATGTGACCTCCAAAAAATGAAAATTTGGTAAAGGTCTTGTTAACTTGGTAATATTGTTCAAAGGAGAAGGATACAACTGTACTAGTTGATGATCTATAGTAATGAAGGTGAGTATCAAATTTGAAGAAAGGACCAAGTGAAGAGGGGAAAAATCCCTAATTCTCAAACCTCTTAAGCTCCATAAGCTTGTCGAAGATCCTCCTTGGCTCATAAAATACGAGACCACATTACAATCCAAGAAGAGAGAAATTATCAAAATTTTGGTGGAGGTGATGGAGAAGAACCACCCCCTCGAGTCATCTTGAAAAGGTCCCACATTGTCACTTCATCTAAAAGCAAGAATTCTAGTAATAAAGGGTCACAAAAAGTAGAAAGAACCATGCATATGGAGGTAGATAGTGCTACTATTCTTGATTGGGTAACAATATGTATGGTGAAGAGTCAAAGATTGGTCGAAGAACTAGTTGGTGAAGAGCCAACCATTTTTGAAGAAGCATCATTCACCATTCATAACTCCCACTATGATAAGACTCGTAAGAAGTTGCAGTTTGAGAAGGTGCATATGAAAAATATGAAAGCTCTAATAAGTGGAAGTCTAAAGTTAACGTTTTAGGAGTAGGACCTACTAGAATCCTAAATTAAACATGACTACATGGGATTTTCTCGCCATTGTATCACCAGGAAAGAAATAGAAAATGTGAAGATGAAAAGAAAGATAAGTGAGTTGGAGAATCTCTTAGTCCTATTCCTTTATTCATGACCCCTTTAGGTATTCAAGCACTTGAAACTATAGCAACAATTACAGCTAGCACACCCCAAAATATTAAAAAATTAGCACAATTGTTAAATGGTATCAGATCTTATGTTTCTAGTCCATAAATTGTTGTAGATATTCCACTCTACAATTTGTCATAACAAATATGATAAAATATATTATAAAAATTGAAATCTACACTATGAGGGTTAATTTCTTAGATTTTTGGATATGTTAATTATTTTTTATTTCATATGCATGTGGGTCATAATTATGCAAAAAATAGAGAGCAGTGAAATAAAACTCACAAACCACAAATTAACTCAAAATGTACCATGGGAAACACTTTCGGGAGAAAACTGAGTTGGAAGGCGAGGCCATTCTACTCTCCTTCCTTGGATAGAAAATGGATGCAAGTACTAAGAAGTGGGGACTATGTTCCATGGGTTGCTACAATGCACAAATCCTCTATGTTTTTATCTCTATATATATCTAGTTTTTGTTTTTATGATTATATATGGAAAAAATACACTCAAATAGAATGATACCCCTTTTCCTCCTAGTGGCATGGCTATAACATGGTCTAATTGTTGGGTGTGGGGCATGATTATCTTATTTATTTGTATCACAAAATTGGACCCCTGTACCTTATTGGGGGGGGGGGGGGGTGACTGCTACTTTATGGAACCCCCCCTGGTGGGGGCTTTCAAGGGCAGTGCCCCTGAAGCTAAAAACATATGTAAAATTGCCTTGTAAAAGTATAGTAATTTCTAGTCAATCTAGGACGTTCATTAAGTGGATGATCTGACGGTAGAAGTTATGTTTAGTTTAGGGTTTTTTTCCATAGAAGGCAACCCCTCGCTTTGTATGAGGGCATGGTATTGCGGCTATGTATTGGATGTGTATTCACAGAGTGAGAAATAGATAGGGAGACTGTGAGAGACAACAAAGGTAATTACAGCGGATCTGCTGTAGGTTGTGTCTCTTCATTTTGCTGGATAATAGAAAGGAAGGACTAGTTGTTCGGGGTGGACGAAGCCCAAACTGGGTGAACCCTGTATATTTGTGTCTCTCTGGTTTTATGTGTTTTGTGTGCTTGTATTTTCTGCATATTTTATTTGTTGCATTTCTATGTAATATATAATTTTCTAAAAAATGGTATCGGAGCCGAAGGTCTATTTGGCCGATAAAATCGCAGGAAAGAAGGGTTCCTGGTTCGAGTGGGAGCAATGGTGGAAGATGGTAAGTTTAGGGTTGAGAAATTTAATGGCCAAAACTTCTTGCTATGGAAGATGCAGATGGAAGATTATCTGTATCAGAAATATTTGTACCAACCATTGAGTAGAAAAACAAAGAAGCCGACAGCTATGACAGATGCAGAATCAGAGATTCTCGATAGAAAGGCACTCGGAACAGTACGGTTGTGCCTCGCAGCGTCGATATCCTTCAATATTTCGAAGGAAACAACAATAGAGGGTTTGATTAAGGAATTGGCGAAACTATATGAAAAACCCTTGGCCTCAAAAAAGGTATTTCTTATGAAATGATTATTTAATATGAAGATGTCAGAAGGTGGATCTGTTGCAGACCATTTAAATGATTTTAATACAGTTACCAGTCAATTAAGTTCTGTAGGGGGTAAACTTTGATGATGAAGTTAGAGGTCTGTTATTTTTGTGCTCATTGCTAGAAAGTTGGAATGGTTTAGTTATGGCCATTAGTAACTCTGTCTCTGGATCTAGTACTTTAAACTTTGATGATGTTGTCGGTGCTATCCTTAGCGAGGAAATGCAATGGAAAATCTCCAGTGAGACATCGGGTAATGCTTTGAGTGTAGAGTCTAGGGGAAGAATAATGGAAAGAGGAAAGAGCTCAGGATATTTCAGTAAATCAAGGAAAGATAGATCCAAGTCCAGATCAGGGATAGTGTGCTAGAAATGTAGAAAGAAAGGACACCTAAAGAAAGACTGTAGATCTCGGAAGGGAAAATAAGGGAACGGATAGCAAGAAAACAATCATGAGGCAAATTTGACAAGTGATGTGTTACAAGATGCTTTGATTCTTTATTTCGAAAATGTTACTGATTCCTGGGTGGTAGATTCAGGGGCCTCATTCCATGACACACCTGATAAGAAATATTTTCATGACTATGTTCAAGGAGATTTTGGACAAGTCCATTTGGGTGATGATAAACCTTGTAAAATTGTTGGAATGGGTTTGGTTCTTGTAAAATAACAGAATGGAAACCAATGGCTATTAAGGGAGGTAAGGTATGTTCCAAATTTGAATAAAAATTTGATTTCAATAGGGCAGCTAGGCAGTGAAGGTTGTGTGACAACTTTCACAGATAAAACTTGGAAGGTCACCAAAGGAGCCCTGGTAATAGCAAAAGGCGAAAAGGTTGGTACATTGTATTTATGCAATGGTATTTCTAAATATATTAATGATTTAACCTAAAAAGGAGCAGATGCAACATTATGGCATCATAGGCTCGGACACATGAGTGAGAAGGGGATGAAGATTCTTCACTCAAGAAATTTATTGCCGGGTTTGAAGAATATTGATTTGGATTTATGTGAAAATTGCATTTATGGAAAACATAAGAGAGTCAGGTTTCTCAGAGTTGGGAAAGAAAAGAAGAGTGAACAATTAGAGCTTGTGAATATAGATTTAGGGGGAGATGCTCAGGTATCATCTCTTAGTGGCTCTCGTTATTATGTTACTTTTATTGATGATGCAAACAGAAAAACTTGGATTTATTGTATTCAGAATAAATTTGATGTATTTGATACTTTAAAGAAATGGAAAGTTTTGGTTGAGATTGAGATAGGAAAGAAGTTGAAGTGTCTAAGATCAGATAATGGAGGTGAATATTGCAGCAAAGAGTTTGATAGGTACTATTCAGAGCATGGAATTCGCATAGAGAAGATAGTTCCAAGAACACCACAATAAAATGGTCTGTAAGAAAGGATGAATAGAACAATCATGGAGCATGCAAGGTGTATGAGATTGCATGCAGGATTGCCTTTACAATTTTGGGTAGATGTTGTAGATACTCTTGTTTATCTAATAAAAAAAGGGCCTTCAAGTTCCTTGGATGGTGGTATTCCATAGGAAGCATGGATAGGTAAAAAGGTAAACTACTCTTTTTTAAAGCCTTTTGGTTGTGAGGCCTTTGTCCATATTAATAAAGAAAACAGAACAAAGCTTAAGGAAAAATCAAAGAAATGCACTTTTATTGGATATGGTGTTAATGATTTTGGTTATTTCTTATATGATTATGAAAATCACAAAATCATTAGGAGCAGAGATGTAATATTCAATGAAAAGGTCTTGTATACAAATAAGTTGCAGGAAAATAAACAAGAAAAATAAAACAAAGAACACACGATTCTTGATGAGATCACAGAAAAATTAAAGGTGCATGAAAATAATAATAATCAGCAACCACAACAACAACAACCACCACAACAACAACAACCACCACAACAACAACAGGCACCTCAAACACCTGAAAGTGGTGTTAGAAGATCTACTAGGATAAGTAGACCCCCTGAACGATACTCTCCTTCATTATATTATTTATTGTTGACTGATTATGGTGAACCCGAATGTTATGAAGAAGCAATGCAGGTTGAAAGCAGGAAGAAGTGGGAGCTAGCAATGGAAGAAGATATGGACTCCTTAATGCATAACCAGACTTGGGACTTAGTCAGGTTGCCTGCAGGTAAAACTACATTGCAGAATAAATGGGTTTATAGGCTGAAGGAAGAAGATGGAGGAAAATAGAGGTACAAAGCTAGACTTGTGGTGAAGGGGTTTGCACAGAATAAAGGTATTGATTTTTATGAAATATTTTCTCCTGTTGTTAAGATGATTTCAATCAGAACTATTTTAAGTCTTGTAGTAGTGGAAGATTTATATCTTGAACAGTTAGATGTAAAGACAACATTTCTCCACGAAGATTTGGAGGAAGAGATCTATATGCAGCAACCAGAAGGATATGAGGTCAAGGGGAAAAAAAAATTAGTGTGCAAGTTAAAGAAGAGCTTGTATGGCTTAAAACAGGCTCCAAGGTAGTGGTATCTAAAATTTGACAAGTTTATGTCTGAACAAGGTTATACTAGATGTCACTCTGATCATTGTGTTTATTTGAAAAGGAAAAATGATGGCAGCTATATTATATTGTTATTGTATGTAGATGACATGCTTGTTGCAGGGTCTAACATGAAGGAAATAAATGTGCTCAAAAGAAAATTGGCAAATTCATTTGCAATGAAGGATTTGGGAGCTGAAAAACAAATCCTTGGTATGAGAATAACTAGAGATAGGAAAAATCACAAATTAAAACTGTCTCAGAATGAGTACATACAAAAGGTGTTGAAAATATTTAATATGCAGAATGAAAAACTAGTTAGTACACCTTTTGCTAGCCATTTCAAACTTAGTAAGGATATGTGCCCCAAGACCTAAGAAGAAATGGACTATATGTCTAAAGTTCCATGTGCATCAGCAGTTGGAAGCTTAATGTATGCAATGGTCTGCACAAGGCCTGATATTGCACATGCAGTGGGAGTTGTAAGTAGTTACATGAAAAATCCAGGAAAAGAACATTGGATGGCAGTGAAATGGATTCTCATATATTTGAGAGGTACCAGAAATCAAGCATTATGCTTTGGTGGTTCAAACATTTCTCTACAGAGATATGTTGATGCAGACATGGCAGGTGGTAGAGATAACAGGAGGAGCACTATATGATATGTATTTACTATAGGTGGAACAGTTGTCAGTTGGGTTTCAAAAATCCAAAGTGTTGTTGCACTTTCAACAACAGAAGCAGAGTATGTTGTTGCTATAGAGGCTAGTAAAGAAATGATTTGGTTACAAAGTTTTATGGATGAATTAGGTAAGAAGCATGATATGGGCACGTTATACAGTGATAGCCAAAGTGCCATTCATCTTTCAAAGAACTCAACATTTCATTCTAGGACTAAACACATACATCTCAAGTACCATTTCATACAATTAGTATTGGAAGATGGACAATTGAAGCTGGAAAAGATACACACTAGCCATAATCTTGCAGATATGCTAACAAAAGTTGTAACCAGAGAGAAACTAAAAATATGCTCAGTTTCAATTGGTCTTCAAGGATGATGATGAATATGAGAAATAGCCAAGTCCAAAGAGGATTCATTGTCCAGCAAATGAAGCAGCGATGGAGTTGCTACAATCAGTCTCCAAGTGGGAGATTGTTGGGTGTAGAGCCTAATTATCTTGTTTATTTTGTATCACAGCATTGGACCCATGTACCTTAATGGGGCAGAAATGCCACCCGTAATTAAACGTTGCGACTTTATGGAGCCCCCCCCCCCCTGGTGGGGGGTTTCGGGGGCAGCACCCTCGAAGCTAAAAACATATGTAAAATTTACTTGTAAAAGTATAGTAATTTCTAGTCAATCTGGGTCGTTCATTAGGCGGATGATCTGATGGTAGAAGTTATGTTTAGTTTAGAGTATTTTGGCCTAGAAGGAAACCCCTCGCTTTGTATGAGGGCATGGTATTGCATTTTTATATTGGATGTGTATTCTCAGAGAGAGAAACATATAGGGAGATTGTGAGAGAGAACATAGGATATTACAGTGGATCTGCTGTAGGTTGTGTCTCTTCATTTTGTTGGATAATAGAAAGGAAGGATTGGTTGTTTGGGGTGGACGTAGCCCAAACTGGGTGAACCACGTATATCTGTGTCTCTCTGGTTTTATGTGTTTTGTGTGCTTGTATTTTCCACATATTTTGTGTTGCATTGCTCTGTAATATATAATTTTATAACACTAATAGCCTACTAGTGGTTATATTTTATTCCTTCAACTCTTAACTAGAGTTAAAATATTAACTCCTCTATAGTATTCTTCATCATATTCATGTGGCTAGCCCATTTTCCATGATTTTTTGGGGCTAATGTGGCATCCTGTTTAATTATGGTGGTCAAAACAAGAAGGTCAACTTATGAGTGCCATAACTTTTGCATACAAACTATAATTTAGGTTATTCATGTGTCATTGTAAAGGTATCTATATTTATAATAGATAAAGAAGGTGAAACATATAATAATAAAAAAATAAACCCACCACCCCAAAAAAATAATTGTAATGCAATTTTATGCCTGCTTCTGGAAGGTTTCAGGTCCCAATTTTCCAAATTAGGTACCACCGGTAAAAACGATCATGTGAGATTATTCCTCCACTTTTTTCTCTCTTAAAATATTGATATGGATTAAAAACAATATAATGACCCAATATGGATCACATCTGCACATCTTGGGAGACTTTTGGTCCCAAAAATCTTCTAATAAATGAGGTGAGTAAATATTTCCTCCACCTTCTCTTGGGTGTAACATTTAGCTTTTCCTAGAAGTTTTCCTTTCAACCAAATCTTCCAAAGGTCATCAGCTGCCCCTGGCTTATAGTTCTAGACATATTATACAAAATTATATATTTCTTCAACTCTTTTTGAGCATTTGGTGTCAAATTATCTATAGAAGGTAGTGTTGTAAATACTAAGGGGGGGTGGGGGTGGGTCGGGGGGGGGGGGGGGGGCTTGTTTCATGGGGGGGATGGGTTAATAAATGTTTCATGAAATATCAAAATTTACTTACCTTATTTTCTCATTTCAAATTTATCTAAATCATCATTTCATTAGTCGCACATTATGTAGTATATCTAGCCATATTTTTTAAAACATAAGAATGCAACACATAGGGACACCATAATTTTAGGTGGAAAACCCAAATATGAAAAACCACTTAGTAATGTTGTCTTTGTCTTCTTATTATAAATAAATTATTTCATTACATATTGCACTGACACAAACTCTTAATAGTTTGTAAGCTCTTACCTGTTGGAGGCTACCAGCTCCTCTAATTTCTCCATCTACCACTGAAAGGAAGCTACTACTCCCTCATAAAATTTACCGACCACCACTGGAAGGAAGCTACCACTCTCTCACTGAAAGCTTCAACCCTCAATCCTTCTATGGACCACATTTCAAAATTTTTCACATTGGATCAACTTGACTCAACCAAAACCCAAAAAAATACAGGCCACCTTTCATCCAATTTTCAAACTTAACAATTATTATGCTCAATCACTAAAAACAAATTTTCTCAATAGCCCATCAAAATAAAAAGTTTTTTCTCAAACTATCGTCAACAACCAAACCAATAACTCTTTGCAACTCAACAAATTTATGCTTATATAATCGGCTCTAGCTAAATGCAGACTCCTAATCATATCAAAACTTATTTTCTCAATAGAACACTACCATATTTCAATGAAAAAATCTAATAAGAAACTCTACATCAACTCTCTGCAAATATGAACACTTCAATTACAAGAAGCAAATAATCACAATGCATCCAAATTAAAACTTTAAACTCTATCCAATGTATCCAATAACCCTAAATTCTCTTCACATTCTGATATGATACATCATCCAAACCATACTACAAGCTCCTAAAGAAAACAATGGTCCTCTACCACATTATCATAGAAAAAATCCCATAAAATTTTCAATCATAACAATATTTAGCCAATTGTTATGAAAGAAAAATAGCAACATCTCAATACATCTGTAAATCATCATCCAAACTATCACAATAATAGATCATAAGTCACTTTTCTTAGTCTCTTCTTTCAACCCTGCATACAATTTTTGAAAGGAAAAACAACAACAACATAAATTCTTCTTACTAGTGATAAAATTGAAATAACTCTAGCATGTGAAATTCTACCCACTCAATACAACTCTAAAAAATCATTATAGGCTCATATTCATCAATGAAAAATAACATCAAGATATGTGTCTCAAACCAACTCAAGAAACTCATAACATTAATGTCTTCGCATAATGAGATCATAAATAAGTTCCAAATCCCTATCAAAATACCAAGAAAAACACTAAGAATAAGAATCTCAATATTTATCACCAATCCAACATACAAGCTCTAAAGATTCAGGCAACCATACTCATAAAACCTATGGATATAGATATGAGCCACATAACCTGTCTTTCAATCCTTCAACGGAAAATAAAACATTAGAGGACAAGTAGCATACATGAACAAATATTGTACACAATCCTTTGTAACTAAGATAATCTATATACCCCTAAGAATAGTGAGACAAGTTAGCAAATAAACTCTCTACAAAACCCTTATAATAGTCTTTGCATAACCTCTCCATCAGGTCCTTCTCTAGAAAACAATCAATGTTATTCTAGTCTTGCAGTCTCACTGATCATATCTGAGAAACTGGCACATGTTATGCATTATTATAGGGAAAGTCAATCAATTAGCATGCCTCAGTAAACACAAATGGTCTGAGAAAAATATTTCTCTATCGATGATACACAATACTCTTCCATTTAAAAAAAGCCTTGATCTTTGCATACTTTGTCAGTGGAAACACACTGATCTTTTTCAAAAGAAACTTTGCATAAACAAAGATACTACAAAGAATTATTACTGGAAACCATCTCACCTCTTATCTTTGCACCCTGGTGCACACCTGGTCTAGAATAATTAAAAAATTAACTCATCAAATTCACACCTAGTTGATCCAAATTTTTTCCCTTTTATAACCACTTTGTATTGCCAATACCACAGGAAAATCCCTGGTATTTTTTTATGGTAATATTTGGCAAGATCAAATAAACATTACTTGACTTTCCACACAATAATACTTTGGGAAATTCCATGGTTTTTCCCTAAGATTTTTATTTTTCTTCACTTATAAGTAGTAACGCGTCCTCTCATTTTGGTAAGTGTGTTATAATGCACCTATTTCTCTGGAGACCTTTGTTATAACACTCCTCTTGCACTAGAAACCTACATTTCCCTATTTTCAAGGCCTAAATTTAGTCAAGCCTTAGTCAAAGTTGCTTCCAATTTCTGGCATGTCTTCTTCAGCACCTATAGGATTTGTTCAAGTCTCTATGACACCTCAACAACCTTTGTACAAATTAGTAAACCTTCCTCAATCAGTCACTTTTTTTACCTCAATTTTCTTTACTTTCAAGAATTTTCAAACCTTTTCTATCCTCCAACTGTTCCAAACCCTGTGCAACCTTTTTCAACTCCTATGCAATAATCAAGGCTATTGCAACTCCTTTAAAATCATTAATAGTCATCAACCATCCATAACCTAGCTAGGCACATCAATTCTGCACACTTACCAACAATTTCATAGTGTGCAAAGATCATGATGACATAATGTAATAAGAGTGTCATAATGTGAAAATTCCGTGATGACATGATGTGAGAAGATCACAATCCAATTTGATATCAAATCCAACAAACTAGACACATTTCCAACAATACCCCCCTTTGGACTGGATTTCAACCTCCTTCAAAACACGAAGACCTTCTCTCCCCCTTTGACATCAAGGGAAAATGATAGAACCAGACTGAGAGAAGTACTCCCCCTGAAATGATCAACACTATAAATTTGATCTTCTGATAGAAAATTATGTCCTAAAGATTATGTGAAATAAGTAACTTGGTTTCAAGACATGTCTCTGATCAATATCATAACCTCTCAGCTAACCATGCTCCCCCCAAGTACATACTAGGGCTGCAAACATACCAACACTTTTCTTTTGTAATAAATTTATTTTCCTAGTGCAAGTGACAAATGACTGTTGACTAATGGTGTTCAATGATATGCAATAAAAGTGAAAATATCTTGGAGAAAATACATGGATGTAATAAGACTACTATATGATTCTTATACAAGCATGCATATCAATAGATGGCTCATAATTACATGGAATTAAGTTATGACACCATCAAATGACCACACTTTTATAATGAATGTTGGACCCAATGTGTCTCTCTATGGTCTATGTACCAAAGGATGAAACAATACTAATACATGGCTATTCAAATTCACACAAATGTAATCTCTTGTATGCATGATCAATACAATGAAATGTGAAAAATGCATGGCAGCTATGAACAATGATATTACAAGTATTCTCTCAACACCTCAACCATAAACAGGGATCTCAGTAGCTACATATGTGGAGCTATGATCAACATATAAATGTAATCTAAATGAATACCTTTTGTAACATATCAAAAAAATAAGACTAGTAAAAAACATATCAAATACCAACCAATGCCAACAATGAAATCTATGTAGAAGCAACCTAAATATCACAACATAGTGAAAACAACATTTATAATATCCTCATCAATGAAGATTCCAACCAACAAAAATTAATTCATCAAATAAGCAATGTAAGGAAACTTATCTAATAGCAACAATATAGGATTTTGCAACGGGGAACCATCAATAGTTCATGAACTTGTCATATACACTTTCATACACAATCCTAAGCAGCATATAGTCATTAATTATGGACTCCTCAAACTATGATAATTCATGAATTAAACCAATGTAACATGTAACATGTTCCTCCAAGCATTGTCTTTTTCCTTTCTGCAACCAAGGGACCATAATTCCAACAATGAATTACTAAACATGTCCCATCCTCTACTGAACATAATAACTTTATTAGATGCAATATTAGTACCATAAATCATTTTCATCGAAAGAATAGGTATAATCTAGCAAAAAATGGGGTCATCATTAAAGTTAAGCCAATAAAATAGAACACATGCATCTCTCCCTGTGAGATCATGCACTTCTTTCCAACAAATTGATCTTGTGGACCTGATTATCATCAAGTTCCTATGTTGTTACCATCTCCTTCACATTCACTTTTTCGGTCCTTTTAGAAATATGCGTAGGTTTCAATAGACTGCAGTGGGAAAACTCTTCCCCTATTCTAAATCTTAAGAGGAGACTAACCTCTTGTGTCTACCGAGATTTTCTTTAGTAAATATACTTTGTCTGCATTTATGCTTCCTTTTGCAATAACCTTTCTAGTGTATTATTCTATAATTTTGTGTCCTATTGAGTTAGATATAATTGCATGCCCTTTATTATTTATTTGACCCACACTCAAAATGTTATGATTTATCCCTTCAACCAATAATATATTAGCTTCTTTTATATTTTCAACATCAATGCCAACCCTACCTTTTCCTAATACCTTTGTCGGTGCATTGTTTCCAATAATTACTTAACTACCCTTTTATTTATTGAGAGATGTGATTTTTCTCTTATTTCCAGACATGTGATGAAAGCATCCACTGTCAATGTACCACTGATATTGTTCTTCTAGTGTGCATAGAACAAGCCCACACCAATTTTTCTTCCTTTTTCTTGATATGATGAATGTTGATGGATGCATATTATTTAGGTCTTTTGAAAACTATATTTTTGTACAGTTGCTTTTATTCGATAGGTCCTACTTGTTGTCTGAAATATATGAATGAATTCATTAACTTGGTCTTGCATTCTTTTGCTACATGTCCAAATTTATTGCATGTATAGCACCTTATGTGAATATAGAAGGGGGCAAGAGAATCACAATATTTCTACTTCATATTTCTTTCATTTATATACGATATTCAATCAATATATTTATGACCAAATAATTTGCATGTAAAACAATACCCGTTAAAAAAACTTGAGTACCTAGGAACTAATGATCTTTCGGAGGATAGATTTTTTGCTTGGGGTCTGCTTCTACAATAAGCTACGACGTGTCCAACATTGTGATAGGAAAATTATTTGATATCCATTATGGGAATTTTGAGGTCTAAAATGGGCCTCCTAAGGAAATTGTAAAATAATATTGGAAATAATAAAATAAGGTTAGATTACATCATCAAATTTTAGAGGGAAAAAATAAAAAACTAATTTTTCAACTCATATTTTCAACTTATCTTCCTACGAGTTTACTCAAATTTCAAGCAGGAATACTCATTGGATGCAGAATTTGATTCCTCATCTGAGTGCCCATGTTGCATACTTTCGATGGACCCCGATACATGAAAAAAATGATTGTAATTAGGTTTTTTCATGTATTTCTCATTTTTCATATAGTAGGGTCCATCAAAACTATGCAACATGTGTAGTCCTTGGATGAGGAATTAAATTTTACATCCAACAAGCACTTTTGCTTGAAATTTGAGTAAAACCTTAGGGAGATAAGTTGAAAAAGTAGTTTTATTATTTTATTATATTTTAATCCTTTTAATTTTTTACCCCAAAGATGGTGAGTCATCCCCATAGTTGATAACATCATCTTGAATCTCATTGGTTCTTACAAAGTTCATTTTGGTTGTACATTTTTCTTAGGAGGCCCATTTTAGACCTCAAAAGTTCTCTAATGATTGATCAATGGAGAGAGTGAATTGATGTTTCTATTTTTTCCATACTCATTGGGCGCAAATTATTTTCTTTGAAAATTCATTTTTCTTGGTTCTTGGTTCAATTGTCTTCTTATTTCTTTACCAATATTTTAGGAAATTTTTTGTGTTGTATTTGAAATGACCTGCACATGATTTTGATAAAGATTCTCCCTTCATAGTTTCATGAAAACCAAGTCCGAATCTAATGGAGGGAGACCTTTTACTGTTAAGAAGTTTTTCCAATATCTTGGTACTATCTTGAAATCTCAGTTATTTGTCCCTTTCTTCTAATTTACCTTATAATGAGCTTATCTAACCCTCCTTTTCTCTTATTTCCTCTTCTAACTATTTTATTAACTCGATAATTTATTCTTTAATCCCATTTTCTTGTTCTTCATATACTTTAAGTAGCTCCTCATTTTGTTTATTTAAATTTTCTAGATCAAATTTCAGAGAGATGATCTCAACTTCTGAAATTTTTTTAGATTGTTCTATGTTGTTTCAATTACTTTAGCCCAATTCAAATATTCATTAAGACGTGCATCCAATTAATAATAACATTTCCAATCATTATCAGTAACTGAATATAGAACAATATAAGCAATGACAAAGGAGACAATATCAAAACCATAAGAGACACCAAATTGGTCAAAAATAGGGGAAAAATCCACTATGGGGAAAACCCTTTGAAATATTCGTATTAGATCATCATAAAATGCTTCAACAGAGAGTACAATGAGCCCAATAAATAAAATTCCAACAGATATTTACATAATACAAAACAAAAGAAGATTCCTAGAATTTTTGTGCAGTAGAGAGAAACCATCCAACCATGACAAAACTATATTGTTCAACTATCAAACCCTAGCTCAAAACCCTGGTCGCACTCATCAAGATATGTTGTGAGCGACTGTAACTTCCCTGTCACTCCCTTAGACACTATATGCAAGTGGTTGGTCGCTCCTAGGAGAATTATCAGCGTGCGATTGAGAATAAACTAAGCTAGATCTGCTTCAAACCCTTGACTGCACCCTTAAAGAGGTTGTGTGTGTGACTCTGCCTTCCCAATTGCACTGATGAACACTTGGTATGTGTGACTGAGGATTAAACCCTTTAGATCTACCTCAAGGCCTCGGTCGCTCCCTTTAGGCTACTGTGCGCACAACATTGACTTCCCAGACTCACTGAGGAACACTATGTGCATGCAACCAGGGAAGAATATGCCCAATGACGTGCATGCAACCAAGAAACAAAAAACCTAGATGCGTGCAAGCCTCTGGCTTGTATTTTTGTACCCTTGAGCGAACTTCCTCTTTCAGTATTGTGTGAACCAAGACAATAGAAGAGGAGAATATATTGAGTGATTAATGTGTCCAAATGAGCTTGAGGTATCTTCTATTTGTAGGATTCCATGATGGTCCACATCGTGTTGAGGCCAACTTGTCCAATTGTACATGTGCATAGGGTAGACCTAATCCAATAGACATGAGTGGGTACATAAATTCAAAAACCAACTTCTGATTGTACAGATGAGGTGATATTTAGGTTGATTTTGATCCTCTCGAAAAGATGAATTTAATGCAATCATAATCCCTGTCATATGATCTTCCCAAGATGGAATTTGACCCTAGTTTCAAAAAATAACACTCCCTCTCAACTAGGAAGAATTCCACCTTCCAATATTTTTTTGTTGATCATCACATCATCATATCATGTTGTCATCATTCTTTGACCATCTCTACTCAACTCTATCTACTGAAATATTCTCGAATCTAAAATAATAAGAATCTAGGAGAATTATATTCCACCCATATCGAGTAATAGGATATATAATCATATAGAGGAGCACATCTTCAACCCTAGAATCACATTAGGGATCTTATTCTCAACCCGGAACCATAAAGGGGAGAAACTATCAACGTAATATTATTTTATGTTGATCTTCCCATTGATGACTTTAAGTAGTCATGTGGTAGAACACCTGCATCATAATCGAATTGGGTTGTACACCCCAAGCAGACTCTCTAGTATAACGCCTCGATCATAATCGAATTAAGTTTTACACCACAAGTACACTCTCAACCCATTGGCCAAACAAGGAGTGGTATTCCCAACAAGCTTAACTTGTAGGTATGATAACAACTAGGGTATACTCTGCATAGACCAGATATGGGAGCAACATCTCTGACCCTCTGAAGATAGGGGAGAATAATCTCCAACCCTATGGGTAACATATAGGGTGATATGTTACCAAGACCAAGAACTTCCCTTTCAATAAAGATTTCGTGAGAATATTTTCAATCTGTTCATCTCTCGATATGTGATGGGGTCTAACAGCTCCTCTCTGCACCATGTCTCGAATGAAATAATATCGAATCTCTATGCTCTTAGACTTTTCATGAAATACGAGATTATCTGCCAGATGGATCCCACTCTTGTTGTCACAATATATCACTATAGTTTCTATAACCTACTCAAATAGCTCTCTAAAGAGCTTCCTCAACCAAACTGCTTCACAACTAGACATGCTAGAAGAAATATACTCTACTTCGGATGTGCTAAATGTTATATACTTTTATTTCCTACTCATGTATGATATCATGGAATATCCAAGACTAAAACATCATCTAGATGTACTCTTTCTGTCGATAACATTTCCTGTTGTATCAACATCGGTGTATCCATGAAGTCGAACATCTTCGACAGAATATCTTAGACCAAGTGTGATCAACTCATGGAAATATCTCAATATATGTTTGGAAATGATCCAATGTGCATGGAGGGGCTCGGTCATGAATTGAATAATTTTTTTCACTGCATATCATATTTCTAGATGGGTGCTAACAAGGACCATCAGAGGCCCAATCAATTGTCTATACTTGAATGGATTTTCTAAATCATGTCATATAGATTCTCCAAATAAATTCTTGAATTTTATTTCCATTAGTGTAGCCATGGATTTGTATTCTGTCATTCCAAATATTTCCAATCACTTCAAAATGTATTTTCTGTGTGAAAGGAAAATATCACCAGGCCTTTTCCATACCTCAAGGCCTAGAAAGTAGTGCATGAGTCCAAGTTCCTACATCTCGAATTCAGAGGCTGGCTCTCTCTTACACTTGATCATTAGAGGCTCACTACCTGTTAAGAATAGATCGTCAAAATATAAAACCAAAATCAATAGAATACCTTAGACTACCTTGAAGTAGAGGTTGTGATTGACATTGCTTCTTCTGAATCCTAGCTTCATCAAATAACTATCAATGCATGCATACCAAGCCCAGGGTGCTTTCTTCAAACCATAAAATGCCTTCTTCAACCAGAAAACATGTGTTCTTTGATCCTATACTTAAAATCCATGTGGCTTTTCAACATATACTTATTCCTGTAATATTCCATGGAGGAATGTGGTATTTACGTCCATCTAATGAAGATTACATCCCTGACTTGTGGCAAGGGCTACTATCGAACAAATGGTTGTATATTGAGCCACCAGTGAAAATATATCATCATATTCTTCTACCTGTTTTTGTGAGAATCCTTGAGCCACAAACCTTGCCTCATATTTCTCAATGCTACCATAAACTCCATGCTTGATCCTTAATATCCACTTTTAATTCACCGCATATTTTCCCTTTGGTGTCGGCACAACATTCCATACATAATTTTTCACAATCTGTTCATATTCCTTGACCATAACATCCTTCCAAACTTGATATTTTATGGATTATTCAAATGTGGAAGGTTGGGATTGAATCATAGTGCTCATGGCTGCAACATATCCCTGATACCTGAATGGTAGATTCCTTTCTATGAAAGACCTTCGAATGGGAACATGTCTTCGAACATCCTGTAGAGTGTCGCGGAGCCAAAGTGGTCTCTTCCTAGTGGGAGGGTCGCTTGGAGGAGGATGTAAGGGATCCATAGGCTCCATGGGATCATCAAAAATATAATTATTGGACTCGATCACGAAAGGACCATCTAGAATATCCCAGTCATAATTATCCTTCTTGGGAGGAGGAGGCAGAGAAAGGTCTCTTACTTTTCCAAGAGCTGCATATTCATCGAATGTTACATCCCTGTTAATTTCGACCTTCCTTTGACCAGGAATATATATTATATATGCTTTATAATATTCACAATAACCCACAAACGTACCTTTCCTTCATCTGGATTCCAACTTGTTCCTTTTGTCCTTCATCACATGAAAATATACGGGGCATCCAAATATATGAAGATGGATAGTATCAGACTTGACACCTACGAATATTTATTCGTGAGTCTTTTTTTCCAATGCTTGATGAGGCATCCTATTTTGAACATATATAGCATCATGTGTGGCCTCTCCCCAAAGGAACTTTAGCACATTTTGATCATGGATCATGGCATGGGAAACTTCTAATATAGACCTATTATTCCTTTCTGCTAATCCATTATGTTCTAGTGTATATGGCACAATTGTTTCCTTCTTGATCCCTTATTTCTTGAAAAATGCTAGAAACTCGTTTGAATTCTATTCCCCTCCATTGTTGGACCTGAATATTTTTATTCTCTTCCCTGTTTGACTCTCCAACAAGGCTTTGAATTCCTTGAAAATTTTAAAGGCTTCATCCTTGTGCTTCAAGTAATATATCCATGTCTTTCTTGAGAATTCATCAATGAAGGTGATGTAGTAGAGATGACCACCAATATAATGCATAGGAATTGGACCACATATATCATAATGACTGAGATGGACGATGCCATTTGTATTGTTTTCACTAGAGGGGAATGGTCCCCTTGTTTCCTTTCCACTTGAACATCATGTACATGCTCCATCATGATGGGCTTGAATATTGGGAATACCCGAGACCAATTTATTCAATTTTAGAAGAGAATCATAATGTATATGATCCAATCTGCAGTGCCACAACTCGCTCAAATGATTGATATTATGAAAGAACACTAGAAGTGGAATTCTAGTGACTTTATATATTCCTTCAAATATTGATCCTAATTTGAGTGCATCTCTCATAGGTGAACCAATAGACCAAGTCAGAACTTTTCCTTTGATGAAGGAAACCCTCACCCCTTTATCTTCCAATGCGAATATAGATACAAAATTCTTCATTAATCTCGGCACATACATAACATAATGTAATAGAACTGATTCCCCAGAATTTAACTATTTTTTTTTGACCCAAATCCTTTCACAGGATGAGTGGAGTGGTCTGCAAGAATGATCTTCAACTTAGTCTCCCTATCTACTATATTAGATAGGACTTCCTTCTATCCGGAGAAATGATGAGTGGCCCCCTATCAACCAACCAACTATCCACAAATCTGGTGGAGAAGAACTAGTAAGGGAAAAAATAAGAGTGTATTCATATTTATTTACAACATTAATTTCATACTTGGGATCTCTCGACTTATTTTTAGGAGGATTATCTTCTTCATGGACGCTTGAGGTATCTATTCTTCTTCTTTCATATATTCTATCAAGGTTATTTATTTGATTGTCTTTTCTCCTTTTATTGTTGTTGCTTCTAGTATTGTAACACAGTCTTTTTCTCTTCTTGAGATAGTCTTGAGAATAATGCCATTTATTGTGAAAAATATAGCATTAGATATGAGATAAGGATCTATAATTCCTTCCTTTTTCATTTTTAGAAGGATGCTTCCTTGATGGTGTAGAAATTATATGCACTAAGCATGCATATGTCCTAGATTCACCTGATCTCACAATATTTAACTTCTTGCAAGATACTAAATCATTCCACTGTTAATATTTTGAGGAAAATTAATTGCACAAACATGTAAAGCATAAATAAAAATAATCGCACATAACACAGTTGTTTTTAACCAGGAAAGCCTGAAGTTGAAAACCCCAACTATATATTATGTATCATGGAATCATATGAAAATCCTCATACAAAGCTTATAAAGCTCTCAATACAGTACAATCATCATACACTAATCAGGAACAATCTTGCAAATCCATGCACCGATCTCTACCCCCTGCTAGCCTGCCTCCACTACGCAATCCCTGCTGAATAATAGCTCTGAATGAATTGAAATTATTGTTTCCTTGATTGCGCAATCCTCATTGGCAACTCCAATGTGTGTGTGATGCAATCAATGCATCACTATAGTCACAATAGATAGTCTATCTTTCCCTTTCACCTACCTCTCCACTGGGTCTCCACTGAAAATGCCATGCACTGTAGTTAACTGCTGTATTGTTTAGTTGATTAATGAGTTATTATTTTTGCATTAATTAACTAATTAATTCAATCCACTCTCACTAGTGTATCATTCAGTTAGACTAGATACAACTAGCTCAACTGAGTCTAACTGAGTTAAACTGAATACAACTCCATAACTGCTTTTCCAACTATGTCATAACTCTGCCACTTGATTTCTAACTGAGTCCTCCATGCATTAGCTCCATTAAACCCTTGGGAATTGCATAATTCCCTCAGTCCATTGATGTGCCACATCTTTGCACTGAAACAAAGTGCTCCAAGAGAATAAGTTGTTGTTTAGAGTCTGATTATTATTAAGAGCTAATAATAATCGACATGCATCTATCTTTAGATCAGTGATCTATAAATAGACTTCGCCTAATATTCTAAAAATAGAATTTCATCTATTTTTCCAACTTGATCAACCATCCACAAATAGCATCCTGCAACTTCTGAAATATGATCATCATGTCTAAAAATAGACTTGTGCCAAAAATAGCCTACGGGCCCACTTAGTGAAGGCGACTCTTTTCACTACACTCATCATCTTGTTGAATCTCAACAGATGGACCTCCTTTTCCCTTCTTCTTCTTTTTTTCATGAGTGATATATGCAGTGGGCTCTCTGTTGAAATTTGCAACAAGAAATAGTGAAATTGGCATCCAGAAACAAAATTCATAAAATGGAACCCAGAAATGGCTACCATGTGAGGCTTTTGATTTAATTATCCCTTAATTAAATTGAAAGTAAATTGTCATTTCATCTCATAACAACTTGTATCAGTTAACTAAGTGAGATACACTTAGTTATCTCAAGAATTTCGAGTTGAGGGTCAAAGGATAAGCATGCAGAGTGATTCTATTATTAACAGGGTCCAGTTGTAGTTGTAGCACTAGTGTGGTGTGAGTGGGATCAGTTAACTCACATTAATTGAGTAAAATCAGTTTAACTAGTTCTAACTGTTTGATGAGCTAGTGGAATATCAAGTGAATTAAAATAGATTTAATTCACCAGTAGTGATCTACCAAGTAACTGTTGATTCACTATTTATAGCTGCATGCATGTCAATTTTGGTGGAGACCCAGTTGAGACAAAGGTTCAAGGAAAGTGAAATATCAGTTTTATTTTTAGAAAACTACCCAGATGTAGTTATATAACCACAGGAATCCCATGATGAATTACACAATCAAGGAAGGTTGAATTTCCTATTTAATAGGGGTTTATTTATCTAGGGATTGCGAAAGCAGTGTATGCTAAGGGTAGGTTGATAATTGGCTATGCGTTTGTCCAATTTTTCCTAGATAAGTGTGAATCAATTGGTAGAGTGTATGAGGTTGTGGTGAGCACACATTCGTTGTATTGTTTCATGATTCCTTGGTTGATTATACAATAAATATGGAGGGTTTTTGAGCATTTTCTTTCCCTAGGAAAATATTGTGTTGTGCGATTGATTTACTTCTTTCTTTTTCTTTCATGTGATTGAGCGATCATGATTTATATTCCGAAAATATTGTAAAAGGATTAAACATATTTTTTTATTACATTTCATGATTGGATTGAATCCATTGATATAATTTTAACATGGTATCAGAGCTGTGTTAGAGATTTTATACATGGTATCATGCAAGGAATTGTTTGGGTGGCGAGTTTGTAGAGAATATATGAAATTTTTTATGAACTATTTAAAACAAAAAATAGAATATTTGTATTCCTTGTGAAAAAATACCCAAATTGAAAAAAACAATCGGGCGAATCGGAGCTCGGATGAGGGAGATATCATTGATTTAAAATGAACTATTTTCTTAGAAAATTTTGTGACGGCTGGACAATTACAATGTGCGCGAGTTAGAAAAGGAAAGAAAGTCGAGGGAAAGTAGTCACAAGGCAAAGAGGGCGAGAGAGTATTTTCAAAGATCAGATGTTTTCATTGTCACAAGCATAGGCACTATGCTTCAAAACGTCCACAGAAGAAGGCACGCAAGAATGAGCTTGCAGTTGTTGTGGGTGCGGCATTGAGTTCACAGTTCGAGCTTGATTTTACTCACATTGCATGCATGACCAGCATTGTAATGGGATACATGTGGTTTCTAGACAACAGTTCCTCATTCCATATAATGGGGAATAGATACCTCTTCAGTGACTTGGAGGAGAAGGACCTGTTATCACTCAGTAATTTCTCCAGGTTCAAGAGAACTCACTGAGGTAACCACAAACCAACTTCAAACTCTAGGATCTAGCCTTCCTAGGGTTCATAGAGGGCTCTCTCTTTAAAGTTTAACTTTGTTTTAATTTGTAAATATTAGGCTAGTTATGAAAGTGCAGCTTTGGTTTTGTTTTGGTAGATTTGGTGGGAAAAATCACTTGAAAGGAAGGATAGTGGGAAATATATTTTTCCATTGGGCTAAGGAGTCAAAATCAAGTAAACATGACTGGGATCAAAAGGCAAAAGGTCAAATGTTTTCAGGGGAAGATAGATAACCCTTGGAGATCTTGGATTTTTTTTTTTATGATATGGTATGATCAGGATAAAGGGCACTTAATAATCCTTAAATTCTGAAAAGGAAGTAGTAGGAAGAGGTCAAACGAGAGAGGGAGCAATTAAGGGTTCCCTACACTAGAAATCAGAGGAAAACATATAAATGATAACTAGTTAAAAACAGTGTTCTGTTAACAAATCCTGTAGTAATACTCCTAGTTATTCATTCATATTTAGAAAAAACATAGATGGATTCATGTAACAAAGAAAGAAAACAATGATAGGTGAGGAAATACTTCACTCCAAATAGCTCATCACAGGAATCCTGAAGTATGATGCAAATTTGTTTTGATTCAGTCTAGCTACTCTAATTTTGACACAAAAAAGCTTTGAAGTCCATGAAGAAATGAATATAACAATCCCAACAATTTTATTCCACACAAAATACTTCAAAAGATGAAGTATATATACAAATTCTAAACTAGAATATCTTGAAAAAATATCAAGATTGGTTTACAAATATCTCAAACTCTTTACATAAATAGAACTTAAATAATAGAAAATCAGAACTAATGAATCTATTTGGCATTATACTTATTTATTGATGGTGACAAAAAAGCAAATTCTAATTTGATCTCAACTCTTAGTTGATGATAAAGCATCCAAGTCACTAACTGTCTCCTTTCTTTGTGCATTCTGCTCCAGAAATTCTGCAAACTTGGGGTCCAATGATACCTTTGTATTTATCAATCTGAAATAGATATGAAAAAAGTGAAAGAGGTTGTTGTATATAAATAGGTTAATAATATAAACCTCTCTCATTTTACCAAAATTTAGTTTCATCTATTCACAATATGCTCTGCAAAAATATGTCTAAAAATAGATTTTGCCTAATCTGAAAATTAGGCTGTGAAGATGTGCATGTATCTATCATTTTGTAATAACTGTGCATAAAGTGAGATATTTTTTTTGTATTTGGACATCTTACGAATATAAACCTCCTTCAGTCTTGTAAAATTAAACTTGGATTGTCCATCATAGTTTCTGCAAAACTATGACTTAAACATGAATTTTCTGCAAAAATCTCACTTCTTGCTATGTTTTCATCTTTTAACCTTTTTGTTCTTTTAACTGGTTTTTCTTTTACTTTGGATAAAATTCATTGTTGGTGAAATTATTTTAATCTATGTTTAACCATTACTACCTCTGAATTTAATTTTACTTTTTACCTTGACTGCTATGTAACTTTCTTAGATTTGACTTTCACTCTGACTTTCATCTGATACACTTTAACTCTGATGCTCTTTGACTGTTTATGTTTTCACTGTCATTGTGAATTCTTATTTCATTTTTACCATTCACTGTGAAATTTAGCTCTCTCTGCATAAATTACTTCTTTCTGTTCTTCTGCCTAGAATCTTTCGTTAAGGAATATCATTTAAAATTCTTTTCTTTGTGAACTTTTGGAGTAAAATAGATCTTTAACTAGTATTTAGATTGTTTTATCCAAATTCTCCTTTTTCTAATGACCTGCAAAAAAAAATAATTGTTAATGAAACCCTGGCTGTAGAGAAGTCATAATGGCTTTAAGTGGTCACAGTACTGGATTTGATTTTGGCACTTTGGAACCTTCAGGATTGCTAGAACTCTCCTTTTTTGGCATTTTGGCTACTTCTGCAAGTTTAGACAGTTTGCAGAAGTAATTTTCACTTTTACCAGAGGCTTCTTGGATAAACAGGTGAATTATAGTCTTTTATTAGGGCTTTCTTTCTAATTAGGTCTTTCATAGAGGTTAACAGGCTTTTGAAACTGACTTAAAACAAGAAACAAGGGTTTCCTAAGTCTTTTAATGAGAAATTGGGCTAAAAAAGTTTGTTAAATTTAGGCAAAGAAGCTTATGATACCTTCAGAGGCTTTCTAGCTTAATTCAGAGTTTAAAATAGTTCATTAAACTAAAAAAACTCACAAATTTCCTCCAAAATTGTGCGCAGTAGTAAAACAGGGTTTCTGGAAAAAAATTGACAAGGTTTGGCCTATTTTTGGACTATTTTGACAGTTTCTTTTAATTTATTTTTAAACTCTGAATGTGTTTTTGTTCTTTTGAAGGTCTTTAAAATTGATTGCAGACTCAAATTTCAGAGAAATACCTGTTGTATGTAGGTATTGGGCTTCGAAACAGTTTCTGAGGTTTTTTGAATGAAACAACAACTTCTATAGAGCTTTTGGAGCAACGCAAAGCTCCTCGGTGGTCTTCAATGGTCACACGGAAAATTTTGCAGGCTTTTGGGAATAGAAATGACGAAAAAATAATGTTTTTATAGTCGAGGAGGCGTGTGCAAAGGTTAATACGCAGAAAGATAAGTAATGTATACAATTCCAATGTCTTATGTGTATTAGGGCTAATAAGAAGAGGGCATTTAATACAGGTCAAGTCATGTGGGAATGGTGGTTTCGGGTTTCAGTGGATCGAAACTTGAGTGGTTATCAGACAAAGTTTGGGCAGCAAGTGGTTTTGGGGCTAACCCACGTGATCCAACAGATATTGACCACGTGCAGGAGAGATAAAATCTCAAAACTGCCCATTTCGCGCAGGTTTGATATGTGGGTGATCGCGAAAATTTTCTATGCGATATCGATTTCTATCTGTCAGATCTGGGGTTCGAATGCGAACGACCCAAATTGACTGGGAAGTTGCATCAGAATGGGGAGTGGGACTAGGGTTGTTAATATGCGGCAAGGTTAAACTTTAGACTTTAAATAAATAAGCGTTAATCAAAGTCTAAACTGATTTATATGGTTAGGTGGGAAAAAAAAATTAAACTTTAATAAACAAGCGTTTAATCAACGTTTAAACTTTGGGTTTATGATGTATGTTTCAACCCCTTTTAAAACATTTATGCAATGTTTCAACCATATATATGCAGGCGTGGTTTAATATTATATAGTTTCAAACGCTTTTTTCATTTGTTCAAAAACCATAGGGGGCAGGATATTTAAATATAGATATGTTAAACCAATGGAATAAGGGGGGCATTAATATTGTGCACATGGGATATTAAACATTGGTTTTAACTTTAAAATAGTGGGTTTAGAGGGTTATTTTAAATAAAGGTTTTGATACTATATGGGATGGTGAAGTTAGGGATTTAATAGATTAAATTAGTAGTTAATATGAATAAAGGGATAGTGAAAAGGAAAAAAAATACAGGTTAACTCTAAGTAAGGTGCCAAAAAATGAAGCATTTCTTATTTTTGTTATATTACTTCACTTTAACTTAGGAAAAATGTATTTTTAGGGTTTATGAATGATTTTTGAAAGGGAATGAGATTAGATATTTAGGGTTTAGCTTTTACTAAGTAAAAATGGGTTTTTACTTAGGAAAAAGGGATTATGATTCATGAATGAAGGGTAAATGTTGATGAATGTGGGTCTAGTGTGGGAATTTAATATTTTTAACTAACCAATCATCGAGCCTTGGGTTTGGTCCCAAAAAAATTCATAGAAATGCTCTAAGTCTTTTTTGCTGATAGTTTAGAATATTGAATTTTGGAGGGGAGGGGAAATTAGTAATTTTGCCCCATGATGCTTTATTACATGATTGTTCAACTTGTTTCTACCTACCCATATTTGTTTCTAAAACTTTTTCTTCATATTTATAGGTGCATTTAGGCTTGCACCCTTAAAACATTTTTCTTTCAAAACATCTAAGTCTACCTTATTTCATCTGAGGGCTCAGATTAAACTGTTGAGCTCCTCATTATTCTATACCTATCTACTGATTTGTCAAGTTTAAATTGTTTGAAAAATATTTATTCTCTATCAAAAACATGAAATTGAAAGCATGAAAAGTTAATATTAAACTTTTTAACTGATCATGGATTATGGCATTTATTGACACTCTGCACATAATCATTATTATTGCAGTAAAGTAAAAGTAGTGGCATTTGGATTTGCTCACTCTCAGGTCTTATTTTTATTTTGGGGTATATGTTTTTCTAATTCCTTTGATCTTTATTTTAGGACTTTTTTACCCTCTTTTTGGCTTTTATTATTTTTTCATTTTTTTTCAAAATATGGGAAAACAACTTGCAGAAAGCAAGGTATGTACATATTTACAAGACTATCAAAGTCAATTCAAAATTATGAATCCTATATTTATAGGACCCTAACAGGACCTCCAGCAGAACATAGAGTTTGGATATGACAGGATATAGGTACAATAATCTTTCAGAGGGAGTCTGGCTCCCCTCTTAGACTATCATATGTTTTGTATGTTCCAGGCCTAAGGAAGAATCTTGTCTCCGTAAAATTATTGGAAGAGCGTGGTTATGAGGTGATGTTTAGAAAAGGAAAGGTGTTCCTTAAACACATAGCCACGGGGCAGGTGAAGCAGATCAGTTTAAGAGTCAAGAACCTGTATGCTCTCAAGGTTGAGGATGCATGAAAGGCTTTGAGGAGAAAATCAGTGGTTAATGACTTGGTGGTTGAGAGGGAGAAATTATTTCTCAACATTCAGCCTTAGAAGCAGTCTCAGAAGGTTGTGGAGAAGCCACAATTGGAGAATCATAGAGGAGACTGAGTGGAAGAGTCCACTCAAGCAGAGACCTCCAGGAGGGGGAAATTTCATGCCAGATGGGAAAAGGGAGTACATGCAGCTATACCTCCAGGTATGAGGCAGGGAGATGTGCAAAATTAATCCCAAGAAGAAATTTGGGCAGGGTCCATTGAGTTGGTGTTCTCTTGGATTGAACATGGATACAAGGAGAGAAATACAATAATAGAAGGAAGTATCAGTTAGATTGATGTAGTCAGATGTCAGGAGGACATAAATCAAAGTGACAGATGCCGGATACTGGAGCACAAATCAGAGTTGGCCGCAGTGCAGAGTACACAGATGTAGATGTCAGCAGCAGCGTAGAGAGTCCAGTAGACATGTGAAGTAGCTAGCAGCATTCAGAAGACTTTGATTACAGATGCATTATATTGATTCAGTTGTTTGAAGGCTATTTATTTTTGGGAGAGTTTCATGTGCGAACAACGCTAGAGAAATGTTGCATGCAAGAACATTCCAAAGGTACTGGATCGGGACAAATTGATTCCTTTGTTGTTGAGAGGGAGTGTTGAAATTTACAACAAGAAAGAGTGAAATTGGAATCCATAAAATAATTTCAAAAAATTGCACCCAGAAATGGCTACCTTGTGAGGCTTTTGATTTAATTATCCCTTAATTAAATTGAAAGTGAATTGTAATTCCATCTTATAAAAACTTGTATCAATTAACTAAGTGAGATAGGCTTAGTTAGCTCAATAATTTCGAGTTGAGGGTCGAAGGATAGGCATGTAGAGTGATTCTATTATTAACAAGGTCCAATTGCAATTGTAGCACTAGTGTGGTGTGAGTGGGATCAGTTAACTCAGATTAATCGAGTTAAAATTAGTTCAACTAGTTCTAACTATTTGATGAGCTAGAGGAAGATCAAGTGAATTAAAAGAGATTTAATTCACCAGTAGTGATCTACCAAGTAACTGATGATTAACTATTTATAGTTGCATGTATGTCAATTCTAGTGGAGACCCATTTGAGACAAAGTGTTACACCATTTTTTGGTCATCTAACCTATTATCTTAGATGGATCCAAGTACACCATGTAAGACAAATTTTACCGAAAGTAAAATTTCTTTCACTATAAAAATAACTGAGTAAACCACCTTTATTAAGTTGTTTATGGTCTAAACAGGAAACCCCATGAGGAATATTAAATAAATCTACATTTGTTTGATTTTCCTCAAGGAGCAATTAATTAAACAACAGTTTGATTAATATTCCTGGTTATATTTAACCCAAAACAAGGAAATTAATTAGATAAATCATTATTTATCTTATTATTTCCTAAAGAATAGTTATTTAAACGTTATTTAAATAATATTCTTTGTTAAATATGACTAAATCACCCATAAATAATTAAATAAATCATTATTTGTTTGATTATTACTCAACCACATCCTTAAAATGATAAATAAATCATTTATTTATTTATTATTTATAAATAAAGGGATTTAACCCAAGTCAAATTCCTTTTCCCTCCAACGAATATAATAAAATATTCCATAAAATTTGGATCTTGATTTGGTTAATTATATTTTAATTATGCACGAATATCTAGACTAACTCAATATTTTGTTATAAATAGAAGGTTTTTTCCATTTATTTACCACCTTTTGTTGCCTAAAGATCACTCTGGATCTATACTTTTGGTCTGACTATTGATCCACCATCATAGTTATATTTTGCTACCATTTTTGTTTGGGTTTTCTACACCATCAAGAGAGAGGAATTCTAGATCTGAAGTGCTGAGGACTTACAAGAACCCATCCCATTGAGGAGAACTAGAAACACCCTCCGGTGTTTTCCTCCTAGGTGCCATTAATACAAAATTCATTCAACATATTCTTGTCTTGTCTATTGGATTCATGGAGTAAATCTTGTTTTTTCTACTGCTTAATGTCTTCTAATGCATAGATCTAAATTTTTGCAACATTTATCTTGATCACCCAACTACAGATCTGAAGATATTGGAAGCCATCTTTGCTGTTAGGGTTGTTTTATATGCATAGCTAAAGTGGTCTTTTTTCGTACGCTTGGAATTAAGATTCATACTAACACAAAGGTTCAAGGAAAGTAAACTATCAATTGTATTTTTAGCAAACTGCGTAAATGCAGTTATGTAACCACTGGAAACCCATGATGAATTGCGCAATCAAGGAATGTTGAATTTCATATTTAATAGGGGTTTATTTCTCTAGGGATTGCGTAAGCAGGGTAGGTTGATAATTGGCTATGTGTTTGTCCAATTTTTCCTAGATTCGTGTGAAGCAATTGGTAGAGTGTATGAGGTTGTGGTGAGCACACATTCATTGTATTGTTTCAGGATTCCTTGGTTGATTATACAATAAATATGGAGGGGTTTTGAGCAGTTGCTTTCCCCAGGAAAATCGTGTGTTGTGGGACTGATTTACTTCTTTCTATTACTTGCATGTGATTGAGTGATTGTGATTTATATTCCACAAATATTTTAGAAGGATTCAATATCTTGTTTTAGTACATTGCATGATTGGATTGAATCCATTGATATAATTTCAACATGGTATCAGAGCTGTGTTAGAGATTTTTTACATGGTATCAGAGAAAGAATTGTTTGGGCGGCGAGTTTGTAGAGAATATATGAAAATTTTGATGAAATGTTTTCAAAAGAAAATATCATATTTTTATTCCTTGTGAAAAATATCCAAATTGAAAAAATGAATCGGTCCAATCGGAGCTCGAATGAGGGAGATATCATCGATTTAAAATCAGCTCTTAAAAAAAAAAAAATTGTGATGGCGGAACAATTACAATGTACGCGAGTCAGAAAAGGAAAAAAAGTTGGGGGAAAGAAGTCCCAAGGAAAAGAGGACAAGAGAGTCTTGTCCAAGATCATATGTTTTCACTATCACGAGCATGTGCACTATGCTTCAAATTTTCCATAGAAGAAGAAAAGCAAGAAGGAGCTTGCAGTTGCAGTTAGTATGCATTGTATGCATGGCCAACATTTTAATGGGATGGATGTGGTATCTAGATAGTAGAGCCTCGTTCCATATGATGGGAATAGAGACCTCTTCAGTGACTTGGAGGAGAAGGACCTCCAACAGAACATAGAATTTGGAGATGACAGGGGGTATAGTGTGATCAGTATAGGTACATTTACCTTTCAGAGGGAGTCTGGACCCCTCTCAGAATAACAGATGTTTTGTATGTTCTAGGCCTAAGGAAGAATATTGTATCCGTAGCGGAATTGGAAGACCGTGGTTATGAGGTGATGTTTATAAAAGGAAAGGTGTTCCTTAAACGCATAGCCACGAGATAGGTGAAGCAGATCGGTTCAAGATTCAAGAATTTGTATGCTCTCAAGGTTGAGGATGCATGCAAGGCTTCGAGGAGAAAACCAGTGGTTAATGAATTGGTGGTTGATAGGGAACAATTATTTCTCAACATGTATCCTTAGAAGCAGTCTTAGAAGGTTATGGAGTAGCCACAATTGGAGAAGCAGAGAGGAGACTGAGTGGAAGAGTCCACTCAAGAAGAGACCTCCAGGAGGGGGGAATTTCGAGCCAGATGGGCAGAGGGAGTACATGCAGTTATACCTTCAGTTGTGAGGTGGGGAAATGTGCATAAATAATCCCAAGAAGAAATTTGGGCAGGGTCCATTGAGATGGTGTGTCTCATGGATCGAAACTGACAATGACAGTACAACAATAGCAAGAAGGATCAGTTAGATTGATGTAGTTAGATTTTAGGAGGACAGAAATCAGAGTGACAAATGTTGAATACTAGAGCGCAGATCAGAGTTGGCAGCAGTGCAGAATGCACAGATGTAGATGTCAGAAGCAACATAGAGAGTCTAGTCGACATAAGACTCTAATGACAGATGCATTATATGGATTCTGTTGTTTGGAGGCTATTCAGTTTTAGGAGAGTTGCATGTTAGAACAACGTTAGAGAAGTGTTTCATGCAAGAACATTCCAAAGGTACCGGATATGGACAGATTGATTCCTTTCTTGTTGAGAGGGAGTTTTGAAATTTACAACAAGAAATAGTGTAATTGGCATCCATAAAATAATTTCAAAAAATGGCACCCAAAAATGGCTACCTTGTGAGGCTTTTGATTTAATTATCCCTTAATTAAATTGAAAGTAAATTGTAATTTCATCTCATAACAACTTGTATTAATTAACTAAGTGAGATAGACTTAGTTAGCTCAATAATTTCGATTTGAGGGTCAAAGGATAGGCATGTAGAGTGATTCTATTATTAACAGGGTCCAGTTGTAGTTGTAGCACTGTTGTGGTGTGAGTGGGATCAGTTAACTCACATTAATTGAGTTAAAATCAGTTTAACTAGTTCTAATTGTTAGATGAGCTAGCGGAAGATCAAGTGAATTAAAATAGATTTAATTCACTAGTAGTGATCTACCAAGTAACTGATGATTCACTATTTATATTTGCATGCATGTCAATTTTGGTGGAGACCCGGTTGAGACAAAGGTTCAAGGCAAGTAAACTATTAGTTGTAATTGCGCCGAGAGGCGCTCTACAGCCCAATATAGGGTATATGTGTAGATTTAATGTAAGAAAGTATGTAAACATTTCGAATGTCGGTGTTGGCACAGTTCTTTGCTAAGTCATAAGTTCCTTTTTAATTAATTTCTAGCTTTTAGAATAGAACCTAAGCCTCAAATCCCATAAAAAAAATACTTTTGCTATCCTTTGAAAAACTCATGTTTCACTTCTTAAATTCCAACCTTTATACCATTGTGGTGTTTTATTCTTGAAAAACCCTTTAAAAAAAAATTCAAAGTCTGACCTTTTTCCTTTGGTTTTAAAAATTCTGAAAAAATGATAAACAAAGGAAAAATCCCCCCAATAGCCATATCATATATAATTGCGCAATCACATTACATTACCGCAATAGAAAACTATACTCGCGAATGTGATATTATTATATAATATTTGGTAGGACCCGCAACTCTGCCACATCACCTATCGCATATCGCATAATTGCAGTTCCACTCGCCTTACCACATTCAATTGGCCACTCCCAATTTGTGATTGTGATAATAAATTCACTTTTTCTGCCCCGTTAACCTTCTTGCCTTACTGCTAATCGCTATCACAAAATCGCACTTGCTCCTAGGATCCATATTACCATTATTGTGCAATCACTTATCGCTATTGCTATTTCGCAATTGCAAATTGCAAAGTAATTTGTTACCGCCTTATGTTGCCCGCTCCTAAATCCCCGATGTGATATATCGCATCAAAAATCTGCATAATATCATAGCTCCGCATCCAATAACCTTACTACCACATCACTTCGCTTATCGCATATCACAAATCCTATTGCTAACCATCCATGTTGCCTCCTCTGATTGCAAAATGTGATAATCCTCCAATCCCTGATATGAGATAAGCCCTCCATATTGTGATTGCGATATATCACATTGCAATTCTGCCCTGATAATGTATTTACTCTGCTCCACTCTTTGATTGTGATTGTGATATAATTTAATCCACTTACTCCTCCCACTTATTATTATTCCACTTAATATCTTCTCTCACTTATTGTTCCATTCCCACGCCTTTCGCTTACTTTCCATTCTCGTGCTTCACTTCACTCCCCTCTACTCTCATCCCGATACGCGGCCAGTATCAGCACGCTTTTGAAAGCATAGGAAGAATTTCAGAGGTAGTTACAGGTTTTTCAGGAATTTCTGGCAGTACTTCTTTTAAAATATTTTTATATCTATCAACTAATATAACAACACCTCCTCAAAGCTCGAAGATAGATCTCTTATCTTGGTCAGGGTATTTTTTGTTCATTCATGGTCATGGACACCTCAAGCACATTATGTTTTCGATACATATCAGTAAGCAAGGGGTTGCATGGTTATTAAAGACCCAAGACATGAGGAGAAAATTCAACAGAAAAAGGGGCAGCATGACAGTACCCTTAGCATTCCAGCCCATAATTCTTCTCTTCTTCTTTCTCCATCTATCCTTTATGTTAAATTTCGAGGAGATAAGGTTGTAATTTCTTTGACACGTGTTATGTTAAAATTAATGTTTCCTTCTTTTTAGAAGTGATGGAGCTGGTTCCTCTCTTGCTATATATACCACTTGTAAATACTTTTTAAGGCGTTGGATGTTTGTCTACTGAAAGACTGAATATAATAAGAAAAACATTTTTTCTTCATGTTGGAGGATTTTTTGATTCAAGGAACATCTAATGTGTGGTGTGTATCTTTTCTTTGTTAATTTCTTCTAAAATATAAATTGCAGCAACTAGTGAAGTGTGAGTGAGAAGACGTTAAAGGAATTAATAGTAAATTATCTATTTTTAGTTTTCTGCAAGTTATATGTTTGTAATAGAACACTTCAGTGAAGGTTTCATAAAGGATTTGTGGAATACTTTATACATGAAATATATTTTCTAGTGTTGTTTGTTTAACATAAATATAGTTTGTGTTAAAGGCCATAATCATAGTTGTGTGACCGATTTAGGATAGGAATATTTCTTGAAATAGGTACCAAATATTCATCATTCTTCGATTTGTGTACTCTGCTCCCTATACTACCTTTTAAACACATAATTTATACTTTCCACAACTTTCCAAATGCATGAATGTCTTAAAGAAGACAAAATCATTTCAAAATATTTGAGAAAGCCATCCCACCACTCAAACAACCCCTTTAAAATTTGAAATTAACTATGATGTGTAAGTCTTACTCCTTAAGGAGTCAAGGAGTGACTTCTTATGCTAACAGTCAGCTCAATTGTAATCAATATATTTGTACTAATTATCCATGTCTCTTAACATGGAGTTATACTTATGAACACTCAAAAAAGAGTTATGGTAAATGAATAAAAATAAAAATAATATGGATATATGATAAATAAATAAAACCTTTTTTTATATTTACTCCATAAGCCTCTTTATATTTACTAAAAATAAAAAAAAAGGTTTTGTTTAGGTGAAGCCTATGGTCCAAATACCATGGTAAATAGAATATGTATGGTAAATAAATAAAAATATAAATAAATGAGAGGTGTGGTAAATAAATAAAACCTCTTTTCATATTTACTCCATAATCCACTTTATATTTAAGAACACTTAAAAAAAGGTTTTATTTAGGTGAAGCCTATAAGCCAAATACCATGAGCCAAATTATTATTAATACCAAGAAAAAGAACATTATTAACCCTAATATTAATATTAAAATGTTAATAATAATATTATTATTATTATTAAATCTAATATCCATATTAATTTATTATAATATTAATACTATTAAATTTAATAACTTTGGATTAATACAATATTAAATTTTTTATATTATAATGTATTTTAATATATCATGATATATATTAACTCTAGATATATATGGGAGAAAATAACAAAGATATAGAGTGATAGAGGTGGAGATATACAAGAAGTGACAAGGGAGAGCTGGAAATAAATTGAGGGAAAGGGGAGAGGAGGAACAGAGAGAGAGAGAGAGAGAGAGAGAGAGAGAGAGAGAGAGAGAGAGAGAGAGATGGAGAGGAGTGAGAGAGGTAGAGAAGGGTAAGATAGGGAGAGGGAGACAAAAATATGGAAGGACGAGCTAGAGGACTTGATAGAGAGGAGCAGAGAGGGAGGGAGAGGGGAGGAGAGAGGGAGGGAAGAAGAACGACATAAAGAGTGAGACATGGAGAGAGAAATGGAGTGACAAGGGAGACATTGATAGAGAGTGTGTATATTTGGGGTGATATAAAGAGATAAAGAAGGAGATATGGAGAGAAGGGGGTAGAGAAGGAGAGACAGAGGGATATAGTAAAAAAGTTGGAGGGTGAAGAGAGAGAGAGAGAGAGAGAGAGAGAGAGAGGTGGGAGAGAAACAAAGAGAGAGGAAGGAAGAGAGAGGATGTCATAGAGTGGAGAGAGAGAGGGAAACAAAGATGGAGTTGGAGAGGGAGAGAGAGGGAGGTAAGAAGAAATACATAGAGAGATAAAGGTGGAGCGAGGGATAGGGAGTGGTAAGGAATATGGAGAGAGGGAGAGAGAACAACAAGAGGGAAAATAGATAGAAGTGAGGGAGAGGGAGAGAAGGGGAAGATAGAGATATAGATGAAAGGTGAAGACAGGAAAGACTAGAGAGATAGAGAGAGGGAGGGACAAAGAGAATGATAGATATGGAGTGATAGAGCATGTGTGTTTGGAGGGGTGAGATATAGAGAAAAACGAGAGATAAAGGGAGATATAGATATAGATGGAGGGGGGAGAGAGAGGGAGGAAGATTTCTTACGCTAGATGCATTGATTTAAGTGTAGATGTTGATTTCTAATCCTATTTGATTGCTTGCACTAGATGCATTTATTTTAGTGTAGATATTGATTTCTAATGATATTTGAATTCTTGCACTAGATGCATTTATTTCAATATAGATTATTTCTAATAATATTTGATTTGTTACACTAAATTTATTAATTTCAGTGTAGATGGTGATTTATAATCCTATTTGATTGATTACACTAGATGTATTGATTTCAATGTAGATGTTGATTTATAATTATATCTGATTGCTTGCACTAGATGCATTGATTTCAATGTAGATGATTTCTAATCTTATTTGATTGCTTGCATTAAATGCATTGATTTTAGTGTAGATGGTGATTTCTAATCCTATTTGTTTTCTTGCACTAAATGCATGATCTCAGAGTGCATGTTGGTTTCTAATCCTATTTTCCTACTTGCACTAAATGGATTGATTTGAGTGTAGATGTTTATTTCTAATCTCATTTTATTTCTTGCATTAGATGCATTGATTTTATTGTAGAAGTCATTTTCTAATCCTATTTGATTACTTGCATTAGATGCATTGATTTTAGTGTAGATGTTAATTTCTGATTTGATTTAATTGGACATATGATGGTACATTAATTTTAAAGCAATTGGATTAATAGTTTGCATTGATTTCAGTGTAAGCACAAATAATCATTGAAAATGTACATTGATTTTTGTGTTATGGTAATTCAACCTATTAATACTGGAGAGCAAGAGAGACAAGGTATGATGTTTACTACAACAAATTGAGCTAAATATTTAATAAATGGTTTACAATTTCAACTATCCTTTTCATATAATCGATATCAAAAGATGACAAAACTAAAAATGATGACAATAATAAATGTAGAAGAAAATAGTTACATATTTACATATTATTGATAAAATTAATCATATATTCGATATATTTTCCTTAGCTGCACACGACTAAAACCATCCTAGATCCATCTTAACTCTAGATTTATCAAGCACCGAGAGGGATCAAATATATCAAGGTGAAAACCTATTTTCTGAGTGCAAAACTTGAGGAAATATTTTCACATCGAGATATTTGGTCCCTTTCGGTGCTTGATAGATTTGAAGCTAAGATGGATCTAGGCTGGTTTTATCAAACTACCCAGATGTAGTTATATAACCACAGGAATCCCATGATTAATTGTGCAATCAAGGAAGGCTTAATTTCCTATTTAATTGGGGTATATTTCTCTAGGGATTGCGTAAGTAGGGTAGGCTAAGGGTAGGCTGATAATTAGTCGTGTTTGTCCAATTTTTCCTAGATCAGTGTGAAGAAATTGGTAGAGTATATGAGGTTGTGGTGAGCATACTTTCATTGTATTGTTTCATGATTCCTTGGTTGATTATACAATAAATATGGAGGGGTTTTTAGCAACTGATTTCCCCAGGAAAATCTTGTGTTGTGCGATTGATTTACTTGTTTCTCTTACTTGAATGTGATTGAGCTATCATGATTTATATTCCACAAATATTGTAGAAGGATTTGGTATATTGTTTTAGTACATTGCATGATCGAATTGAATCCATTGATATAATTTTAACATGGAATCAAAGTTGTGTTAGATATTTTCTACACTCTCCCTCTTCATGCTTTTGAATCTTTCCTCTTGTTATCATCCTTGATTCTTATTGAGTAAGCTTTCCAACAATTTCATCAACTGAAGGGAGGAAATTGTTGCTTCTTATTGAAGTAATTAAAGTTTCCCAAATAGGAGGGAAACTTCTAAGAGTCACAACCACTATTTCCCTGTCAGGCACATTTTCCCCAACCCTTTGCAATTGATCTCTAAGCTGAGATATCCTCATAATGTAGGATTGTACAACTTCTCCTTTGTTCATATTGGTTTCTTTGAGTTGATATTTCAAGGTGATGATCTCATTCAAATTTTTGATTTCATACATCCTTTCTATATTTTCATATGTGTATTTAGACTTCCTTAAATTTCCAACATATGCAAGTAAATGATCTTGTAAAACGTCAGCTAAAATTTGATTTTATTTGGACTCACCTTTCTTGTACCTATCTTTGAGGGAAGTGGAAGCATTTTCAGGAAGCTCAGGCATACTTCCTTGAATGTACTCCAACACATCATTATTGTCAGCTATGATCTCCAACCTGACTTTCCGTGCAGCAATTTATGATGCATCACCCAAATTTTCATGCTCCTTGAAAGTGGAGGAAGACATCTTGACTTTGACTAGAAAATCTCATTCAAATTTCCAAAGAAGATGGCTTCAATGATTGTCTCCTTTTAAGCTTGTCCTTCATCTTAGCTCTGATACCATGTCAATTTTTCAGATTGTTCTATGTTGTTTCAATTACTTCAAACCAATTCAAATCTTCATTAAGTAGTGCACATAATTATTAAAAATGTTTCCAATCATAAGTAGTAACTAAAGATATAACAATATAATCAATGACAAAGGAGACAATAGCACAACCATAATAGACACCAGATTCATCAAAGACTAGGGAAAAACCCACTATGGTGAAAACCCTTTGAAAAATTCTTCTTATTATATCATCATAAAAAATTTCAGCAGACAATACAATGAGCCCAGTACATAAACTTCGAACAGATATTTACCCACTACAAAATAGAAGCAGACTTTCAGAATTATTTTGTAGTAGAGAGAAATCATCTAGCCATTAGAAAATTGTATTCAACTATGGTCAACTGTCAAATCCTAGCTCTAAACCCTAGTTTCACTCATCAAGGTATGTTGCAAGCGACTGTAACTTCCCAATCGCTCCCTGAGACACTATATGAGAGCGGTTGGTCGCTCCCAGGAGAACTGTTAGCGTGCAACTGAGGATAAAATAAACCATATCTACTTCAAACCGCTGGTCGCACCCTTAAATGGGTTGTGTGCGTGACTCTTCCTTCCCAGTAGCACTGAGGAATACTCTGTGCGTGCGATTAGGGATGAAACTCAAGGCCATGATCGCTCCCTTCAGGCTACTGTGTTGCGACTTTGACTTCCCATTTGCACTGAGGAACATTGTGTGCATGTGACTGGGGAAGAAAAATCCCAATGATGTGTGTGTGATCAATAAGTAGAAACCCTAGACGTGTGTGAACATCCAACCTATAGTTTCAGACCCTTGAGCGAATTTCCTTCGTCAGACCTGTGTGAACCAAGATAATAGAAGGGGAGAAGAGATTGAGTGATGAATGTGTCCAAATGGTCTTGAGGTCTCTTCTATTTATAGGCTTCCATGAGGGTCCACTTGGTTTTGAGGCTACCCTTTCCAATTGTACATGTGCATAGGGCCGACATAATCCAATATACATGACTGGGTACATAAATTCAAAAAAACAACTTCTGCTTATCCAAATGAGGTGATCATTAGGTCGATTTTGGTCCTCTCGAAAATAAGAATTTAATGAAATCATCATGTTTGTCATCTGAGTTATCCAAGGTGGAAATGGACCCTAGTTTTGAAAATTAATAGCTTCAATTTTGTTACAATATCATTTCCTTTCATTAAGTTGTTCAATTACTAATGCAGTGTTTGATGATTCATCACAACCTCTGTTTTCATGTACTTGGAACTTAACCTTGAGACTGCCAATCATTTTCAAAGCATAAAAAGTAATTCTTCTATGTTTAAATACTTCCTCTAATATTTCTTCTTTTGAATCTATAACTCCATCTAATATGATGAATGATGTTTCAACTTAACACTCATCTTCTAATAGGCTACAAGTTTCTTCTTTAAATACATTTAATGTTTCAATAGAAAGGTTACCTGTAGATTTTCCTGATGAATAAGATTCTTCTTTAACTATATTTCCTTCTTCTTCATGGATATCATGTATATTATCCTATAACTCTTTGGAAGTTTTTATAGTGCATAATTTTATTTAATTCTGTATTAGGTAGGCTACAAATGATTTCATTTAAAGCTTGAATATTATTCTGTGTTTCTTCATCTAATGGGGAAGATTCAGTATAACCATTACAAACTAAATTCCAAGCCTCAGATCTGAGGGATATTATCGTAGACTTCATCCTTTCTTTCCAATCCTGATAATTTTCATTATTGGCAAAATCGTACGTTGATTATCCATAGATATTGACTTGACATGTTAATCTACTAATTGTCCCTGATTGACAATTTCAAATAATGATACTACATCGGATGCATCAATATCACTGCCACATTTTTTATGAATTGAATTCCTCTTTTGAGTTGTCTTCTTCTTGTTCTTCTTTCCCATGGTCCCTGATATACTCTCAAATGGTTAATATTTATTGGAGATAACTTTCTCTGATACCAATTGTTGGAAATACTGACCAGGGGAAGGGGGGATGAATCAATATTTCATGTAATATCAAATTTTACTTAGTTTATGCTTTCATTCTCAATGTTATCTAAATCATCATTTCCTTAGCAGCACATTATGAAGTAGATCTAGGCATATTTTGTAAAAAATAATAGCATGTAAGCCATAAGAATGAAACAAATCAACACAAAGGGACATCAGAGTTTTAGGTGGAAAACCCAACTCGGAAAAACTACCATAATTTTTGTCTTCATCTTCTTCTTATTATAAATAAATTATTTCATTACATCTTGCACTGGTGAAAACTCTTACCAATGCACCAACTCCTACCTACTGGAGACTACAACCTCCTCTTGCTTCTCTTGCTACTACTAGAAGAAATCTACTACTCCCTCGTGAAATTTACCAACCACCACCAAAAGGAAACTACCACTCCCTCACTGAAGGCTCCAACCCTCAGTCCTTCTGTGGACCACATTTCAAAATATTTCACACCATATCCACCTGACACAACCACAACTCAAAAAACTATAGGCCATGTTTCATAAAATTTTCAAATTGGACCCACATCAATCATTATGTTCAGTCACTGAAAACAAAAGTTCTCAATACACCATCAACATAAAATTCTGCTCAAACTATCATCAACAACTAAACCAATAATTCTTTGCAACTCAAAAAATATACGATTATATAATCAACTCTAGCCAAATGCAAACTCCTAAGCATATAAAAACGTTTTCCCTCAATATAACACTACCATATTTCAATGAAAAACCTAATAAGAAAATCTACTTACAACTCTCTACAAATACAAACACATCAATGGCAAGCAACAAATTATAATCATAATGCATCCAAATCAAAACTCTGAACTCTATCCAATGTATCCAATAACCTTAAATGTTGTTCACATTATACAATGATACATCAACCAAACCATACTGCAAGCTACTAAAGAACACAATGGTCCTCAACCACATTATCATAGAGAAAATCCCATAAAATTTTCAAGAATACAAATATTTAGCCAATATTTCTACAAGACAAATAGTAACATCTCAATACATCTGTAAATCATCATCCAAAATATCATGATTTTGGAGCATAAGCCAATTTTTTTATTCTCTTCCTTCAATCCTGCATACAATTTCTAAAAGGACAATTAACAACATCATAAATTATTCTTACTGATGATCAAATTGAAATAGATCTAGCATGTGAACTCATACCCATTGAATACAACTCTACAACATCATTATAGGCCCATATTCATCAATGAAAAATAAAAACAAGCTAAGTGTCTCAAACCAACTCAATAAAATAATAACATTAATCTCTACGCATAATGAGATGACACACAACTACCAAATATCTATCAAAATACTAGGAAAAACAATAAGCATAAGAATCTCAATCTCTTTCACCAATCCAAAATACAAGCTCTGAAAAGTCAATCAAACTTATTCGTATAACCTCTGCATATAGATCTCAATGCTTAACCTCTCTATTAATCCTTCAACAAAAAACAAAACATTAGATGAAAAGAAAAATACATGAACCCCTGCCATACACAATCCTCTATAACTAACATAGATTATAGACCCCTAATAGTAGCGAGATAAGTTAGAAAAATAATTCAATGTAAATCCCTTATAATAGCATCTACATAACCTCTATATTAGATCCTTCTCTACAAAACAATCAATGTGATTCTAGTCCCGCAGTCTCACTGATTAGATATGAGAAACTGACACATTGTGTGAATTATTCTAGGGAAATTTAATCAATTAGCAACCCTCAATAAACACAATACTCTACAATTTAAACAACACATTGATATTTTCATACTCTATCAAAACAACACATTGATCTTTGCCAAAAGAAACTTTGCATAAACATAGATACTCCAAAGAATGCTTACCAACCATATGATATATAAACCTTTCACCTTGGTGCACACAATTCCAGAATAAGTCACAAAATAACTCATCGAATGCACACCTAGTTGATCCAATTCATTTCCCTTTTATAGCCACTTTTTCTTGCCAATACCACAAGAAAATCCATGGGATTTATTGATGGTAATATTTAACGAGATCAAATAGAAATTACTAGTCCTTTTGCACAATGATACTTTGGGTAATTCCATGGTTATAGGTAGTAACATGTCCTCTCCTTCTAGGAAGTGTGTTATAATAGACCCGTTTCTCTCGATACTTGCGTTATAATGCTCCTCCTTTAATTGAAACATATGTTACCCTATTCTTAAGGCCTAAATTGAGTCAAGCCTCAATCAAATCTACTTCCAACTTCCGGCATGCCTTATTAGGCACTTTTAGGACATGTTCAACTCTCAGTTACACCTTTTGAAACCTATGTAAACATTAGTAAACCTTCCTCAATGAATCACCTGTGTTACCTCAGTTTTGTTCACTTTCAAGCATCTAAAAACTTTGTCCATATTCATTCAATTGTTACAAATCTTGTGCAACCTTTTGAAACTCCTATGTAATTATCAAGGCTCCTGTAACTCCTATGCAATCATTAAGAGTCACCATCCATCCATAATCTAGCTAAGAACATGAATTATGCAAACTTACCAATAGTACCATAGTGCGACTGGATCATGATGACATAATGTGACAAGAGTGTCATAGTGTGATAAGATCACGATGACATAATGTGAAAAGATAACGATCCAGGTTGACATCCAAGTTGACATCTAGGTTGACATAAAGGGAAACACACTAGCGATAATGCTAGTAGGTAGCACTTGTTCCTCTTCCTAATATAGCATGGAAGCATCATAGAGTTTCATATTCTCTACATTAACCATTGACCAAATGCACATGTATGGGTGTAGAATGAGTCTATAGGCATTATCTCCCACCTTTTATATTATTACAAGGGGACCATATCATAGAGCCTTAGTTTTCTTACAAGGACCCTATAGTTGTTCCTTGTTCAAATATAACCATACTCTATCTCCCACATTTAAGGACTTCTTGGTTCTATGTTAATCATCCCTATCCTTATATTTTTCCTGTGACTCATTTATTGTCTCTTATACTTGTATATGGATCTTCCTAATATTCTCACAAAAATTTTCTACCCTTAGGGAATCCCTTGTAAGATCCTTCCTTACTCTTCCCTGCGACTGATGTGTTAGAAATTTTAACTAGGTCTAGTCTTCACTTAATTTATTGAAGTCATCTTGTAATGTACTTACCAAAAGAATAAACAAAATACTTTATATTATTATTATTGTGACTTATTAAAGCATGGGTTTCAATCTTGGGTCACCTTTTTATAGGTAAAAGTCTCCATTAAGTACTTCTAGGAATTATTCTGAGTCAATAGAGTTACTGTACTTTTAAAGTGACCCTTATTCGGATTTTGAATCAAGTAAAAAGGTTTAGTATTGAGTCAAATATTATTTATGTATCCTCCACATCAAGTCAGCCTAGAAGAGATCAAGCTGGCCTAAGGAACCTAATTCGACCTCACATGGAGCCTATAAATACGAGCAACTTGAATTCATTTGGAGAACTCACTCTCACAGGAAGTTTGATATCTCTTATAGCTAGGAAGAAGTTTGAAGTCTGTTGTTGGGAAGCCGAAAGAAGTGTGAGTATGGGCAAGCCTACGGAGAAGAAGAAAAAATAAAATTTGGTACCTCTCTTTGTCTATTTCCTTCTCTGGATTGGGAAATCAAATTCTTCTAATTTTTACTACTATTAGAAGCGGTATGTTGCGGGAAACTACTACCTAGTCAAAGTTGCTGAAAAGGGGTGAAAATTCTAGAGGCTAACTTGGTGTGGAGGGAAGGTATGGTCTCTGTCTAGGGTGAATATTCTCAAATAATAATACTGAAAGGAATAATTTCTTGACAACGTTTTCCCCTCCAGGGATTTTTTCGCTGGCATAGTGCCTACATCTGGTGTATATTGTTTTATGTGTTGTTGCTTTGGTAATTGCTTGATGAACTAAAAGAAATAAGATATAAATAATTATAATAACAATAAACATCACAAGTAATTATCAAGAATAAGAAAATATTTTTTCCTTTCTTATTTTCTAACATGGTATTAGAGCTTTAGCGAAGAAGGAAGAAAAAGGAAGTCTTCAGAACTTGATGAAGGAATCATTTAAATCATCATCTTAGAGAAGGAATCTACTACACTCTAGGAATATGTCTAACAAAATGAAGGGAGAAAAAAAACTTTAATAAGCCTCAAACTACAGGTCTTCGAAGAAGAGAATTGACATCATCCTTGAAAATAATAAGGTACTAGGCCTGGTCAAAGGAAAAGTAAAGAATCCTACGAAGGATTCCAGTGATGGTGAAAAAGGGAAATAAAGGAAACTAGAATTGGTCTCCATGACTTTAATCATAGAAGGAATAAAGTAAAACCTTGTTCCATTCATAGCCAACATTGACCATGCTCAAGAAATGTATGAAGCCTTGTCGAAGTTATTCACTATTAAGAACATTGGTCAAGTAGTTACTTTGAAAAATCAGCTAAGGACTAAAAATATGACTAAATAAGACACATTGGCCTCCTTCTTTGTGAATATAGCAAGAATCAAGGATGAGATTTTGGCCATAGATAAAATTGTTTCACATAAAGAACTCATGATCACTACCCTATTAGGATTTCCACCTACTTGCGGTGCATTGGATGTAGGACTTAACAGTTGGAAGGAAGCTCCCACCTTTGAAGAATTATGGACTTCCTGTAGTTAGGAAGAATTAAGGATATCATTAGCTTCTAATTCTAAAGGAGTATCAAATTCCTACGTTGCTCATCATAAAGGAAAGAAATCAAAGGGACAAAGGAATAAATTTGACATGTATAAGGTAGAATGCTTTCAATGTCATAAGAAGGGTCATTATAGGAGTGACTATCCCGAAAATTCCATAAACAAGAAGAGATAAAGAGATTAAGCCAACACTGTGGAAGAAGGATACCCAAAGAAAGTCAATCCCGAATAATTTTACATTAGGGACTTACACTACTAAGTCCTTTTCTTGTAACCTTAGATATCTTACTTTTATATTTTTGACATTTTGGAATTTATAGGTCTTTAACATATTTTTAGAAAAGACATTTTCTTATTTTATAATTTTTAGGTATTCCTCAAATATTTGGAGGGATCCCTCAACAACTCTTCAAGATAAGTATCTCATTTCCTCACACTTTTGGTTTCATGTACTTTTTAAAGTTTTTATTATATTAATACTAATAACCTTTCTCCCTCTATGGTCTTGATTAAGAAAAAATCTGCTATACTCTCAATAAGTATGAAGAAGGACTTCTCAAGACAAGGCTTGTAAAGAAACAAAGGTATGCTTTAAAAAATTGTTACCTTTATATTAAATGTTTATTCATTTGAAAATATATTACTAACACTGTTATGTCTAGCTATATTGAATCATAATGATTCTTGTTCTGGGTGATTTGTCACATGATAAATCTACCCACCTGACTCATATTCTTAATTGATTTTTTAGAACCCTAGACAAGTTCTAGAAACCCCTAACCGAAGGGTATGCTAATATATGAAACCCTAAACTTATTAGGTATATTGTATTTGAATTTTTATTGATGATTTCATATTTGGGATTTTCGTATGATCAAGAAACCTAACTATTAAGGTTGACTGAAAAGGTATAAAATCTCAAACCTTTGAAGTTTTGGGTTTTCTATGTTTCTACATTGAAACCCTAGCTCATTAGGCTTTGGTGGAATATGTAGGCAAGACCCTTATAATGTCTTAGAAATTATTTCCTCGCTATGTGTGTGTTTTTGTGATCAAGCCCTAGTGTAATCAAATATTTTATTGATATGTTGTGAATTTGAGTTTCTTTTATGATAGGAAATGTCTTTGCTTGATGAAGAAACCCTAAGTATATGAAGATATGTCCTTTGTCTGATTGAAGCCCTAGATTAGCCTAGATATGTATATGCCTAATGTATTTTCGGACATATGATATGCCTTTGCATGATAATGAATTCTTAGATACATGTGTTGACCTAGTTGTTAATGGTCATAAGTCTTAGGATTTAATATAAATCCTTGTCTGATATTCTAGGATGATGCTATTTGGAAATCTAGGGTTTTGTATCTAAACCCTAGTAGTAGTTAAATTCTCTAGTATGTGTGATATAACAATCTAAGATCTATTCATATAATGATTGTTGTGTTTGTGAGAATGAAATTTTAGGCTTTTGAAGTTGAAATTTAGTAGAGGTGAAAAGCTCTGATGAATAATGTCAATATGATGATTTAAGATTTCTGTAAGATTGATGAAATCTAAGTTTTGATTGGATTTTATGGTTGATTGAAAATCTAGGTTTGACAACTAACTCTAGTGGAAGTTAGCCATATTAATGACTAATTTGTGATTGATTTTGATTGATTCCCTTGTATGCAATATAGGATTTGTATAAATATCTAGTGGAAAGTAGAACACATGTATTCTGAAAGTTGTTAGATATATTATAGATCTATATTTAAATTGTTTCTATGGTTTTCTACATGTTGTAGTAATTTGTGTTGCACATTTGAAAGAAACATTGAAGCCATAGATAGAATGAAAGTTGTTATGAAGTAGTCTAGGGTTTATGACAAAGTCCCTAGAAAAATGTTGAAGAGTATATGTATCTTGTTCATAATTAATTTTTGGGTATATGATATGTATAAATTTGAAATGCTTCCATGATTCTGATATGGCTAACTTCATGCTTTTATAGATTTAGGTGTACTTTATATCTAAGTTGTGCAGGTATAAAATATTCAATAAGGTGAAGGTGTTAGTTGATGTGATAAGCATGATGAGGATAATGATAACTCTAATGAAATGGTTGGAAGCCACGAAAATATTCTCCAATGAAGAAGCTAATATCCCTGAGGAACACTGAATAGAAGATATGTCCCTAATATTAAGAGGGAGTCTAGATAAATAGAGCGACTCCCTAGTTGAGAGGGAGAGAATAGATTGGTTTTGATTGAAGAATGAATTTTGGAGGATATGTTACTACATGAGAAGTACCAGAAGTAAGTGTATGATGAAGTAATCTTCTATCAAATATTCAGTTGATAGTCCTACTATAAAAGGTTGAGAAGTGACATCAATTTTTCTGAAAAATCCTAGAGGTTGTATTTGTTTATGTACACGTGAAATTATATTATTGATTGGGGTTGTGTTTTTACAGATAAATATATCAAAGGATTTAATAACATTCTGGTTACCAATTAGTTTTATTGGGAGAGATTGGTCATCCATGATCTACTAGATCAAGGAGTGTTGAGGCTTTGTGAGTGAAGCATTGTCTATGAGGACTTTCGGCCAACACTTTGTGTTGATGTCAAGGTCCCGAAGTTGGAAAGGTTTTTTTGATTAAAGAGCTCTATTTTTGGATACACACCTATATATTTGGGTTGGTAGTTAGCAAGTAAGCCTGATGGCACCTAGAGAGGATTGAAAGCTTGAGTCTATATTAGTCCCACCCAGATATATTTCCCTATTCAGGAATCTAGTTCGTGGCATTGTGGTACCTAAATTGTTAAGATACCAATGAATAGATTTCCCTAGTCAGGAATCTCATCCATAGCATTGTGGTGCCTAAAGTTCTTCATTGTTCATATAGTGTGAGATCTTTGATTGTAATTGCATATGATGAATACCTCCCTAGTTAAGAGGGAGTGTTAGAAATTGTAACTAGGTTCGGTCTTCATTTAATGTACTAAAGTCATATTGTAATGTACTTGTCAAAAGAATAAAGAAAAGAAATTTTATTATTATTATTGTGACTTATTAAAGCATTTGTTTCATTCTTGGGTCACCCTGTTATAGGTCAAATTCCCCATTGAGGAATTCTATGATTTATTCTCAGTTAATAGAGTTATTGTACTTTTAAAGAGACCCTTCTTGGGCTCTTGAATCATGTAAAAATGTTTAGAATTGAGTCAAATATGATTTTTGTATATCCCACATCAAGTCAGCCTAGAAGGGATCAAGTTGAACTAAGGACCATAATTTGACCTCACATGGAGCCTATAAATACAAGAAATTTGAATTCATTTGGAGCACTCACTCTCACAAGAAGTTCGATATCTCTTGTAGCTCGGAAGAAGTTCTAAGTCTGTTATCGAGAAGTTGAAAGAAGCACAAGTTTGGGGAAGTCTTAGGAGAAGAATAAGAAAAAAATTTCGTGCCTCTCTCTCTCTTTATTTCATGCCTTGGATTGGGAGATTTAATTTTTCCAAGTTTTACTATTTTCGAAAGTTGTATGTTTCTGGAAATTGTTGCCTAGTCAAAGTTGCTGAGAAGGGGTCTAAATTCTGGCGGCTGACTTGGTGTGGAGGGAAAGTTTGGTCTTTGTCTAGGGTGAAGAGTCTGAAAGAATACCACTGAAAGGAATAATTTCTTGACATGGTTTTCCTCTCAAGGGGGTTTTTCCCTTGCATAGTGCCTCCATCTGGTGTCTATTATTTTATGTGTTGTTGCTTTGGTAATTGTTTGCTGAACTAAAACAAATAAGATATAAAGAATCGTAATAAAAGGAAACATCACAAGTAATTATTAAGAATAATAAAATATTTTTTCCTTTCTGATTTTCCAATATGGTATCAAATAGTTGGTGAAAAAGGAAGAAAAAGGCAGTCTTCAGCACTTGATGAAGGTACCATTCAAAGGGTCATCTTAGGGAAGGAATCTACCACACTCTAGGAATATATATAACACAATCAAGGGAGAAAAAAAACTTGAAGAAGCCTCAAAATACAGGTCTTGGAAGAAGAGAATGGATCTCATCCTTGGGAAGAATAAGGTACTAGACTTGCTCAAAGGAAAAGTAAAGAAGCCTATGGAGGATTCCAGTGATGGTGACAAAGTGAAATATAGGGAACTAGAATTGGTGGCCATGACTTTAATCATAGAAGGAATAAAGGACAACCTTGTCCCATTCATAGCCAACATCGACCATGCTCAGGAAATGTATGAAGCCTTGTCTAATTTATTCACTATTAAGAACATTGGTCAAATAGATACTTTGAAAAATGAGCTAAGGACTACAAATATGAATAAATAAGACATAGTGGCCTCCTTCTTTGTGAAGATAGCAAGAATAGGGGGTGAGATTTTGGCCATTGATGAAATTTTTCGAAATAAAGAACTCATGATCACTGCCCTATTATTATTGTCACCTACTTGGGGTACATTTTCTGCAGGACTTAACAGTTGGAAGGAAGCTCCCATATTTGAAGAACTATGGACTTCCTGCAGTCAGGAAGAATTAAGGATCTCATTATCTTCAAATTCTAAAGGAGTATCAAATGCCTACATTGCTCATCATAAAGGAAAGAAATCAAAGGGACCAAGGAATAAAGTTGAAATGTCTATGGTAGAATTCTATAAATGTCATAAGAAGGGCCACTATAGGAGTGGCTATCCTGAAAATATGAGAAACAAGAAGAGAGAAAGATATCAAGCCAACATTGTTGAAGAAGAAGACCCAAAGAAAGTCAAGCCCGAATAATTTGACATTAGGGACTTACACTACTAATTCCTTTTCTTGTAGCCTTAGATATCTTACTTTTATATTTTTTATATTTTAGAATTTATAGGTATTTAACATATTTTTGGAAAATAAATTTTTATATTTTATAAGTTTTAGGTATTCCTCAAATCTTTGGAGGGAGCCCTCAACAACTCCTCAAGATAAGTATCTCATTTCCTCTTAGTTTTGGTTTCATGTACTTATTTAAGTTTTGATTATATTAATACTAATCACCTTTCTCCCTATATGGTCTTGATTAGGAAAACATCTACTAAAATCTCAATAAGTAGGAAGGAGGACCTTTATAAACAAGGTTTGTCAAGAAACATAGGTATGTATTAAAAAATTGTTCGCTTTATATTAAATGTTTATTCATTTGAAAATCTATTACTAACATTATTATGTATAGCTATATTGAATCATAATGATTCCTTTTATGGGTGATTCATCACTTGATAAATCTACCCACCCCACTCATATTCTTAACTGATTTTATAGAACCCTATATAGGTTCTAGAAAACCTAACTAAATGGTATGCTAATATATGAAACCCTAAACTTCTTAAGGATATTGTATTTGAAGTTTTAATGATGATTTCATATTTGGGATTTTGGTATGATCAAGAAAACCTAAGTGTTAAGGTTGAATGATAAGGTCTAAATTATCAAACCTTTGAAGTTTTGTGTTTGCAATGTTTCTACATTGAAACACTAATTCATTAGGGTTTGGTGGAATATGTAGGCAAGACACTTATCATTTCTTAGAAATGATTTCCTTGGTGTGTGTGTGTGTGTTTGTCTGATCAAACCCTAGTCTAATAAAGTTTGTTATTGATTATGAAGCTGGGTTTGTCTATGATATGAAATTCCTTTCCTTGATGATGAAACCCTAGGTATATGAATATATGTCCTTTTTTTTATCGAAACCCTAGCTTGGTCTAGATCTATATATGCCTAATGAATTAATGTTGTTGGGAATATGATATGTATTTTCATGATAATGAATGATCCAAATTTATGTAGGAACGTAATAAAATATAGAAATAAACATAAACACAGAGATGCAGTAGAAATAAAACTTCATTTAATTAATATCAAATAAATGAAGTATGCTTATAGACATAATGGACATAAATTAGCTAGGGTGATGGTAGCTTATCTCTGAGAAGAGATGTGGCGATTACATGCCTCTAAATTGTGTTACAATGAGGCTCGAAGGCCTATTTATTATTGAGAAACAATGGAAAAACATAAGAATCCAAAAACCTAACCCTATATATGAAACAACAAACTATGTGCATCGTTGGGGTAAATTGGTACATCAATTTCCCGAGGTCATAACTTTGGCATACGATTTCCGTTTGACACACATGATACCTTGATAGAAAGATACATATGAGGAATAAAACAACAGATGGTGAATTTTGAGTTGAACACACACATTCGCCAATGGTGATTTTCCCAATAAAACGTCGTCTAGGGCCTCAAAACGGGTCTAGAAGTTCAAGACTAAAAAAAATACAAAAAATAGTATATTGTGCGACAATTAAGGAAACTGAAAAAAAAAATGAAAAAAACAATGGTGGGGGTCCAAGTGGAATAGGCGGGTGGCCACCAATATCCACCTCAATCAATTAATTCCTAGATACATGTGTTGACCTAGCTGTTAATGGTCAGAAGTCTTAGGATTTAATATAAATCCTTGTCTGAGATTATAGGTCGATGATGATATTTGGAAATATAGGATTTTGTAGCTAAACCCTAGTAGTAGTTAAATTATCTAGTATGTGTGATATAACAATCTAATATATATTTATATAATAATTGTTGTGTTTGTGAGAATGAAATTCTAGGGTTTTGAAGTTGAACCTTAGTAGAAGCAAAAACCTCTGATGAATAAAGACAATATGATGATTTGATATTTGTGTAAGATTGATGAAATCTTAGTTTTGATTGGATTTGATGATTGATTGAAAATATAGGGTTTTCAACTAACTCTAGTGGAATTTGGTCATGTTAATGACTAAGTTGTGATTAACTTTGATTGATTCCCTTGTATAAAATCTAGGATTTGTATAAATCTCTAGTGGAAGTATAACATATGAATTCTAAAAGTTGTTGGATATCTTATAGATCTATATTTAGATTGTTTCTAGGGTTTGATACATGTTGTAGTAAGGTGTGTTTCACCTTTAAAGAATCATTGTAGCCATAGATAGAATGAAATTTTTTATGAAGTAGTCTAGGGTATATGATAAATTCCCTAGAAAAATGTTGAAGAGTATATGTCTCTTGTTTTTAATTAAGTTTTGGGTATATGATATGTATAAAGTTGAAATGATTCAATGATTCTGATATGGCTAACTTCATGCTTCTATAGATTTAGGTGTACTTGCTATCTAAGTTGTGCAGGTATGCAATATTCAATATGGTGAAGGTGCGAGTTGATGTGATACACATGATCAGGATAATAATAAATCTAATGAAATGGTTGGAAGCCATGAAAATATTCTTCGATGGATAAGCTAATCTCCCTGAGGAATATTGAATAGAAGAGATCTCCCTAATATTAAGAGGTAGTTTGTATAAAGAGATTTTCACTGGTTGACAGGGAGGGCATAACTTGGTTTTGATTGAAGAATGAATTTCGGAGGATATGTTACTACATGAGAAGTAGGCCCAAGGAAAGTGTATGATGAAGGAATCTTCTATCAAATATTCAGTTTATAGTCCTAATATGAAAAGTTGTAAAGAAACATTAAGTTTTCTGAAAACCCTGGAGGTTTGTAATTGTTTATGTACATGGGAAAGTATATTTTTGATTGGGGTTGTGTTTGTATAGCCAAGGATTCAATAGCATGATGGTTACCGATTAGTTTTATTGGGAGAGATTGGTCATCCATGACCTGCTGGATCAAGGAGTGTTGAGGCTTTGTGAGTGAAGCATTTCCTAGGAGGACATTCGACCGACACTTTGTGTTGATGTTTAGGTCCTGAAGTTCGAAAGGTTGTGTTGATTAAAGAGCTTTGTTATTGCTTACACACCTGCATATTTGGGTTGGTGGTTAGAAATTAAGTCTGATGGTACCTAGAGAGGTTGAAATCTTGAGTCCATCTTAGTCCCACTCAGATATATTTCCTTGGTCAAGAATCCATTCGATGGCATTGTGGTTCCTAAATTTTTGAGAGACCAATGAATAGATTTCCCTGGTTAGGAATCTATTCCATAGCATTTTTGTGCCTAAAGTTCTTCATTGTTCATGTAGCGTGAGATCTTCCATTGTACTTGTATATGATGAATACCTCCCTCTTTAAGAGGGAGTGTTGGAATTGTAACTAGGTTCAGTCTCCATTTAATGTATTGAAGGCATCTTGTAATGTACTTATCAAAAGAATAAATAGAATTATTATTATTATTATTATTGTGACTTATTAGAGCATGGGTTTCATGCTTGGGTCACCTTGTTATAGGTCGAATTTCCCATTGAGGACTTCTAGGATTTATTCTGATTCAATAAAGTTATTGTACTTTTAAAGAGACCCTTCTTGGACATTTGAATCATGTAAAAAGGTTTAGTATTGAGTCAAATGTATCTTCCACATAAAGTCAGCTTGAAGAGATCAAGTCAGCCTAAGGACCCTATTTCGACCTCACATGGAGCCTATAAATACAAGACATTTGAATTCATTTGGAGAACTCGGTCTCACAAGAAGTTCGATATCTCCTGTAGCTCAGAAGATGTTTGAAGTTTGTTGTTGGGAAGCCAAAATAAGTGTGAGTTTGGGGAAGTCTAAGGAGAAGAGGAAAAACTAAATTTTGGTGCCTCTCTCTCTCTGTTTCATGCTTTGGATTGGGAGATCGAAGTCTTCCAAGTTTTACTACTCTCAGAAGTTGTATGTTTTTGGAAACTTCTTCCTAGTCGAAGTTGCTGAAAAGTGGTTGAAATTCTAGAGGCTGACTTGGTGTGGAGGGAAGGTCTAGACTTTGTCTAGTTTGAAGAGTCTCAAAGAATATGATTTAAAGGAATAATTTATTGATTGGTTTTTTCCCTCGAGGGGTGTTTTTCCATGGCATAGTGCCTATATCTGGTGTCTATTGTTTTATGTGTTGTTGATTTAGTAATTTCTTAATCAAATAAAAGAAATAATATACAAAGAATAGTAATAACAAGAAACATCACAAGTGATTATCAAGAATAAGAAATATTTTTTCCTTTTTGATTTATAACACCATATACATTATCCAAAGGTGAAGGTGGAAAATATCCAGAAAAAATTTCAAATGGGAACCTACTAATAGAAGTGCATATTAATCTATTTTAAGATTATTTTATATATACCATATTTTCATACCAAGTATTTGGATGCTTCTGATCATAAACCCTCAAATCGGGCATTAAAGTCTTGTTGACTACTTATGTCTACGCATTTTTTTGTGGATGGAATGTGTCAGACCTCCTCAAATTTGTGTCCATATTATACCACAATGTAGTCCAAAATGCAATGCGGAATATTGTGTCCTTGTCTAAAATAATGCTCCTTGGTATCCGAAAGTGCACCTAGACCTATATAAAGAACAATTTTAATGCTTCTTACCCATTAATGGCCATTTTATAGGGCATCAGAACACACATCTTGTTGAATTTGTCAACTAACGCAAATAGGTAGTCATGTCCCTTCCTAGTTGTTGGTAAACCTCCCAAAAATTACATGGAAATTATTTCAAAAGGACGAGTGAGTATAGGTAAGTAGTGATATAGACCCTATTTTCTATTACTATTATTGCTAGTACAAAAAATCATTCATCCTCTTATGAAACTAGCTACTTGTTCTTACATCTTGGGCCAATACACATCTTCAAGTTGGCCACTATCTTCCCTACACCAAATTTCATTGCAACCTTGGAGATGTGAACCTCTCTAATTAGCTACAATCACTCACCTTTAGGAAAACATAATTTATCTATCCTGTATAGTAACTCGTTTGGGACAATAGTCAATTTTGTTTTCATTATCATGCATATGACTCTAGTTCTACAATTGTTGAAACACCACCTCAAAGTCCTCATCCTCTGCATATTATTGTTTATATGCATCACGTGTGAATGGATTTATGTGCATTACAGTTCCCAAAGTTGTGATCTTTGATGAGGGTGGCCTTGAAAGGATATCGACCAACTTTTATTCCATGTCCTTCTCGTGCGTAATCACCAAATGAAACTATTTTAGAAAATTCATCCACTTGTAATGACTAGTTTGTTGTAGCTTACTTTGGGCCTGCAAGTACTATAGTGGTTGGTGATCTATGTGTATTACTATCTCAATTCCCATAAAATACTGTTTTCACTTCTTCACAACTCACACCAAGGAATATAGTGCCTCATCGTAGGTAGGGTAGTTAAGAATTCCCCCCTTGAATCACTTTAGAATGGTAGCATACATTCCTTCCTCTTTGCATCAAGAACACTCCCATATTGTACCACTCACATCTATCTCCACTTTGAATGGTTTTTGCAATTTTGGTAATTTCAGAACTGGTGCTTGATTGATCATTTTATTTAACTCTTCAAAGGCCCTATGCTAACTCTTTCCCCACCATAAAATCTTGCAAGTTGCTATTATAGCATGGAGTGGTGCTGATACTACTGAGAATTAAGCTACGAATTCCCTCAAGTATTGTGCTTCCCCAAAAAAAATCTTGACCTCAGAAAAAATAGTAGGCAATATTCACTTCATGATGGGCTCCATCATGGCAGGATCTATCTTCAACTCTCCTCCACCTATCACATTCCTCAGATACATGAAATATTGTCATGAAAACTCACACTTATTAATATTTTCCAGGATTTGGTGCTTCTTTGAAGTCTCTAAAACTTGCATCAAATGTTATATGTGCTCTTCCTAGGTAGCAATGTATAATAATATATCATCCAAGCAGACAATAACAAATGAATATATAAAAGGGTGCAATACATCATTCATTAGTCTCATAAATGTAATTGGTTCATTGCATAGGTCAAATGGCATGATTAGCCACTCATATAAACTTTTCATGATTTTTAAGGAGGTCTTAGAGTTATCTTCTTCTCTAACTTGAATTTGTTGATATCCAAACTTCAAGTCCAATTTGGTAAAGTACGTGGCTTGCTAAAGTTGATCTATAAAATCATATATCCTAGGAAGAGGGTACCTGTTATTGAGCTTGATTTTCTTCAATTCCCTATAATTAATACACATCCACCAATTCGCATCCTTCTTTGGCACAATGATGATGGGTGACCCACATGGTGAGGTAATTCATCGAATGAAACCGTGTTCTAGTAATTGTTTCAATTGCTTCTTCACCTCACTTACTTATATAATAAACTGCATATGTATCCCAAGGCTTGGAAATGGGAAGTTTTGTGATAGCTATATCTTGCACTCCACTTCATTCTTGGGTAGTAGCCCTTTAGGTTCCTGAAACACATCCTTGTTGCTTTTATAAGCTCTTCTAGGTGTTTATGTTTCTAAGTAAACCCTTCTAAGGATGAATTTACTCTCATTGACTCTTCTATAGAATATTTTTCTCCTAAAAACAATAACACACAATTCTAGATAGAAATGATTAATTTCTTGGATTGGTTGGAATTTGCTAGCAAAATTTTGGGTTTTCCCTTGTGTGCATTAATAGTGAAGGGTTTTTCATCCTTGATGAGGCAGTACTTGTTGACTCTCTGCATGAAGATTTCATCCTACATGTACATATAGGGACTTCCAAACACCAATCTACATACATAAAGGGGAATTATATCTAGTTATACTTCATCAATCAAATCCACACGGATAACGATTCTAATTTTTGATTGTTTAGTTACCTTTATTTATACATCCTTATTTACCCATTCCAATGGATATGGGCTTGGATGACCACAAAATTCCAATCCCAATTTGTTTACTATCTTTGTTGCAATGAGATTTTCTTGTGATCCTAATTTGAAAAAAGCATCAATATTTGTCTGCATGACTTCTATCTTTATATGGAAGAGTCTAGTATTTTTATTATCTTCTTATTTTTGAAGGCTACTCAAACTCACCTCCTTCTCCACTGATGTATATACAATATTCTCTTCCACGTATGAGCAACTTTTAACCAGGTTGTTCAAATTAGTGGCCATGTGTTTCTTTTTCTTTTCAACTTTCTTTCTATTATTTAAGTTAAGCTCCAGATGTAACTACAACACTTCTCCTTATATGACCATTGATGTTATAGTGGTTGTAGTGGTCGGTAGGATCTTTGCATTGGTTTGTTATAGTTATCCTCTTTTTATCTTTCCCATTTTCCACATCTTCTTCCCCTCCTTAGAATAATCTTGGTTCTCCTTCTACTTCAACCCACGTGATTTCCCTTTCTTTTGGCATATGTTTTCCAAGTATTGTGCCTATACACAAGCCTCATCCACTAATTTTGGCTTAAATTGTACATCACTTTCTTCCCAAATGGTTGTGCACACCCCCCATATACTTGAAGAGTATGTCTGGGTTCTTTGAGGGGATACCCAACATTATGGCCATCCTTCTAAACTTTGCAGTATACTCCTATACAATCTTCCTTTTCTTCTATATAAAGTAATTCCATTGATGGACCTCTTAATTAGGTGCTAAATAAGGCCCATCTAACCTTTCCTAGGCACATAAATACTATATTAAATTTATCCTTCTTTAATAAGTCCTTTGGAAGATTTAAAGATAATTGTTTATTATGTTGAAAATGCAGCAAGATGATGGAGCTTAGTGAAATGAAGTCGCCTTCACTAAGTGGGCCCACAGGCAAATTCTGGCGCAAAGTCTATTTTTAGACTATGTCTATTTTAGACATATGGAGCATGGTCCAGGGGTTGCAGTATGTTATTCTTGGAGTATTGGTCATGTTGGTAAAAATAGACGGACCTCTATTTTTGGACCTATAGGTCGAAGTCTATTTTTAGACTGCCTATCCTAAAAATAGGGAAGTCAAATATTATTTACCCTTAATAATATTTAGACTATAAACTTCAGTTTACTCTCTTGGAGCACTTCAGTTCGAGCTACAGAAGTGGTTCATGCATCTGACAGAGGAATCACGTGGTTCCCAAGGGTTTGATGGCATCATGCATGGTTGACTTCAGTTGGACTTCAGTGGCAGAAGTTTGGAGGAGTTAATGAGACAGATAGTGGAGTTGTGTTCTGTTTATTTTAGTTCAACTAGTTGAGATTAGTTTAACTAGCTAATCAATTAGTTATGAGTGGATTGAATTAAATATTATTTAATTCATTAATTAGTAACTCATTATCTAACTCAAGAATACATCGTCGCTCACTATGCATGGACAGTTCAGTGGAGACCAATGAAAGAGGTAGATGAAAGGGTGAGTACAGCTATCAGTTGTGACATCAGTTGTGCATGAGATTTGCACCACACTTGGAGAAAATTGCCCATGATGATTGCGCTGTCAAGCCAAGGAGATTCGAACCTTGGATCTCTATTTAGATAGGCCATGATTGCGCAATAGAGGCAGGCAATTAGTGGATGTGTTTTGAACCCATGACTTGTTCAAAACCAAGCTAGTTTGTGTGTAACTTCATGAGACAGTACTGAGTACTTGTGAGGAGTATTGTACTGAGTTTGTTACATGTTTTATCCATTATAATACAACAATAGGGCCGCGGGTTTTTTCTTCAGCTATAATCTTTCCCCATAAACACCGTGTTAATGTGTATGATGAATTGATGCTATCGCTTGTTTTATTTCCGCATGTGTGATGATCCGAGTGGAAGAGATTGGTGTTGCATATGAATTCGAATTGATATGTGATCATGATAGTCCTTGGTGATACCAATCATTATTCAGCACATTTCCTACATGGTATCAGAGGTATTGAAGCAAAGATTGATCATCACAGTGATTACAAACTTATTTCAGTAGACAGAGTCTGCATGCGGGCCAGGTAGCCTCTGGATCCATCCTTTCCTTTGAAAGGTGATATATCCAGTAAATGCCCCTGCAGTCGATCTCTGTGCTAGAAATAATTTGTTCTCATAGATCAAGGGCGGTAGATTATGAAGAAAGGAATTCAAATTTTATAAATAGCTTTGTTTTTTGTTTGAGTTGAAAATGTATTTCAACGGTTTAAGTAATTCTAATATGCTCTCTAAGGCGCTCGAATTATGTTGCATGGAAGGACTGGATGGAGGGCAAGATAGAAGAAACGTGATTGAAGGAGTTCGGTGGATACGATGTCCAAAGGCCCACCGATCCTGCTTTGAAGTCGAAGCATGGCAAACGAAGAGGTTAAATGTCGAAGGATCCTCGTTGGAGGCGTCAAAGATCATATTGTATCCAAACATGGAAAGGTTTGCTATTTAATGTGAAAGCTTTGACGATCTATTTCTAGAGTAAGAGCACTAAAGGAAGTCGCACTCAAAGATAAGCTCAGAATATCAAGATGGAGAAAGGCGACAGTATCACCAAATACCTCACGAAGTTCACTCAATGCAGAGATGAGCTGGGAAGTGTGGGGGTGACTGTCGAAGAAGAGGACATGGTAGACCTGGCTCTCCTTGGTCTTCCGAAGGCTTGGCATTCATATCAAGATAGTGTCAATGGTCGAGAGAAGTTGCCAGGATGGGAGCGCCTTTGGGCGGATCTCATGCAGGAGGAGATAAGGAGGACTACCAGAGATGGATCTTCATCAAAGGTACCTGATGAAGAAAATTGCGCTTTGGCTGCCAAAGCAAAGAAGGGGAAGGGTAAGAAAACTTCTCATTCCGGTGTAAAGGGCAAGAAGCAGGATATGGCGAAAGTGAAGTGTTTTCAATGCCATGATCACGGACATTATGCTACCAATTGTCCAAAGAAGAAGAAAAACAAGCAAGCGGGAAGATCTGCAGATGGAGAAGCTTTGGCTTCACAGTTCGAGCTTGACTTTTCACTGATCGCATGCTTGGTTTCAAGTGTGATGGGATCGGTGTGGTTCTTGGACAGTGGTATGTCATTTCATATGACGGGAGATCGGGATTTGTTCTCGTTGCATCTGGAGGACAAATATCTTGGTGTGCACATCGAGATGGGCGATGATGGTAGATACAGTGCGACTGGTATCGGTACCATATCCTTTCAGAGGGAGTCTGGTAAACCCTTTGTATTGAGGGATGTCATGCATGTACCGGGATTGAAGAAGAACTTGATCTCTGTGGCGATGTTGGAGGATAAGGGGTATGATGTGGTCTTCAGCGAAGGAAAAGCCTTCCTGCGCAGTAAGACTACTAGAGAGACCCGGAAGATAGGGGTTCAAACCAAGAACCTTTATCAGTTGCAGGTAGATGGCTGCGCAGCTATGGCATGCAAGGCGGGAGAAGTGGTGAGCCGGGATGATGAGGGCGAACTGTGGCACAGGAGATTGGGCCACCTTCACCATGGAGCTTAGAAGATCCTGCAGCAGATTTCTACTGGGCTTCCTAAGGGCACTCTTGCGCAGTCAGATCAGTGCAAGGGGTGTACTTTAGGGAAGTATGTGAAAGCCACTTTTCACGAGAAGGATAGTCGCGCCACGACGATCCTTGAGAGAGTTCACACAGACGTGTGTGGTCCTTTCTCAGTTGCTTCGACAGCAAAGCACAAGTATTATGTGATCTTTGTTGATGATTTCTCTCGAAAGTGCTGGATCTTCTTCATGCAGAAGAAGAGCGACACATTCACGAAGTTCTGTGAGTTTAAAGCACTGGTCGAGAAGGAGTCGGGGAAGAAGGTGATTGCTCTAAGGAGTGATAACGGTGGTGAATTCATCTCGGCTGAATTCAAGGAGTTCTGCAGCGCAGAAGGGATTTGGAGAGAGCTCATCGCACCCAAAATCCACAACAGAATGGGGTGGCTGAGCGGAAGAATAGAACGATCGTGGGTGCTGCACGGGCGATGTTGCATGATCAGGGCCTACCCCTTCACTTGTGGGCTGAGGCATGCAATACAACAGTGTATGTGCAGAACCGTTGTCCTCACAAGGTTCTTGGCATGAGTACACCGTAGGAGGCTTATTCTGGCAAGAGGCCTGATATTTCCCATTTGCGGATTTTTGGTTCTCCTGTCTACATGCATGTGACGAAGGATGCGAGAAGGAAGCTGGATCCAACTGCTGAGGTTGGAATATTTGTGGGGTACACCGATACACCTCACAACTACCGAGTATATTTGTCAGACAGTCGAAAGACTGTTGTGCGACGGGATATAAAATTTCAGAAGGAGAAAGCCATGCAGTGTTCGCTTGAGAGGGAGCTACACTTGCATGCAGATGAGGAGCTGTTAGTTCCTAAGGAGGAGCTTCCGGATGTGGATCATCCACAAGAGGAAGTTCAAGAGGTGGAAGAAACCACCCATGCAGCGCCAACCATTAGAGGGCGCATGCGCACTACAGAAGCTGAGCGACTGGCTCGAGATGCAGAGAAGGTTGTAGGACCACCTACAGCACAGCGCAGACAGAGGCAGTCACCGGATCGGTACACTGGATACATGGCTCTTGTGAGTCAATGTGTTGTGACGGAGCTATCCTCTTTTGAGGAAGCTATGGAGGAACCCGCGTGGGTTGATGCCATGATCGAATAATATGATTCGATCGTCAGGAACAGTGCATGGGAGATTGTCCCAAGACCGGTTGGGAAATCAGTTGTAGGTTCGCGATGGATCTACAAAGTGAAGCAGGCGGCTGACGGGAGTGTGGAGAAGTACAAGGCGAGATTTGTCGCCCGTGGCTTCTCACAGATCGAGGGGATTGACTATGAGGAGACTTTTGCACCTGTCGCAAGGTACTCTTCCATACGGAGGATCCTTGCTCTCTCAGCGCAGATGGGGTGGCACATTCATCAGATGGATGTGAAGACTGCGTTCCTCAATGGAGTTATTGAGGAAGAGGTGTACATAGAGCAGCCTGAAGGTTTTGAGATCTTCAGCAGTGAGTCGCATGTGTGGCGACTCAAGAGAGCACTGTACGGGCTGAAGCAAGCACCTCGTGCTTGGTACACTCGGATAGACAGCTACTTCACCGGGCTTGGATTCTCCAAGAGTGAGGCGAATCCTAACCTGTACCAGATTGTGGTGGAGGGGAAGCTGTTGATCATCGTACTGTATGTAGATGATCTGATTTTGACGGGCGATGAGCAGTTGATACTTTCATGCAAGGAGGATCTTGCACGAGAGTTTGAGATGAAGGACTTGGGCATCCTTCATTATTTCCTGGGATTGGAGATTTGGCAGCGCAGTGGTGGACTGTTTGTTTCTCAGGGCAAGTATGCCCGGGAGATTCTGGAGAGGTTCAACATGCAAGGCTGCAAGCCTGTTGACACTCCTCTTCCGGTGGTTGGAGGAAGGAGGATGCTACTTCAGCGGAGGTAGTGGATGCCACTGTCTATCGACAGTTGGTGGGGTCGCTTATGTATCTGGTCAATACACGACCCGATATATGCTATGTTGTTAACCGCCTTTCGCAAGCTATGGTTAAGCCTACCAAGCTCTTCGAAGACAGCAAGCATGGATTGCACTATATTAGTGGCACATCAGATATGGTTCTGCAGGCTGCATGAGGATGGAGCGAAGCTTTCGCTTCACCTGGACGCAGATTGGGCAGGAGTCCAACCACTGGGAGCACATCCGAGGAGTTTTCAAAGATTGGTCGATGCTAGCTTCCGGTCAGCAGGAAGCGTAGATCCGTGGCACTCTGAGGCTCAACAGAGGCTACATGGCCAACGAACTCAGCCGCATGCGAGGCTATTTGTGGAGGAGGAAGATCCCCGTTGGATTGTTCGGTTGCATTTTGAGCTCATGGTGATTTACTGTGATAACCAGAGTTGCATTAAACTCTCGGCTAATCCAGTATTTCATGATAGATCCAAACACATCGACATCATGTACCATCATATCAGAGATTGTGTTCAGCGGAGAATCATTATGCTTTCATATGTTCCCACGGAGGATTAGGATGCCGACATCCTGACGAAGGCGCTCACCAGGAGCAAGTTCGAATTCCACAAAGGCAGGATAGGGGTTGCAGATAATTCATATCTTGCTGAGAGGGAGTGTTGAAAATGCAGCAAGATGATGGATCTTAGTGAAATGAAGTCGCCTTCACTAAGTGGGCCCGCAGGCAAATTCTGGCGCAAAGTCTATTTTTAGACATATGGAGCATGGTCCAGGGGTTGCAGTATGTTATTCTTGGAGTATTGGTCATGTTGGTGAAAATAGATGGACCTCTATTTTTTGACCTATAGGTCGAAGTCTATATTTAGACTGCCTATCCTAAAAATAGGGAAGTCAAATATTATTTACCCTTAATAATATTTGGACTATAAACTTCATTTTACTCTCTTGGAGCACTTCAGTTCGAGCCTTGGAAGTGGCTCATGCATCTGATAGAGGAATTACGTTATTCCTAAGGGTTTGGTGAGCTCATGCATGGTTGACTTCAGTTAGGACTTCAGTGGCAGAAGTTTGGTGGAGTTAATGAGACAGCTAGTGGAGTTGTGTTCGGTTTAACTTAGTTGAACTAGCTGAGATTAGTTTAACTAGCTAATCAACTAGTAATGAGTGGAGTGAATTAAATATTATTTAATTCATTAATTAGTAACTCATTATTCAACTCAAGAACACATCAGTTCACTACAGTGCATGGACAGTTCAGTGGAGACCAGTGAAAGAGGTAGATGAAAGGGTGAGTACAACTATCAGTTGAGACATCAGTTGTGCATGAGATTTGCACCACACTTGGAGGAATTTCCCATGATGATTGCGCTGTCAAGCCAAGGAGATTCGAACCTTGGATCTATATTTAGATAGGCCATGATTGCGCAATAGAGGCAGGCAATTAGTGGATGTGTTTTGAACCAATGACTTGTTCAAAACCAAGCTAGTTTGTGTGTAACTTCATGAGATAGTACTTAGTACTTGTGAGGAGTATTGTACTGAGTTTGTTACATGTTTTCTCCATTATAATATACATATAGTTGCGGGGTTTTCAGCTATAAGCTTTCCCCATACATACTGTGTTAATGTGTATGATGATTTGATGTGCTATCGCTTGTTTTATTTCCGCATGTGTGATGATCTGAGTGGAAGAGATTATGTGTTGCATATGAATTCGAATTGATATGTGATCAGGATAGTCTCGGTGGATAATTAATCATTATTCAGCAAATTTATACATATTATATTCCTCATATTTTTTATTTTTCATAATATTGAGTAAATCCGGGAGCTCCATTGATTGAGAAAATCTAGGGATGTGTTCCCTGCCACGGGAGAAGCCAAAACTCGATATTTAATGAAAATTCCTACTACTAGGGAATAGATCCACTTTTTGAGGGATTTTGGAGGGGTAAGCTACCTCATTTCAAGGAGGTTTCCTCCCCATCAATTTGTATAAGTATAAAATAGAATTAGCCTCTATGGACATGGAAGTTTTGGTTTTCTTGTGAAGAAAACTTGTTATTTAACAGTTCTACTTTCATTTCTAGCAAGGATGTACTTGACTTGATTCCAGTAATGAAGTTTGGTTTAATTTTCAGTTTATAAGGCTTGGTTTCCTTCATAGGGCTCAAATATCCTTGGGCTTGGCCATACCATGACATGAGCCTTAAATTCCTGTTTTACAATTTATTTATCTTCTTTGCATTTCTTGTTCACTTACATCTCTTATTCTTACATTTCTTAATTTTCCATTTACTATTCATACTTAATTTTTTATTGGTTATATTGGATAAATGATTGAATTAATTTGTTTTGTAGGTAATTTATATATTTAAAATTATGATGCATCCTTTTAACAAATTTTCAAATTCATATTCATCACTGAGTTACTTGTATTGATTTACTATTTCACAATTTTGAAATTTCTGGTTTTAGTAATAATTTTTTTCTGAATTTTAGCATGTGTTAATGAAATTATTTTGAGTTTATTCCACTTGGGTTGAAGTCTAAAAAAATAAAATTAATAAAAATTTTTACCCCATAGTATTTTCACTTGATTAGATTAGGAATTTTGGTACTTAGATCATCTTACTAGTTCACTGTTATGAAATTGTTGGCTTTTAGTAGTAAATTTACATGCTAATGAAGCTCTTTATAATTTATTTCAATTGGATTGAAGCCTATAAAAATTAAAATTAATAAGAAAAAAAAATTACCCCACTATAATTTCATCTGATTAGGTTGGGAAATTGGTAGGTTAACTCGAGAAATAGGTTCGTTGGAAGCTTCCTGTAGCAATCTTATAATGACAAACAAATTTCCCTAAATTGCTTCTAGAATTGCATCCAAATTTTTTCATTCATCTATTATCGCTCCAAAACTTCATTTAAGCCTTGAAGATGGATTTGAGAAGACCATATTTCTCCTTAGCACTTGGATTTGTAGTTTTAGTTTCATTTCTCCAACTAGGTTATAGTGTTTCTATTATTTTTTAGATAGAATGAGATTTATTTACCTTCAAAATTTTTGAGCATTCACTTTGTCTTCTTGGAAGTAGAATAGAATTTACTTCAGTCATTTATTTTCCTGCAATAGAATATGTTTATTTCCTTCAAAAAATATTAGGATTTCATTATGTCATTTACTTTATGCAAAATAGATTAGGGTTACTTTTCTGTCATTTACTTTCATGAAATCAGATTAGGGTTTCCTTTATTTCATTTAATTCTCTACAATAGAGTAATTTCTATTTTAATTATTTATTTTCTTGCAAAATCAAGATAGGCTCATCTCCATTTACTAAATATTTTAATTATTTTACCTATAGCATAGTGATTTCTATGAATCTTAATCCATTTCATTACATCAAATCATTGAAAGAAGGACACATTGCACGTTGCACACATAATGTTGACACCTCTTAATTTTGTATGAACCTCGAGTTGATAATTAAATTTGATCACCTTGGGAGTTGCAATATGCTTATTGCAATACTTGGGTTGATCACTTTTTGGCATCGTTGCCAGGGAGGTGTCAAAGTATGCATTATTTCCTTCCCTAGTTGATTCATTTTTTTTACTTTCTATTAAAACAAAAAATATGCATTAGGAATAATTCATTTCAAAAATATAAATATAAATTGCATCAGTTTTCTCATTCAAAAATTAAAAAAAAATAGAAAAATACTTCTCCAATACCACAACCCCCCACTTTGTCATGTGGTGTAGTAAGAACCACATCACCATAAAGTTTTGCAGGTAGAAGAAGAAGAGGTGGTAGAGAAGGTAGAAGAAATGGATGGAGATTCTGAAAATGAGGAAAATCCTCTTATATTTCCTATTCAGGGTATTGATATCAATGTTCATACGAAGAAAATTCCTCAACATTTTCTTCAAAAATTCCATGGTATGAGGTCAAAATACCTTGAAAATGTTCCTTTTGAATTTGAAATACTTTATAGATCTTATGGATACTTATTAAACACTCATAAATTGAGATTGTTTATAGCAACATTGAGGATAGAGCTCTTAAATGGTTCATGATTTTAGGGACTAATTCAATAATATCATCAGATGATATGCAAAGGATATTTCTACAAAAATATAAATACTATTGTATATATCATGATATTAAAGAGGAAATATTTGTAATGACTCAAAAATAAAATGAGAGTCTTAAGGATATGATATAGATATTTATGTATAATGTTAAGAAGGCACACTTTCATAATCTATGATTTGACACAGAAAAAACCCTCCTCCTTAGAACGATCAAAGATGAGTGGATTGATCTACTTAATCTAATGGGTAAAGGGGAGGTGTCCCAATTATAATTTGAATAAATTTGTGAAATATGTAACCACGTATCAAGAAGAAGGGAAAGAGTAAGTAAATCAACATCGAGATCGGTAAGTCAAGATGAACATAGTAATTTGCTAGATAAATTTAAAACATAAATTCTTAGCAAAGTAAGTGAACAAATAGATATGTTGAGAATCCAAAATAAGAAAAAATAAGATGTTGAAACTTGTGTTATTTGTGTAGGATCACATGCTACTAAATATTTTCCATTATTACTAGTGTTGAAGGAAGTTTACTAGGAGGACAGTGGAGCAAATAAAACACTAGATCATCTCTATTATGAGGTTCCAAGAATACCATGGAAACCTATTCAACTTAGTATGATGCAAGATCCTGATTCACAATCTCAAGGTTATGCACAACAATCCAAAAGTGATTGGAACACACCATTTCCTTAGCAACCTTGTCCATTTTAACCCTAAAAACAACCTTGGAAACAAGATTGGAAAAGGCCTTATACGAGAAAGCCACAATATCCTCAATCATTTCATCAATATCCTCCACACCAAAATTCATTCTATCCATACCGTACACCTTCACCACAACCACATCCTCAACCATAACCATCTCAAAGACCCACTCCCACTCAACTACATGCACAACCATTTTCAAACCCAAATAATAAAGTAATTCAGCCCACTTATAATCATGAGGTACAAAACTTCCAAACAACTCTTCTTGATCTAAGTAATATTCATCTATATCAGGAAGAGTATTACAAAAAATAGATTCTCTTACTTTCATTGAAGAAAAACACCCAGAGGAATAATATCTAGAGGGGACTAAAGAATAATGGCCCACATTTGATAGAGAGAATCCATTGGATCATGAGATTGAATAATTTCTACATTGGTTATCATAAAATCATGTATGAGTTCAGGAGACTAATCCACAAAAAGTAGATGACCTAAATGCCATGGCAGAAGAGGAGAAAGGGAGTGATTGAGATGATAAAGTGAATCAAGGGCATCACAACTATATTGAACATTGATTCCAGACAATAATTAAGTTGGGGCACCATGCTCCTCTTCAACAGTTCTTGATATCATCACAATTAAAGAAATTGATCTCTCATATTCTTGTATAGATCAAAGCATATATTTCAAACTTGAATATGAGTTTATTTTTCATGGCTCCATTGGAATTATTCCTATGCTTTAAATAGGTTTTATTTTTTCTCCAAGTACTGTAGGATAGAAAAAAGAAATAAAAAAAATGAAAAAGAGAAAAAAGAAAATAAGAGGAAAAACAAATCTCACGTAAAACCCTCCTTTGAGGTTCCTAAGATTAGCTCACTGATTAAAAACCTCTATGAGGTGGTCAATGGGTTTAAAAAAGAGAGAAAAAATAAATAAGATATTAGGTGAAAACCTCCTTTGAGGCACCTAGGGAGACCTATTGGTTAAAATCCTCACTAAGGAAGCCAATAGGCCTAAGAAAAAAGAAAAGGATTTTTTTCTCTCCAGGTATACCTCTTTGTTTGTATGAAGGTACTCTCCCACCTGCAGAATCAAAAGCAACAATTCAACACCATAAGGAGAAGTTGATCAGAAAATTAGGCATCTAATCAAGGGAAGTCAAAGCTAAGTTTTTCACCTCCTATGCCAAGATGCTCCAATAGGGCCAATACCAGGTCAATCCATCTCTTAATGTCATCCTCATAATGTATCCACATGCCATTTTTCACTCGTTACCATTCATTTTTAGCACATTTGGAGCTTTTCCCTGAAATTCTACAAGACACTTCCATTCTAAGTAAAAAGTTACAACCCAAACTTTTTTCGACTTTTCAAGGGAAGGAAGCCACCCATAGGTTCAAAAAAAAATCCTACACCACCTCCAAGTGTAAAAAATTGGGTTCCATCACCTTGCATTACCTCTACAAGTTTATTGTCGTCTCATTTACAGGCATGTTTTAAGAAAAATCTACAACGTCAACTTTTTATCATCTATTTTTCTAGGGGAATGTTTCATTAGGCTTCTAATTTAATACCTTATCAATCCCCCAAGTCAAAATTGAGATATAAAAGCTTTCAAATATGGCCTAAAAAAACCCCATACATTTAAGAATGTTTAAAAAAAAATATTTAGATATGACTTTTCTTCACCTTGTGAGGAAAAGGAAGCGACCACCATGTTTCTAATTATCATCCTCATTGATCCTATCATGTAGAATCAAAATCCCAACACTTTAAAAAATTGACATTTTTGTATGGGCTAGTGTATTGCCCACTTACCACATCCACAACTTAACCTTTCCATTTTGAATTTTGTACCATTTACACCTGTAAAAGATTATTACCTAATCCCCATGAAGTTTTCACAGTTGTCACAACTCCAAGAAATGGTGAGTTTATGGAGGATTTGTGACTACTACAGGAAACTTTATCTCTTGTAGTAGCCTTCAAGGGCCCAGCATAACCACCATTCACTAGCACATATTGAAGAAAATAGGCTAGCAGGGCCTTGGAATCACCAAATTGATCATGAAAGTACCCAAACAATGAGAAGAATAAGGTTGGGTAGCAAAGAAATAACTAGATCTCAATGCAACCAAAAATAGGAAGTAGACCTTCCTATAGTCAGAAATAAAGAAAAAAGCCTCTATGAGGCACCCACAACATATTCTTCAGCTCTAAGGAATCATCAAGTAGCCCCACAGTGATGTAGGTTCAATAACATTCCAACAAGAAGCTAAAGAATATAAACTTCAAGGCTTCAACATCCACCTTCAAGATCTTTATTCAAGCCTCTCTAAATCCATTCCACTTATTTCCTCACCTTTTCCTAGCTTCTTCTATCATTACCAAATCCCTATCATTTGTTTCTACCATTGTCCTGAAATGTTGCAGGAAGGTCCCTATATTGCTACAAGAAGTTTTCAAGCATAGAAAGGATGGAAATACTTGAATTTTGTCACCTGAGGGAAAGATAGGAAGCCTATGGAACCCCTAGCACCTATCCACTCCATAAAATTTCAAATTTTTACCATTTTCCCACTCACCATCCATCAAAAACTCAATCCTCCACCTATTTTTAACCTAATACCATCAGAGGAAGGCTCTCCACCCTCCACTAGGAATCTCACCATGAATTATCAAAAAATTTGAAGGCCACACTTAGAGAAAATTATGAAACTTAGGGGCATGTGTGGTTGCTACAAGAAGACACAGAGTCATATAGCAACCTACATAGCCCTACATAACTGAGTTTTCATTCAGATGGATAATAGAGTTGTGGCAGAGTTATATTGGTTGGAAATTGTTTGATTGTTCGACTGGTGGGTAGATGTTAAGATACACAAATATGTAGACCCCGATATATTGTAGCATATGGGTAAAGAACATTCTCTTGTAATATCCAATCACCTCAATGATGTTGAATGACTTGTGGGATGGGTATTGTTATCACCCAAAAAATTTCAAAACATCATTTTGACAGGGTTACAAAATTTCATGGATCAAAAATGGGTTTTATGAGTCAACTTAGGTTTGATCAAGGGTAGGTTTTAGATTTTTAATAGTTTAAAGCTCATCCTAAGGTTCAAATAAAGCCTTATTTAAATTTATTTCATGTCAAATATTCATCATTTTCCATTTGTATGTCATTTCCCAAAGTTTTGTGTCAAAACTGTTCAATTAGCCGAAAAACCGCAATTTCGTAGCACCACCTGTTGAAAAAAGTCGTTTTGCGCTATGAAAGCGCTGATAGTTTTGTAGCGCAAACATGAAAAATTACACTGCAAGCACTACGAAAGTGTGGTTTTGTAACTGTCTTGTCAGTTGAGTTGGAAGATGTCAGAAACCATTGGGAAAGGGTAGGATAGTGGCATGTTGAGTCATGTAATGATGAAATTCGATGTACACACCCACGTTTGCAGTTATCATCATAATTATAGGCTATGAATGAGGCATCATTCAATTATGAGAGGACATTTTAAATTTAAAAATCTTTCCTAATTAGTCACTCTCATTCCCTTTTACCTCCATTCGAAATGTCTGAGCTCTGAGTGTCAAACCAAACCTATGGCTGGTTCATATAAAGGTTTTACTACACCCATATCAAGTGAGGCTGATAGTTTCTCAAGCAAGGTTGATAGTTTCTCAAGTGAGGCTGCTGTTACAATTATTCAAGCGAGGTTGTTGTTACATTTTTTCAACCGAGGCTGAAAAATTTGTTCAAGAACATGGTAGAGGAAAAGAAAATTCATAGAGGAGGACACTGCTTAAGGCATGAACTTGAAGACATGAAAGCAATAATTGAAGACCCAGCAGTGATGGAAGCGTTCAAAAGAGTAGGTTTCCTACGGTTTTGTGAGAAGTTGTAGGGCTGTCACACACAGGTATCCAAGGAATTTTCCATGAATTTCAATGGAACAACCACTAAGGTCGGGATGCTAAGTGTGTCTATTACACGAGAGGTCATTGTTGTCATTACTAAGATACCAAGAGGTCAAGAAACCTGGTTCAAAAGTTTCAAATTTGATATGGAGAAATTTAAAGAGTTCATGAAGCCTAAGTACACACACATGGACCTTAATAATACTATCCCTAGAATCTGCATCAAAGATAACTACTCAAAACTGCTGCTCAACATTCAGAAATATTTTACCTATGAAGGCAGATATCACAAGGTTTATTCATATCATTTCAAATTTCTTCTACATTTCACTGGTAATATTTCACTTGATTTACCTTTTTATCTGCATAGGAGTCTTGCAAATATGGTTGATAAGGTGCAAGCAAAGTCTGAAGGGAGTGAAACATCCTTATTTCATCATGGTTTAATGAAGTTATTAATTTTAGATGAACTTCAGAAGATATTCAGAGATTGGTCATCTTTCTTGTTTATAAATGGTTTTTAGTTGGAAACCCTAAATCCTGCAAGAAAACCTAAAGCTAAAGGAGTTCCATCACCACCACCAGCAGAACCAATAAAACCTATGGTTGCAAAACCAAAAGCAACTGCAAGAGTGAAGCAAATAAAGAAAACTGAGAAAGGGCCAGAGCAAATGCAAATGCTTGATACTCGAAATCTCTCACTTGAAAAACATAGGTCAAAGGTTGTCAAAGATGCAAAACAGAAACACGCTATCAGCAAACAGGAAATCAAAATAGTAACTAGAAGCCAAGCAGTGGCATTAAAAGGAAAGATAGTTGCTACAGAGGAAAGCCCATTAATAAAGGGGAATCTAGAGGATATTCTTCATGCCATTGACATAGAAGAAACACCCATTGTCCAAGCTGAGTACATTGGGGAAGAGGAGCATAAACTGAAAAAGGCCAAATGTGCAAAGAAGCTAGAGTTTGAGGGGGAAGATGTAGGTTTCATTTTTCAAGAAAGAAATCCTATGACTAGGCATGCTAGGAAACTGATGGAAGGCAACAAGGAAGTTCAAATAACCACTGAGACAGCTAAAGCATCAAAAAATATAATTGAGCTATCATCACCCACTGTGAAGGATACAATCAGCAAAACAAAAAGGGTAAAAGAGAAAGTGACAGAGAAAATAGAGTTTCAGTGCCTTGAGGAGAAATTAAGGTTGGAAAACCAAGAAATTGTTGTCATGAAAAAGAGAGCTAGAAAGCACAGTGTCGAGAAAGTACATTTTAAAAGAATGAAGGCAATGTGGGAAGGAAAAATTGATTTTGCTTCTGAAAATTTAAGTAATACAGAGCAATTTTTCAAATGGATAGTTCCAGCAATAAAAGAAGTTAAATTTGTCACAATAGTAAACACTCATATGAGAGCTACTAAAAAAAGACTTGAATATTAGGTGGAGGACTTAGAGCAGTAGCTGGAGTTGATTCATGATGAGTTAAAAAGCAGAGGCATTAAAATGACAGTCATAGAAGAACCAATAGCTCAACCAAGTGTAAATGAAGAAGGGACCTCAAGAAAGCTAGAATTACTGTGTTTTTATAGTTGAGATGGTTTTTAAATGATGAATACAGGTATATTTTGAGTTTTTGGCATAACTACAGTTTTCGTTTCGAATTTTTTTGACAAAACTGCATACTCAGAAATTTCGTAGTGCATTCAGTGTAAAAAGGCAGAAAAGCGCTACGAAACTGCTGTAGCTTCTTTTCTTTCTTATTTTGATCAGTTTTTGAAGGGTTGAAGAATGAATCAAGAACTTAATTTGCTATGGAAAATGTATTAAAGGGTAATTAAAACAATCTTTGAGGAAATAAGTCAAAGTTTTGAAGAATAAAGGTTGAAGCAACAACACTACAAAAGGCACTACGAAACTGCTATGTTTTCGTAGCGCAGAACATTATAGCATTTTGAGCAGTGTTTAAAGTGGTTTTAGATAGCTGGAGGCTAAGGAGGAGTTATGGGATATGTTATGCCAACTTACAACAACCAAGGACCAAGAAATGAATTGTACATGATGGTCAGAATGTTCAAAGAATGCCAAAAGATCTTATGCCTAAAAACAGGGTTTTGTTTCCTATGTTGGTGCAGGTCAGCAAAATGGTCATGAAGAAATGAAGCCCATCATCCAGATTCAACCATGTGATGATACACTTGGCAATGATGTAAATTTAAGTATATAAGGTTGTTATCGATAGCAATAAGTAGTTTGAGTCCTTTCTGGATTAGGACTGTTAAGTATATTAGGTGTCTTTTTGTAATAAACTCCATCTCTTATGGTTATGCAAGGTTCCAGTAGTTATAAATTCGATGTATCTAGCCTAGAGGAAGATCATCCCATGTTGTAAGATGTCTATTAAAGGCCAAAAGGTCAAATTTGTAAAGGGTTGGAAATTTTTGGCAAAACTGTGCTTGTTGTGAATTGACTGGTTTTCAGCTAATACAGAGATCTTCTACTTGACCAACTTGAGTTTCAGAAGGAGTTTTAGTGTTTTCCTATTCTATTTTCATCTTTTATATATCTCATTGTAGTGGTGTCTCATCTATATTACTCATAATTCATCTTTCATATGCTCTGACTTCCTATATAAGTTAACTGACTGTGTCTTTCCAGTTTCATGTGTGTGTACCTTATGACTAAAACTCTGATATACCTCAACATCCATGTTAAGTAGATTCACTAAATGACTGAGTTGCTTTAACTCCATAAGCCCAATGTATTCATGCTGATGTGCTTCTCAACCTAAATCTATCATTTATCTGTTTATTGCCTAAATAGAGTTAGCCATCTATTTTTTTATCCAAATCATTAACCCTTGAGAGAGCCCTCTCAGGCTAAGGAGGCTAGGCCTTAGTCAAAAGACTAGGTTTGAAATATTTACATGAAGTTGACTGATCAAGTAGCCTATTTGATCCAATTTTGTGATAACAGGTTCTATCCCAACACTCTAGTTTCCTTGGTAGTTCTCTTGTATTTGTGAGATAAATAATTATCCAAGTTTCTTTGAGTAATCAGATGGTCTATGTGGTTTTCAGAGTATGTATTCCTTGAGAGGAATTGGGAAAAATATGATACTACTTTGAATTCAAGGTTAAAGAACTTGAGAGACATCCCTCAACCATTTTTTTTGTCATTTTTTGTAGAGGGAACACATTTTACCAAAGTTAAGTTGCTTGCACCTCAAGAATATGCGACATCTGTGGGCTTGCCAATACCACAATTTTTTTTATTCCTCATTTTATATGAAATCTACGACTACAGAAAGAAGTATCTTCCCTAGACTGGGTGGCCTAGCCTAAAACAACAAAAATACAAAGAAGCCATTGTTTCCCTTAAAGTAAATGGATGATAGGACGAATCCTACCTGTAATTTGTTGTATTATTTTCTCCTCTCTTGACTTGAGTGCTCCATTTCTATCTCTGATTTCTATAATTAGAACCTGCACAATCAGAAAACACAAGAAAATGATATATGACATCTATGTAGCATCATCTAAATATTTCATTCAATGGATCAACATGGAATTGAAATACATGAAATCATAACATCATATATAGGAAAACAAAGAATTCTTTACATTGATATAAATGGAAGGAGTTACAACTAGAAATAGGCGTTGATCTTATAGAAGAGCTCCTCTGAGTTGGCGTGTTCCTTCTCTACCACAAAGTGCACCTATAATCACCCTAATGCATGGAATGATAACTCTTCACAACATCAACATGAGGGTATAATTCTATCTCCAAAAGCCAACCCTTAGCTTGTGGATGGACACAAATATGTAGAAGATGGAGGTAAGTTGGGAGTTCTTATCCATTTACAAATCTAGGGCTTGAGATCCACTCTTGATGGGAGGATGGGATCAAAGGATAAGGGATGGAAACTCCAAGGTAGGATAGGATAGGATATTAATGTTTTATCTTAGGTAAATCGTTATAACAAATTTTGGAATATTATGGAAGAAGAGGATTCCAGAATATCTCTCTTTTTCCAAAATTTATATAACCAACATAGGTGCATAATGGAGCAACCTGTAGGTGATAAACGCGGGTCACAATGGAACAACCTGTAGCTGAAATTTTTCCGGTAGGATATTAGGGATATTTGGTCCTTAAAATGATTGAAACAATGTTTTTTCAAGCATAAACTCTGGGATATGAGAGTGTCAAACATAGGGATTTGTGCCATTATGATGTAAAGGGGTAAAAGGATTTTGATTGATACAGTTTCTGGGCCGAATAACCAGATGTGACAAAATGGCCTACAACATATTTCCCCCTAAAGTGCAAAGTTAGGATTGGTGACTGATGACTGAAGTGCCTTACTTTGTGACAAGTCAGGATTAAGAAAAACAAGTGATATCATATTTTGTTACACTACATTTCCATCGTGATACCTTTGCTAAGGGAGGCATACCTATGCTCAACACATATGATAACATTACTTGTACAATGATAAAAAATACATGTCCACTGATGACAAATGGTGGACCCCTGAATGGATGATTGCGTATATGATCATAGCCATCATACATTATGATATTTTATTTATCCTCAAATCATAGCCCGAATGGTTGAAACTAGATATAGGGTATTCTATCTCATTCACATGGTCGTCCAATGTATGAGTCTAACTATGTGAATCAATGAGTTGGAGTTGCACATGGAAGACACCATATGATTGCCAAACAATGATGTAAATCATTAACAGATGCGAGAGAAACAACCGATGATGTTAATGGCTCTTAAGGTACTACAATAAAATTTGTATGGTGTGAGTAAATGAGTTGATGTCAACAGGAAGCAACCCATCATAGGAGCACCTTGATGTATCCCCCATCAATGAAACAAAGTGAGTATTTGAGACAGAATGATGTCGATATGGAACTGGATCAGGAATGGTAGACATGGAATGAAGGCTTAAGAGTAGTGTAGCGGATATTGATTTAATGACTTCTCTTGAACACAATGATGACACTGAATGGAGTTGGAAACATTGACCCAAAACCAAAAATGGAGGCTTTGAAAATGGTATGGTAGACCAAAATACAAGAAGATTACCCAACCTAATGGCCACAGAGATGAGGTGGAAGAGTTCCGTGTTCAAGAGCGACTCACTTCCATTATCAACTGGAGTACCTTGTTTTCCAAATTTCCCCAACCATATCAGTTAGTACCTCTTCATTTTTTAACAAGATTGAGGAGCATAAAATATGATTGATATGTAAGTTCATCCTTCGGATGTCCCTTTGAGTATATTTAATGAACCTGGATAATGAGTGGGTTGGCCTTGTCATCCTCTACAATTCCATCATTTTTTTCTCTTTTAACGAGTCTATCAAAGGTAAAATTCGACATATTTTTCATGTTTAGAGAGTTTGAAAAAGAGGCGAAATATAAAACAACAAATGTTCATTTTCATAGATAGTCTGTTGAGTTTGAAAAGGCAGAAAAAAATACCCAATATTACCTCTTATTCATGTTTGACTAAGGTATTAGTTTTTCACAAATAGTCTATCTTAGTGGAGAAAAGGGGTAAACTTATACTGAGTAGACGTCTTTTATTTACTTTAACAAGTTCAAAAATACAAGTGCTCGAAAATATTTTCATATTTGGGGACTCTAAAAAGAGCTGAAAGAGGACTCCTCCTAGAGGAATGAGTGGTATAAAGGGTAGAAACTAGTTCTGGTGATGATGGAACTGCTCAAAACATGAAAAGGTCAAGAGGTTGGCTAATAATACCACTCATTGCACTTTTTCCTTAAGAAAGGCTAAAACAAGAAAGTGAAAGTGTATGATCAGCTAAGCAGATGGTGACAATGGAATGAGAAAAACCAAGGCTCATATAATAGAAATAGGTCGATAAAAAATGGAAATGAGGAGAGGTACAATGAAAATGGTTTCATTTTTTCACAAGCTTGAAACATGAGAAAAAATATGCTCGTAATTGGTTTCATTTTCAAACAAGCTTGAAACATATGAAAAAAATATGCTTGATATAAGTTTGAATGCCCCCAACATAATGACTCAATTCAAGGTACATGCCCCCAAGCTTAATTTCATTAACCTAAGTAGACTACTGGTTGCTAACAGGTGGATGGAATGAAGGTTCATTTATGAGATCAAGTGAAAAAATCAATTGGGAATTTACAAGATATAATCAAAGACTCGAATTTAGGGATCTGTCTTATTTTTTAACATGATTGACACAAGAAAAGGAACTCTGTTCTGATAACCTTGTTTCAATTTTTAAGGATCTTGACTTAAGACAAATATCTATGCTCTAAAACCTTGTTTCATTTTTTAACGAGCTTGACACAAGACAAGGAACTCTACTCTGACACCTTGTTTCATTTTTTAAGGAGCTTGACACAAGAAAAGGAAATTTTATCATGACACCTTGTTTCAGTGTTTAATGAGCTTGACTGAAGACAAGTAAATCTTCTCCAAGGAACCTTGATCATGGCCCATAAGAGGCCATGGCTTCCAAGATGTTCTCGTCAAATGGGAGAGCGCTTTGGAAGGGATATATATATCAAGGGATCTAATGGAAATATCAGGCTCCAATGCCCCCATTACATGATGCACTACATCACCTACTAAATCACCAGCATACACAGGCATGAACAGGTTGCCACATTCTTATTTTTTTGCGGGGGAGATACCACTTGCATATAAGGACCATTTAAGGATGTTGGTTGATTGGGAGTCAAATTAGTACCAACGAATGAAAGTTGGTCAATGTTCACTATTCTTACTTCATGTGGGAAACACATCACACAGAAGAGTGAAGAGATAAGAGCTCCCATGACATAAATATAGTTACGCCCAAGGAGTAAATTAAAATCCAAAGGGCCTTGGACTACCATTGTGTTGATATAGATAGTTTTTCCTCCCAAAGTAATAGGAAAGTTAGGAAGGGTCCCTAGCGCTTGATTGGTTCCTCTTTTAAAAGGCAACAGATTTTGGGTAACAGGAACAAGCTCCAGAGAACCAATATATTTCCAAGTAGTTGAGGAAAAAATACTAAAATATGTGCCTTCATATATGATTGTTCCTGGTACGGTCATATTATAAGCTTTTAATATGACTTGGAAGGTCACATAAGGAGGAAGATGATATCCTACCAGTCGACTCCAATAATAGGAAGTGACCATACTACTTAGAGGGGGTATCGTGGAAATGGGAGAACTTCCCCCTTGTGCTATGGGAATGGGAGAATTTTTCTCCAGTGTTATGGGAACGGGAGGATTTCTCCCAAGTTCATTGGAACCTGAAGAAACGAGAATAACTTGAGCGATACGAAGTTCACTCTCTATGGGAAAGGTACAATCAACTAAAGGTGGAATCAGGTCAACTAATTTCTCAACCAATGGTTAGTCGGGAATGGACTCATGGGATTCACATTCAAAGAGAGCGAGATTGACTAGAGATGAATTTTGATCAATCACTTCATCAAAAAGTGGAGGGTTGGGAGGAATATTTCGATAACTAGATGGAAGACGAGGCTGAGAAACTATAAGTTTGTCTAACACTTTTTAGGCTTCATCCATATAAGGACAAAGGTGAATAGGATTATTCCCTTCACACAACTTACAAGGAATTTTAACTTTACCCTTTTCCCCATGTACCTTACTATCACAAGTAGATGGTTTGTCACTAGCATGATCTCCAAAAGCTGGCAACAAAGGATGATGTGAGTCTGTCGACCACACTTCTAATACCTTGAGAATACCAAAAACATTTCTAAGAAGGTGGTCACCCTTACATAACCTGCAAGGTAATTTATCTTTGTGGGGCTAATTGGAAGGTTTCTCCATACTAGTTGCATTGGTAGCAATGGTTGCTTGGTTCCCCCCTGCTTATTTTGCATCTTCTTCTTCATCCTTTTCTTCTTCTTATTAAATTCCTGGTTACTCGAATCAATACTTTCACCAGGAGAGGGGAAAGAAAGGGATGAATAAACAACAAGTGAAGATGGTAAAGGGTCAACTTTAGGATAAACTTGAGGTTGATATTGTTTAGGTGGATGAGAACTTGGTTGAGGAGCAGTTTGGACATTCGAAACCATAGTGGTTGAAAACAACCAATGGTAAATCCAGGAAGGGACAACATTTCCATATAAGGAGCACAAATATTTCCAAAAGGAGGAAAAGGACTAGGATTCCCATAAGAGGGATTTCCTTGATTGGTAAAATCAGGAATTGTTTCCATTAGTCTCACCTAAGAGCTGTTAAGGAGTTCTTCCATGGGGAGGATGTTGTTCCGTGGTCAATTAATTGATTTTAGAAATTAAATACATAAACAAAAACAAAGAGGGGTAACTAGGAAAAATGGTTTACCAAGCAACTATGAATTGAAATATACACCTTGGCGAACCAAGGACTTAACGTACATGCAGGAAATCTCCCTGAATTTTGTGTTCAGTGTATCAGGATATAAAAGGTGGCCTATTCGACTACCTATGGTGAGGATAAAAACCTATAGGGGACTTCCAAAATATAATTGATGGTACGTGGAAGTGTAGTCTATAGTAGTGTTGTCTAATGTGTAACCATTTGATGAGAGTGTTCCCATATACTTTTCATGTGTGGAGCGCCATCCAATATACCCAAAGGTACCCAAAGAACGGTTTGATACACTTACATATGTGGAACAGGATATCACCCAGGATTGTAACATTGAAAAAAAGTGATAGCTCGTACACTTAAATATGTCGAAACACATCTCTATCCTAGACCTCTATGTGTGTCATTAAGTTTCAAATTCTCCTTAAGTTGATTTAGTAAATTTTCATAATGATTTGATTTGTGATTATTTAATGATTTCATAATGGTATCAAATATTTCTAAAATGAATGGATCAAATGTTAACATTTACACTTTATGTTACTTGGAATGAATGCTTTAGGATATGATGAGTGCTTCTTCATTTTTGGAATACTTATAATTTATGTGATGATTAATGTGTTTTTTTTTCATGTACTATGAAGGCTAAAAGCGTGATACAAAATATATGTTAAATATTGTTAACATATAGAAATAATATAGATATATTTTAAATTTTTGAATGATATATATATATATATATATATATATATATATATATATATATATATATATAAACACACCTATTTTGGGTAACTTGAGTTATAGACCTTGTTGCTAGTCGAGGGATCTTACATAGGATATCAAAGAGAGCTACAACACTAGGACCTAATGGGAATACATGTTTGTTTTTATATTAATATATATGAATGATGATTTTGGATCCATGTTGAATTGTTATGTGTGTTTGATTATTTGTTCTTATAATAAGTGTAATTGGATTACTATTCTTTTTTTTAAGACTTAAGTCTAAAATATCATGTTGTTGTTTAGTTTAATATATATATAAGAAAATTATTTGGGAGTACCATGTCAATTTTCTCTCTTTTTCTCAAAATCTAGCCTTAAACCAGAAAGAGCCTAGAAACAATATATATATATATATATTGTTTCTAGGCTCTTTCTAGTTTAAGGCTAGATTTTGAGAAAAAGAGATAAAATTGGCATGGTACTCCCAATTTTCTTGTTTATTTTTTGTTAAGATTTTGGAAATACCCTTGATCAGGGTTCCATGTGGAAGGAGAAGGGAGACATGCAGTGTCACACAACGACGTGCACCCCATGGTCGCTCAAGTATAAGGGCTGCAGTATAATGGGAGGGGGTACGGTCACTCAACGGATCATAATGGCTGCCGTAAAATTAGCTGGGATCCAACTAATTATGTGAGAATAGCATGGGAAATAGCACCAATGGGAATGCAGGTTAAGGCAAGTCGCAGGCTGGAAGGCCAACAATGTTCTTGGACGAAAATTGGAAGAAGGAGCAATGGGGAAGGTTGAGAGTTCGTGACGCTTGTTGGTTACCTGGTATGTCTTGAATATCTTGCATCTTCTTAACATGAATAATTAGGTCAGTTGGTTGATCAGTAGCACAATTTTTTCAATATTGATAGTCCAAGGTGAAATTCATGTGCTCCTGATCCATGTATTAATTTTAAAGGAGGAAATCGAATTTTAAAGAGTCTGCATGCGATTCAACCATATGGATGTTTGTTAAATTATGGTTCTTGGTATAGTTTGCAGTCATATTTTGTTAGTTGCATGGCCTATAACCAAGGGTATTTACAGTTTTATGCTTTTATTTCCCTCCATTTAAGCTGTTTTCTGAATGCTTTAGTCATGCTAGTCTTCTTGGCCCCTAAGGTCAATCCCAACTTTCGAACCCCCTGTCATGCAGTTTTAATTCCTCATTATGCTTCGTGTGTGGTTTATAATTCTATAATGTTGGATATTTCTCAAGGTAAGAGATATTTTTCATCTCTGGCTTATGAGATAGCGAGCATGGCCATGCAAGACCGACCAGGTATCTACGTTGGCGGTGGCCTTACCCCTAATTTTGTTTCATATTTCTTCGGTCATAGAACAATATTTCTACAAGGTTTGTGGGTTCATCCTATTGTCTCAAATTATGGTCTTATAAATACTCGAGTGGGTGATGGGAGCCTATGTTCATTGACTCTGCTATGTGTTTCTAGTTTGCACCTGTGTCCTCAAGGGTTCTAGATTTTAGAATTACGTCGGTTTAACCTTGTCCTTTCTTCGTCTAAAATTAACATAATAAATTCTACTACCCTCAACAAGAAAAGAAATATAGTGGGCCCTACTTATTGCTACATGCAAACCATTATTGACTTTATCTTGTCATATACATGCTTATTTAAAGTAAAAACAAGTATTTTGCTATCACTGTCTAAGAATTCTGAACAAAATAGGCTCCGGATTGTATGTAGAAAGACAAACATTGTAAAAGGACAATCTGCAAAACAACAGGTTAGAGAAAAAGGGAAACATAAACTAGTTAAACCCACTACAGGGTCCAGCAAGTGAGGCAGGAAATCCAAAAAAGAGGTTATGGAGAACCTATTTGACGTATACAGTACAGGTAAACCCCCTTAAGTTTGAACTCTCATCTAGGGATGGGAGAGAGACTACGACCACAAAGAGGAAGAGATATAAAATCAGGAGAAAGACATGGATTTATTAAGGATCTTAGGAATACAAGAGGGATACTGCCTCTTTTTCATCAGTCCATTAACACATACACGAATTTCAAATGTGTATTAGCCAAGGCTGTTATGAGCCTTCAGGAAATGGGAGGATACCCCGAGGTTGTTTCAATTTTGCAGGACATCAAAAATGAAATTTAGGACATTCAAGTTTCCCAACATCATGCCACAACTCGTCTGGGAAGAATTGAATGGAAACTGCAAACTGTGTACCAAGTGGATATTCCGGGCTCTAGTTTCAAAGACCCAGCACCGCTTGAATCCTCAGATGACTAACTAATCATTTCTCTTTTTAACTTTTATGATTTTTGTGGATAGAATTTATTGTTTTCAGTTAGACTTTCGTAGGAACAGTAGAATGGAATCAACAGTTTATAGGAGACTGAAAAATTTTCAATACTAGATGAAATTTAACTCGTTAAGATGGTCAGCAGACCTGTTTCCTTTGGGCAGGTTGAGGCTATTGAGTTTTTATTTGTTACAACCTGCTTATATTTTGATAAATAAAAAATAGAAAGGTACTGCTAAATTTACAAAAAAAAAAAGATTTTGGAAATATATAGGTAAATTATAAACTAATAATCCCCTCTGATTTAATAATTAAAAAAATTGTTAGGGCACTCTAGAACACAGTTTATCTAGCTTAAAAGCTATTATTTTAAAAATATTACATCACTTTAGCACAAAGCTTGTACTTCATCTTGTTCTACTTTAGCATTGAGCTAGTAGCTCATCTTGGTGTACTTTTCATGGTTTAAATTTCAATTTGCATGGCGATTTAACTTGGAATTCATCTTCATGTTTTATGGTTTAAGGATATACATTTGAAATAATTCCCTAAAATTATGGGGAGGCTAAATTTTGGAGTCTCTTTCCATTTCTTATTATTCCATTTAAAGGTTATAATTTTGAGATTATTTCCAAAGATTTGGGTTGAAGCTTAGTTTGGATTTGAACTTCATATATATATTTTTTCTATGGTACAATGCTATGATTTTAATATTCTTTGTGCAAATTCAATTTTTTTCTGTATCTTTAGGTTTATTGCTAAAAACAATTCAAGGAAAATTTGCATGGTAACTTTTTTTCTTCTCATCCTGTAGTTTATATATTAAAGTCATATTATTGAAATTATTACAGATAATTAATGTGGATAATCATTAAATTTTTAGAATAACTGTTACAACTTCACAATTGAGTTTAACCTTGGAATCGTCATACTAATAACCTCGAAGCTAAATTTGAGCTAGTTATGGATAATTTCTCTTAAATTCTCTTAATAGTTTAAAAGAAAGAAATGAAAACCATAGAATTCACTTCCTATTTTTTTATACTAGTCTATTAGAAGTTGTAAAGAGATTGGTTGAAAAATAATTGAAAAATAATTATATCTTAGATAGGAGATCAATTGCAAAAGAATTGAAATATTGTTCTATCTTAGACCTATATGTGTGTTGTCTCCATTTAAAAAAAAAAACATCTTTTCTGGATGAAATCACACATGCCAAGAAAAACCATGGCTGAGTATGGAATGAAGACTTACTGTGTATGGATTGGTATTGTGTAAGAATTATGAGACTGAAATGTCATGGTGTAATGATTTAGTTCATCATACTAATCTTGATTTCTAAATTATCCACCATAATTAGAACCCAATGTAATTTATCCCCAACAACTCATTTTTAACTATGAACTAATGCACAAACATTAAAGAGTCAAAGTATTTTTTATGAATAGGTGCACAACTAATGCACAAACATTAAAGAGTCAAAATATGTTTTATGAATACCTTATTAATGGTTAAGAATGAAATTTTTGTAGTTTATTTTATCTATTTTGTGATCTTGTTAAGTTTTGATTATGGGTTGGTTTTCTTCATGAGATAAATTGAAATTATTCTAGGACTAGGTTGAAGTATGATATGTCTAATAAAGAAGGGGTTTAAAAGACTTGTAGGTGTGAGTGGTTGTGGAAATTTTTTTAGGGAAAGTTGAAGGATGTACTTGTTATGTTATGTATGAGCTTAGAATCTATACTAACTTAGATCTGCAAGGTAAGTAATTATTTGTGTATTTAATGAATTGGTTTTGATGAAATCTCATGGATATCTATAAGGCAAGTAATTATTTTTGTATATAATGAAGAATTGATTTTGATGAAATATCATGGACATGATTAAGAAGGGTTGATTATGCATACTATGAATTTAGTGGAATAAATGTTTGGAACAAGAATTTCTTTGAGATTTAAATGCATTATTTTCCTTTGATTACAAAGGAAGAAAATAATATTAGTATAGTGTACACCATTAGGTGATTTAGAATGCTTGTATTATCCTATCTTTATATATGTAGTCAAATGTGGACTAGGTATTTATACTCTAGTATTGTATTTCTTTTTGTATGTGCTTGATTGAGGTAGGATTAAATTGATTTTTAAATGCTTGAAAATGTAGAAAGAGATTATTGTGATAATTTGGTGCAATATATTTTCTATTTGCTTAAGACAAATTAAGTCTAGCATATTTAAAGAATATTTCATATTGTTGTGCCTAGGAAATACATAATAGTTTCCTTAATGAATTTAAGGATTGCATATTGATTGAATTGTATTTAACTAAATTAATTAGAGAAATTCTGAGGATCGAACTCATGAACTTCTCAAAACTATGATTATTTAGTTAAGAGAATAGCATGTTTAGAGATAAACCTTTTATGTGATTGGAAATTTGTTTTATTTAAGCTTAAAGGATAAGGTATGAGCTTAGTGAAAATTTTATTTCAGTTCCTATTTTATGAGAATGTGTTCTCTTGATATTTTTGAGGGAAAATTTGAAGAAAAGTGAGATCACATTTTTGATGAATTGGAATTTTTGCATGACTTAGAAAACTAATATGATTGTATTGTATGTTGAAAGGAAGAAATTGTTGGATTTAGGAATTTGTGCTGGGATATATAGTTGTATGAGAAGCTAGTAGCTTTGCAAAAGGTTGTAATATTTTGAGAGGGTAGTAATTCTTCTTTTAAAAAAAATAAAAGAAAAAAAGAGAGAAAGTAAAAAAATGAAATGAAGCTTAGCTTTAGGCTAGAAATGTCATTGTGATAGTGTAAAGCTTACGTAAAATCAACATGATTATTCATAGTTTGAGAAATGTATGGTTTTAATAGCTTTTTTTAAGGTTTTCTTATATGTATTAATATTAAGAAATAAGGCCTAAAACCAGATGAATTACCTAGCTATTGAATATAAATCATGAGTAATTGAGAAATGAGTGTTGATATAATGCTTTAGGTAAGCTACTTTATGAGTTGTCTTTGATTGGAAGATTGCAAATTGATATGTTGGAATTAATTTTTTCCAAACCAAAATTGAATTGGTTCTCAAATAATGAATGTGAATAACATCAATGGTCGTGGAATTCAAGGAAAAGTAAGTGGTAAAAATTAGGTGTGGTGCTTTGATCTTCATTTTTTTTCTTAGGATTAAACTTTTGGTAAAAATAGTAATTGGTTCCTAAGATTTGTGATTGCATCTATGCCTTGTTAAATTAAAAGGGTAAATTTAGAGTGAGAAAACATAAGTCATTACTTATAAATACAACATTATGTTTGGTAACTAGATTGACATGCAATTGTATATGTATGATTTTCTACCTCTTGTCATGCAAATTTGATTATATGATAGGATGGACCATCAATGTTATTATACAACTAATGTGGGAGCCATTTATAGCTTAGAAAGCTCAATATACTATAGAACCAAAATGATGACACGTGAATGATTAATGAGGACTATGGGAAGAAAAACATGTGGAATGTCAAGTTATTATAGATAACTTGAGTAGATGTCATATCAATTACATAAAATTGTATATTTTTATGCTATTATAAATTGTATGGTTGGTTTTGATATAGAAATATTTGGCATTTTATATATTGAAACATATCTAATATAGTATGGATATAATTCCTAATTGATTAAGAATGGTATGTTTTGGTTTTCATGGAGATGATTTCACTTTAGCAAAGCATTGAGTTATGAATTGGCATGAAGAAAAAGATATCAAATACTTATACATGAGGTTAACACCTTTATGATAAGAGAATTAAAATGAACCAAGTATATTATGAATGTAGGAAAACTTCGAGCTAATTTTGTCCCAAGAGGTGGAGTATGTAATGTCCCTTCTTGGTTAGCTAGTTATGGTGATGGGTGATTTTGAAGGAGTGTATAAATATTATATATGCCAGACTTATGTATATGCTTGTACACTATAGTCCTAGTTTGGGTCACATGGTTGTTGCTTGTTTATGATGATTATATGGTTGTGTGTATAATATTGATTCTGGTTAGGTGCATATTAATGATGTTTCTCTTTTGGCATCCTACTTTTACTTTGGTGAATGGCATGAATGATGGTCTATGATTGTGACACAAGAATAAAAGCTACTATATGGAGTAGTTAACAGGCCATAATCTTGTTGATGATTTATGATGTATATGATTATATGTGCTTGAACTTGTATTTAGCAGGATTTGGGATGGAACTTAGTTACTACCAAGAAAGATGCTCATATGACTATGGAAGTCATGTATACATTTGGGTAAAATGTGATTGAATTAAATTCATTATGATTTTTTTTTATGATTTTCATCTATAAGGTTATGATGTACAGGTCTGGGAAACAAGGCCTTGCCAACATATCATCAGATGCATATGAGCTCACAATCAGTACCTTGAGGCAAACCATGTAGCTTTAAAGAGGAATAGATGAGAATTTTTAGGAAAGGTTAGGGCGCAGAGTCCTAACTTTCGAAATATCAAGGCGTGGAGTCTTGGATCTTTGGAATAGATCAAGGGGTGGAGTCTTGATTCTACTAGGACGTGGAGTCCTAAGCACAGGGCAAGGGCGAAAATTCATAACAAGTCAGGAGAGGTGCACAATAGGGGTGTGGAATCCCTTTTATCTGACTGAAAAACACCACTTAAGGGCTTACATCAACCAAATAAATTAATCTAAGTTAAAATTTTAGTTGAATTAACTCCAATTTACCCACTTTTAGAGGTTAATTTAAAATAAAATTTATTTTAATACCAAAAATATTAATTACATATTTTTGAAAAATCAATAATAGAAAATTTTCTGGAAAGGACACCTACAGGGGATGAATATTAGATAATTAAAGTAATTAAATAATTAAGAAAAAAATGATAGGTTTCCTCCTTAGGAGAGTGGTGAATAATATGAATTATAATAAATTAAAAATAGGTTAACTTTTTGCATGAAGGGGTGAGGTGTCACTCCACTCAATGCTTATAAATATGGAAGGATTTTTCCCCATATGGGGATTCGAAAAAGAGTAGGGAAATGCTGCCAAAATGAATACCTAATTTCAAGATTAAAATACCATTAATTTATCATGGTTGATTGAGATTGAGTGGTGTGAGAGGAAGATAGGATATCTTCCTTAGTTTGCCCGAAATTTCTCACTATTGTTGAAGTTGGTACCGTTTGTGACCTCATAAAAATAGTTCTTGTTGTTCTAAAAGATCTAATCATAGACAGTGGTTTACCATTTATTTCTTTGGTTATACATATGTTGAGATTACATAACTGAAAGAAAATGTTTATGTTTTAAGTGACCACTGAATAACAGCTCCAATTAGTAATTATTCATTTAAATGGGTTGTGAGCCAACAACATGATATTGTTAATTGTAGTCTCTATATATTTTCATTATAAGTTTATTTTTCTTATTTTTAATTTGGGGATCTTTGATTTATTCTCCATTTACGTTTATGAAATAATATTTTGAAGAAGAGATACTATTATGTTAAAAAATTTATGTGTATGAAAGAATATGTTGAAGAAGAGTTACTATTATGTTAATTTTTGTTGGGAAACAAAAAAATAGGATTACAATAATTTACATGAGTATAAAAAAAACAAAAAAACCATGTCATTTAAACTATAATTGGAAGATATGATGTTCATATTCCTGCCTATTCTCTGACATCCTTCACTTAGTTGGTATCCTTTAAGGTTATATATTTATCTTTCATCTAATAATAGTTTTCTGCAGAAGTCTTGTTGCCGTCATTTTTTTGAAGGAATTTAGCACATTGTTCATGCTTATGTTTTCCTCTAAATATGAGAGTTATTATTTTTGCAGGAAATAAATTTCTCATGAAATATAGCATTAGTTCTTTTTTCATAAAATAAATTCTTCTTTGAAATATAATGCTTATTCATTTTCCATAAAAGGAAAAATTATTTATCTTTCCTTAATTTATTGATTACTAATGGTAGTGTGGTATCACTATAAAACCTTACGAGATAAATTAGTGTGGTAATCCTCTATAACTTTTACTATATATACAGTCTTGGAAAATATGAGTTTATGATTCCCTCCTTTGCACTATGTAATGGTAGTGATTTTTACTATGTATACATTCTTGGAAAATATGAGTTTGTGATTCCTCCCTTTGCACTATGTAGTTTGAAGTTTTTTGTAGGTTGGAAAGATATAGTTTGATTTTATTTCATGCAATACGCAATGGTAAAAATAATAATCTTTAGTTTATTTATAGACACCATACTCTGGTATCCTTCATTTACAGGGATGTTATTAGAATATTAAATTGACTTTATTTTACTAGGTTTCAGATTCAATGGCATCGTTACTGTATTATTAGGTAATTGAAATTTTATTTAAATTATTAAATAATATTAAATTGACTTTAATTTACTATGCTTGAGATTCAATGGCATTGTTACGGTATTATTAGGTAATTGAAATTGTATGTAATTTATTAAGTATTGGAAATTGTATCTTATGTTTTAAAAACTAAAATATAATTACCTTTTATAATATATATAAATGTCCTTGGAATATTTTTAATTTAAAGCTATGGTATTGATGAGATGTAATTTATTAAGTATTGGAAATTGTATTTTATGTTTTAAAAACTGAAATGTAATTATGTGGGATTTTTCCTTTTAGGACATATATAAATGCCATTGCAATATTTTTTATTTAAATATATGGTATTGATGAAATATTATCAAAGTACGTAAAGAGATTAATTTTAGTTGTTTGGGATAAAAGAGATAACTAATTTGGAATTAAGATAAATGGATTTGGAATTAGAAGTATTATTCAAGTTATAGTATCTCAGATTTAAAAGGAAATTATTCTAGTGGGTTCAACATATGAGCCAAAATGGAAGGAAGATTAATTTCCATCCCTAGTAAGAATTTATAAAGTTAGTAAATAAGTTATACAGAAGAGGAAATGGAAATGAAATGAATCCTCATGTTGTGATTACTTAATGATTTCATAATGGTATCAAATATTTTTTAAAATGGCAGAATTTCATGTTTAAAATATAAGGTATTGTTGCAAAGAAAGATTATTCAAATGAATGGATCAAACATTAACATATGAACTTTATGTTACTTGGAATGAATGTTTTAGGATATGATGAGTGCTTCTTCATTTTTGGAAGGCTTATGATTTGACTTATAATTTATGTGATGATTAATGTGTTTTTTTTTTCATGTATTATGAAAGGCCAAAAGTATGATACAAAATCTATGTAAAATATTGTTAACATATAGAAATAATATAGATCTATTTTCAATGTTTGTATGAAACATGGATGGGTTACATACATACATACATACATACATACATACATACATACAATATATATATATATATATATATATATATATATATATATATATATATATATATATATAGCACACCTATTTTGGGTAACTTGAGTGACAGACTTTGTTGGTAGTTGAGGGATCTTACAAGAAGAAACTAAGGCCTTTGAACATCTTAAAGGGGCAATGCATCAAGTTATGGTCTTAGCTATACTAGAGTTCACAAAAGCCTTTATTGTGGAATGTAATGCCTCAAGAAATGGAATTGGTGTTGTTTTAATGCAAGAAGGAAGACTCATTTCCTTTGAAAGTTGTCCAATCAAGGGAAATGATTTACACAAACCAATTTATGAGAAGGAAATGTTGGAAATTCTACATGCTCTGAAGCAATGGTGCGCTTATGTAATTGGAAGACACTTTGAGTTAAAAATAGATCATGATACTCTTAAATGCTTCTTGGAACATATATTATCTTCAGAAGAGAAGAAAAAATGGGTCACAAAGATGTTGGGTTATGACTTTGAAATCATCTACAAAAAAGGGAAGCAATGTAGAGGCATTGTTCTCTTCCATTTATATTGTCCAACTTGATTGGATAAATGAAGCAATGGATGAATGGAGGAACAACAAAGAGGTTGGACACTCATTAAAATGTTGCAACAAGATCCTCGCGCATATAATACATTTATTTGGAAAAATAATTCACAATGGTAACAACATTGCTTATATATATGTAAGAACTCCAACCTCAAATAAATTTTTATTTTTTAATCACACCTATCCTATAGGAGGGCACTCGAGATTTTAAAAAACTTACCACAGGGTCATCAAGGAATTTTTCTGGGATGGCCTTAAATATGATATTCAGAAGTTTGTGTCTGAATTTTTGGTTTTCTAACAAAATGAATTTTAGAAAATTAAAGCCCCAGGTCTTTTAAAAAAATTAGCCATTCGAAGTCAACATGAGGAGGAGGTTTCAATGGATTTTATCACAAGTCTACCAAGTCTGAAGGAAAGAGTGTCATTATTGTGGTAGTTGATAGACTTACCAAGTATGCACACTTTTGTGTGTTATGTCATCCTTTCAAATTTAGTATAATTGCTACTGCATTTTTGGAAACAATTAAAAAGTTACATGGAACCCAAAGATTATTATAAGTGACAGAGATCACCTTTTCACTGGAAATTTTTGGACAAAACTATTTTATTGCCTTGGTACTCAATTGGCTCATAGCTCATCTTATCATCCTCAATCTGATGGGAAAACTAAGATAGTGAAAAAATGTTTGGAAATATACCTTCGTTGTTTTGTATATAATAATCAAACACAATGGTTTAACTGGTTACCACTAGCAGAATGATGGCATAACACTTCCTTCCATACAGCAGAAAAAATGACCCCATTTATGGCACTTTACAGATATCATCCACCATCCATCACATCGTCTCTAAGAGACAGTTCTAAGGTTCAAGCAGTGGAATATCACATGGAGCATCAACAAAAATTTCTCCAACTCTTAAAGGATAATCTGAATCTAGCGTAGAATCAAATGAAGCAACAAGAAGATCAACATTACAATTAAATAAGTTTTGATGTGAATGATTGGGTATTTTTATGGCTACAACCATACAAACAAATTTCTCTCAAACAAGCTAAAAAGGTAATAAATCATCACCCATGTATTATGGCCCTTATAAGGGTATTGCAAAATATTGGTACTATGGCATACAAGTTAGAGAAACTTGCATCTTCTTGAATACACCCATCCAAGTTTCATTTTTGAAGAAGGTAATAAGTTGCAAACTAATTCAAACTATATTTCTAGAAATTAATGAGGAAGGAAAAGTAATTGGATCTTGAAGCAATCACGAAAAAAAGAATCTAGTTGCTATAGAATCAATCAATTTCAGAGTATCTCATTAAGTGGAAGAACTTATCCATTGAATATTCCACATGGGAAGATGAGTATTTCATACAGAAGCATCCAAAACTACTTATTGAAATTATAGAATGAAATGGCTTCATTTTACAGTGCCTTAGTCAAAAGGAGAAAATTTGATTTTCCACATCAGCGGGATGACTTCAATTGCAGTTAGCTAGAGTGACATGGCCTTGTCTCCTAGTTATATTAGTTAATTCTAGTTTGTAGGCTTGGATTAGAGTTGTGCATGTAGTGCTTGTTAAAATTTACCAATCTAGTTCAGTTATTTCCAGTTGATCTCAGTTAACTAAGATCTAGTTACTAATTGAGTTAGCTTAAAGTGAATTGAGTAGTAAAATTGTTGTTAAGTCACTGATTTCTTAGTTAAACTAGTCAATTAGATAAAAATAGGCGAGACATGCATGGAATTTAAATTCCATAGATGGAGTGGAGGAAAAGGAACATTGTAATAATCATATGTATATTGTCGAGTGTATTGTGCTTTTGCACTGATTAGGTGATCAATTCCCCTCGGATTTGCGCAAAGAAATAGGGAATTTACCTATTATTTAGGAGCTTAATTCCTCTAAGATTGTGCAAGGAAATAAAAGGTTTTTTAAGGCTTTAATTGGCTAAGTGTTGTTTAGAGCAGGCCAATAAGTAGGAGAACACGTTTATAGTGGAGGGTGTGCTTCAGGATAGAATAAAGACATTGTAATAGTTTATCATTTTCATCTTATTAATGAAAATCAATCAAGGGGCTTTTCCCAGTTGGTTTCCCCTATAAAATCACTTTGTTCTTGTGATTTTGATGGTTGCATGTCATTGCATGTGTTACTAAATTATGATTTCCATTCCGCAGAATTGAAGAGGAAATTTTCAATCTCTTGTTTTTAGTTTGAATTCATCAGTAGTAGAAAATTTTATTAATTTCTACATGGTATCAGAGCTCGAAATCACAATAGAAACTAGCCAATAGATCTTATCCCTCATAAATTTCGATTTACAGATTCAGGGAAGAAGTTTTCTTCTATGCGGGGAAATTTATTTCAACGGATTGAGATTGGAGTATGCCTTGGAGGGAACCTCGAATCTCATATCTTGAAAGAAAATGATGGAAGTTCTACTCGATGATAATGGAGTGTTGGAATATGTCAAAACTAACATTCCAAAACCAGCAGCATCGGATGCACAGTAGTTAACCGAGTGGAGGAAGAATACTGCAAAAGCCAGGAGGATCATCCTGGAGGGTGTGAGAGACCACATAGTCTCAAATTTACATGGCAAGGAAACTCCATTTTCTATGTGGAACACCCTCACTAAGTTATTAAAAAATAGCAGTGATTCCAAGAAATTGGTATTGAGGGACAAGCTCATAAACATCATATTACAGAAAAATGAAATCATTCCACATTACCTCTCCAGATTCACTCAAGTTTGAGATGAACTTGGAGGAGTAGGAAAAAATGTTTCCTCTTCTAAGCTAGTGAGCCTAGCTCTCCTAGGTCTTCCAAAATCCTGTCATAGGTACTAGGACTTTGTAAATGGAATGGAAAATTTTCCAAATCAAGAGAGACTTTGGTCTGATTTGGTGTAAGAAGAAATCTGAAGGAACATTAGAGATGGAGTAACATCCAAAGCTGAGGAGGAAGAAAAAAATTCCTTGGTTGGGAAGGGAAAGAAAGAAAAGGGAAAGAATGCCAAAAGCAAGATAGATTCTAGCAAGAACAATGGATAGAATAAGGCCCTAAGCATCATAAAATGTTTTCATTTCCATGAATATGGGCATTATGCAACCAATTTTATCCACAAAAAATCCAGCAATGAGCCTACAACAAGAGCAGGAGGAGATGCTCTGGAATCTCAATTCGAGTTATATTTCACCCTCTTTGCTTGCATGGAAAGCATAGTAAGAGGGAGTGAGTGGTACCTAGATACAAGGAATTCTCCATTAGCCTAGAAGAGAAGGATCTCAAATTTCACACAGAATTTGAAGATGATGGGAGGTATAATACCAAAGCTATTCATACCGTCACCTTTAAAAGGGATTCAGGCTCCCATATTCACCTAAAAAATGTAATGTATGTGCTTGGGCTGAAGAAAAAAATTCATTTATGTAGTTTTATTGGAGGGAAAAGGTTATGATGTGGTGTTCAGTAAGGAAAAATAATTTTTAAAGCATATTGCTACTAGACAAGTCAAACAGACCGGAGTTAGAGTGAAAAACCTCTACAAGCTAGAGGTATATTTTGTCATGCATGCAGCCATACCTCCAAGAGTGGGGTGGGGCAATGTAGAGCCTTAATCCCAAAGTTGCAAATATTTTGGCAAGGTCCATAGGAGAGGAGTAGCAGTTCCAGTATACTCTTCTCATGGATCATTTCCCTTGCTACATGAGCCCACAGTATTCAGTAGCAAGAGGATCAATGTCAGTTGGAATAGTCAAATATTTAGGAGCACAAAGAAGTGTTGACAGTAGAGCAAGAGGCTCAGCAGCAGATTCAACAACAATGCAAATTCTCTAGTAGATAGTGCAGAGACTAGTTGCATTCAAGTTCTTAGGAGAGATTTTTAGTTCAATGACACAGTTGATTTAGTATTTTGGATTATTCTGAGTTGCAATTGTTGTAGTAGAACCAAAAAAAGTGAGAGGGAGTTTTCTTACAGTAAATTCTTATAAGAGCAAGATTGGGGTCATGCAAAACCATTTTATTGCTAAGAGGGTGTGTTGAAATTGTAGCAAGAAAAGTCTTCATTTGGCTAGTGCCTTAGTCAAATGGAGAAAATTTGATTTTCCACATTAATAGGATGACTTGGATTGTTTTTCGATAAAGTAACATGGCCTTGTATCATAGTTAGATCAGCTAATTTGATTTTGTAGGCTTGGAGTAGAGTTGTGCATGTAATGATTGCTAAAATTTAGCAATATAGTTTAGTTATTTTCAGTTGAACTCAGTTAGTTGAGCTTTAGTTACTAATTGAGTTTGTTATGAGAGTTCAACACCTTAGAAATCAGACACTTCGAGGGGGAAACATCCTTTACATTACATAAATGAACAATTCTTGGATGATTCAAATTAAAAAACCTCCTTTCTATATACAGGAGTCCATGGGGTTACAATATAATCCTAGCCAACCTAACAATAATAATGTAAGGGAACAACAATAACAATAGTGGGGTTTCATGGGGCACAATAATAACAATATGGGGACTACAGGGGTATACCAATAACAATAAGGTGGCTAGACTAACAACAATAAGGGACTAAACTAGTAATATAGGGACCTAACATGCCCCTCTCCATAAAAAAAGTGTTGTCCTCAATGTTTGAGTAGATCTGGATGCTTCTGTATAAAATTATCATCCTCCCATGTGTGATATTTAGTGGGTAATTTCTTCCACTTGATGAGATACTCCGAAATTGATCGATTTAGTAGCTATCGAGTTCTTGTTTCTGTGTCTGCTTCAGGTTCCAATATGATTTTTCCTTCCTCATCAAGTTCTGACAATATTGTTTGAACTGGAAGTTTGTCACCTATAAACTTCTTTAAGCATGAAACATGGAAAACTAGGCACACTTGAGAAGAAGCACAAAGCTCCAATTTCTATGCCATAGTACCAATCTTTTGCAACACCTTGTAAGGACCATAGTACTTTGGTGATAATTTTTTATCCTTCTTATCTTGCTTGAGGGAAATTTGTTTGTATGGTTGTAGTCGTAAAAATACCTAGACTCCTACATCAAAAATTCTCTTGCTGCGATGTTGATCTGCCTGTTGTTTCATTCGATTTTGTGCCAAATTTAGGTTATCCTTTAAGATTTGGAGAAATTTTTGTTGATGCTCGATGTGATCTTCCACTTCTTAAACCTTAAAATTTTCTCTTAAATATGATGTGATGGACGGTGGATGATATCCATGAAGTGCCACAAATTGGGTCATTTTTGTTGCAGTATGGAAGGAAGTGTTGTTATCAATGGAAAACAGGACAAGCAAAAATGACATTATTAAATGTCAGGCAGAAGGATTTATAGGGCTGAGGAACATTAGAGGATCTGAAATTTTTTGAAAATCTCTAAGGTCAATAAGAAAAAATCAAATTGTGCACTAGGGACACATGCAAAATGCGCCTTGCATGCATTTTCCTTTGATAGGCGTGCCGGTCTGCGCGACTTTCCCTCAAAAAATCGTGGGGTCTTGGGAGTGGCAGAAGTCACCATCCGAGACCACTTGACACACTTCAAGAAATGATCCTCCACTTGAGGCCGCCCAAGGACAACCGCCTAAGCCACCTTGGGACCTCACGTGAGCACACAAAGGAATCAAGTGAGCATGCAAAGGAATCAACCCTCTCTCTTCGGTCACCATCCACAAGTGTACCAAGAGAGGGAAGAAGGATTTGAATTTGCCTATAAATTGCCACCATGTGAAGAAAAAAATGAGAACACATTCTTATGCTGGCCAAATTTCCCATGAATAAGCCAAAAATGTGTAATTCAAAGCAACAATAGAGTGCGAGGATTCGGTTGTTGGCCACCCAACAACTTCAATCCTTTGGAGAAGAGAGAGGCCTTTGTGACATCAGCTCAAGTGTAAAAACTTCCTTGCACTAGGTATTAAAAATCCATAGTTCTAAGGATCCTTTGCCAAGAGTGTAACGTTTTATCTTTATTACTAATAGCGGTCAATAAGAGGGGACTTTGATTCCACTGTTTGCATTATTGTCTCGTTTGACTCATTGTGAGCTTTTGTTTTTTGTTTTAGTTTAGTTGTGTAATTTCTTCTCTCTATATACAGCATACTACATTCCATAATTTAGTGTGTTTTATATATATATTAGCATGTGTTCACTAACCTGCTAACCATCGTTTCTTCCTGTGATCATAGCTTGTAGGTTGCAACCATTCCTACAAATCATCGGTGGATTGGTATACTTGTGCACCAAAACCACCACTACAAGTGTTATACCACCATTCAACTAGAGGTAACCACTTGACCCATTGTGTTTGTTTATCAGATACAAAACAACAAATATATCCTTCCAAACATTTGTTCACTCTCTTAGTTTTCCCATCAAAATGAGGATGATGAAATGAGCTATGGGCTAGTTTATTATCCAAACAAGAGAATAATTCCATCCAAAATTTTCCAGTGAAAATGGGATCTTTGTTGCTTAAAATAATCTTTGGGTTTCCATGTAGCTTTTGAATTATTTCCATAAATGCAGTAGAAACTGTACTTGCTTTAAATGGATGAGATAATGCACAAAAGTGTGCATACTTGGTAAGTCTATCAACTACCACCATTATGACACTCTTTCCTTCGGACTTAGGTACACCTGTGATAAAATCCATTGAAACCTCCTCCCAAATTTGACTTGGAATGGGTAAAGGTTGTAGTAGACCTGTGGTATTAATTGTCTCAACTTTATTTTGTTGGAAAACCTTCCACAAACTTTTGAATATTAGATTTAAGGCCATCCCAAAAAAAAATTCTTACTTCACCCTTTGGTAAGTTTTTAAAAATCCCAAGTGTCCTCCTATTGGAGAGATGTGAAATTCCAAAAGAATATTTTGTTTTAGTTGGGAATTATTACAAATATATAAGCTATATTTGTACCATAAGGAATCATTTTTCCAACTAAATGTATCAAATGTATTGGGATCTTGTTGCAACTTTTGAATGAGTGTCCACACTTATTCGTCATTCTTCCATTCCTCCCTTGCTTCGGTTATCCAATCTAGTTGGATTATAGAAATGACACAAATAAATGCTTCCACCTCCTCATCCTTTCTTGAGAGTGCATATGCAACAACATTTAGCTTCCCTTTTTGGTAGATTATTTCAAAGTCATAACACAACATCTTTGTGACCCATTTTTCCTACCCTTCTGAAGATAGCCTTTGTTCCAAAAAGTATTTAAGGCTAACATGAGCAGTTTTTACCTTGAAGTGTCTTCCCATTAGGTAAGGTTGTCATTTCTTTAGTGCATGTAGTATTGCCAACATTTCCTTCTTATAAATAGCTTTCTGTAAATACTTTCGTTTGATTGGACGAATTTCAAAAGCATTGGGTCTTCCTTCTTACATTAAAACAACACTAATTCCATTTGCTGAGGCATCACATTCCACAATAAATGTTTTTTTGAAGTCCGGCGTAGCTAAGACCGACGCTAGGCACATTACCTCTTTAAGATGTACAAAGACCTTATTTTCGTCAAGAGTCCATGAAAATTCATCTTTCTTCAATAATGTTGTTAGAGGTGCTACTATTCTCCTATAATTCTTAACAAGCTTGCGATAATACTCTGTTAACCCGAGAAGTTTTCGCAACTTCTTTATGGTTGTGGGGACTTTCCATTCCTTAATGCCTTTAATTTTTTTAGGGTCTACCTTAACACCCTCCTGAGATACAACACGACCCATATATTCCACCTCTTATACTCAAAAGAAACGTTTTGAGGTTTTTGCATATAATTATTTCTCATCCAATAGTTTGAGCACCCTGTCAACATGTTGAACATGATCCTTCCAACACTGGTTGTAGATTAGTATATCATCAAAAAATACTAACACACATTTTCTAAGGAAATGTTTAAAAATGGAAATCATCAACCCTTGAAATGTATAAGGTGAATTGGTAAGGCCAAAAGGCATGACCAAAAATTCATGAGTTCGAAATGTTGTTTTCGGAATATCTTCAGTCTTCATTCTAATTTGATGATATCCTGAACAAAGATCCAACTTGGTAAAATAAATTAATCAATGTAATTCATCCAATAATTCATCAATCATAGGAATGGGAAATTTATCTTTAATACTAATATTACTGAGCTCCCTATAATACAAACACATGCACCATGATCCATCCTTCGTGTGCACCAATACTACTGGAGCATAGAAATAACTTTGACTAGGTTTAATTATACCAACCTCTAACATTTTTGCAATTATACGTTCAATTTCTCTCTTTTGGATATAAGGATATTTGTAAGGCCTGATTTTTGGATGAACACTTCCTGGAATCAAATGAATAGAATGATCATGATCACGAAGAGGTGGAAGCCCTTTGGGAGTTTCAAACACCTTGGAATGTGTTGACGAGAAAATATGTCCGGCCAACAGTAGGGGATCTCCCCAGTAGAAAGTCCCAATTAGACTTTGAACCGTTTGGAGTAGGGATCCCGTCCGGGGTGTGGGTCCGGCTACCACTTAAATGACTTCCTCTTCGGTCTCGAACAACCTGATTGAATCTGCAGACATACACTCATTCACATGATACAGAATACATGACTGATGTATCAAAACTGATATATGACACTGTGCGTAGCAAGGTAATAAACAAAATGCATGCACCCAGGAAATGTCGTTAGCAACACATCTATGGGGTAATGCATACAAGATAATCTGACCACCAAAGAAACAGTTCTTTAATGGCGAGAAAATCTCTTAACTTTCCGAAAGATATAACGAAATGCTAATAAAACAGTTCATTAACATTCATCATAAGAATAAATAGCAAACTTGAGCATCATCAACACAATCATAGATAACAATGGAGCATCAATGATACTATTTAACAAAACGGATTCATTAATCAAAAGATATTCTGAAATTATACGCAGAATACACGCAGTGTTGTCACAGCTAGACACATCATCCAATCAAAGGGATTTTAACAAGTATTTGTATTATATGTCAAGAGTATGATTCTTCAATTACAATGCAATATTGCCTTTCAGTCCACCAAAGAGGAGCCCTTTACAATGTGCCCCACAGGGGTATTTATAGATTCAAGAGACGCCCTTATGGCCTTCCGACGCTTCAACTTCCCGACGGTTCAGCTTCCCTGCGACCTTTGCCACACTTGCGACCTGCGACTTGGTCGCAGGTGCGACCTGCGACTTGGTCGCAGGTGAGACCTGCGACCTGGGGGACAAAAAACGACCTGCGACCCAGCGGTTAAACTATGGAGGTGGTCGCGTAACTGAGGTTTCTGGAACGTCAACTTTCTTGCCCTTGAGGAAATCTCGCCAAGTCTGGTAATCTGCTGTTATAGGAGCGACAAGAGGGCTTTCCTCTTTTATTCGATGCATACATTCTAGGGCATTCAGCACCAGAGTCTCCTTCTTCTGAGAGATCAGCATTGAGAGGGAAGCAAGCTTGGTATAGATTTGTACTGGAGTGACAAGCAATCGATTTAGGTTCTCTTGTGATGCCTCGAATTCTGGTGCGGCAGCAGCTTGTCTCACGGGTTGCAGAAAAGACTGAATTTCCTGCTCTACCTGCTCCCAGTCTTTAGTTTCATCCAGTGCCCCTAATGACGGAATGTGATGAAGAGCGTTCATGGAGTCAATACCACTGATCAGGTGATTATATGCGGACATCACTTTGTCCAAATCTTTGGCCAGCTTGTCTTTGGACTGCATATTCATCCGAATTTGTACTTTGGCTTCTTGTGTATGACTCCAATCCTTCCTAGGCACATGTTTGGGAGCTTGCTGATACTGCGCTGTCCAGTTCATCATTTTGTCCAAAGCTGCCGAGGCTTCCCTGAGCTGCTCGTGCTTCTGTTTGGTTTCCTCTCGTGCCTCTGCCAATGGGGCCACTGTTTGTTTTAGTGTGAGCATTTCTTTATATACTTGCCTCATGGTCATTTCCAACACATCACACTCTTTCCTGACTGCCAGTGGGACCTCGTTCACTTGGGCGGGCTTACCTTGGAGCTGTAGCATCTCACTCTCCAATCTTGATTTCTCCTGCTCCGCTGCTTTTAGCCTGTTCTGTAGGGAAATAATCTCCCTGCTCATTCTAGTGACATTTTCCTCCGTGGCTGCGGCAAAGGCGGTGCCTGCTGACGCTATCATAACAAGGTTAGTCCTTGTATCTGGGACTATGTACTTTCCAGTGGCGACCGTAGATATGGCGGGATGGCCTTGCGCCAAGGATTTCCTTTTCTCCTGCCGTATTTTGAAAGAGAATTGGTCAAATGTCAATCTGGTCAGGTCGAAGACTTCTTCTTCTTGCTCCCCGAGAAAATCATCAACATTGAGGGTACTTTTCGCGCCACCTGAAGGGATATCCAGGGGAGATATGTCAATGTCGTCTATTAGCTCGTCCTCCTCATCCTGTGTTTGATCCTTTTCTTTCTCCTTTTGCCGGCGCTCGGCTTCTGCCTTGTCGTGTTCCTCCTTCTTCATGCGTTCTGCCTCTGCCTCTGCTTCCTTTTTAGCTTTTCTCTTTCGCTCTGCCGCGGCGGCTTGTTCTGCCTTCTTTTGACGATCGACTTTGTCGAGTTCTTCCTTAAGTGCTTTTTCTGCCGCCGCCTGTGCCTCCTTTTCCTGTCTCTCCTTTTCCTCTTCCTTTTTCTTTTTTCGCTCTGTCCTGGCATCTTTCTTACGTTTCTCTTCATCCTCCTTCATTTTCTTTTCCTCTTCCTTCTTGGCTTGGGCTTCTGCTTCCCTTTGCTGATCCGAGGTGTCAGGCCCCGTACCGGTCTGTGTTCTCTTATCTTTGGAGGAAGAAGAGCTTCCAAGCTTTTGGCTTCTATCTCCTAAATTATGGTGATCCTCTTCTTCTCGGTCAGAGTCGATCCCTGGAGCTAGATGCCTGTCTGCGTTGTACCAGTTTCTTTTTTCGTCCTCTGCCGGGCGCTCGACATGCTGATAACTCCATCTAAAATTGGCCCTTTTACAATGCTCAGGAACTATCCTGACTGGGTCATAAGTTCGGCAATCCAGATTTCTGAAGTGATAACTTTTTACCTCTTCCCCTTCACGCCCTACTTCTCTGAAGTCCCTGACTGTATAAGCACCAATGGTGAGAGGTAGAGCGGGCCAAGGTTTCTTCTTCCCTTTGGAAAGGACGTTAGAGAAGCCCGAGGTCATCTGGAAACATACCTCATGCATGAGCACCTTATCGGTAATAAACTTAGGTAGAGCGTGTGGTGCTTTAAACGAGCCAAATACTCGGATGATTGTGAATTCGGCGAATGGGAACCAGTGTGCCACCTGACCTAGTGTCTCCATTGCTCGCCAAGACATGCAGGGGGTGTCTTGACCAAATAGTTTCCCGTAAAGGGCGGGAATGAATATATGAGAGATTTGTTCGATGTCTGACTTGTACCTGGATTCCCAGAATACCTTGGTCTGCAAATGTATTGCTTGGGTCTGTTCGGAGTCCCAGTTATGTGGCCATCCCTCAACATGCAGCTGGGCACAGACATCATCTAATAGATACGAAGCCATATAGAATTCTGATGGCGCTCCCTCATCTGGGGCTAAAGCTGAAGCCAAATTTGTGTGCATGGAGCCCATTAATATACCAACCCAATTGAACCGAGTGCCGTGTACTGTTACGTGTTCCATAATGGTTGCCCATGTTCCGTTGAAAGTGGTGGCGTCCGAACGCCCGTATACTCTGCACAGCATGGCGGCCACTAATTTATACACCTTCCTCAGACTGGCCACCGGGTACTCCTGGTCTTTCTTGATTTTGAATTTATCTGGTTCTGCCCACCATTTCTGATTGTATCAACCATCGGCACTTCATTTGCAGAAAACCATCTCGGGGTGAAGTTTACCTCTGGTTTGGGGAGTGAGTAGTAGACCTGTGCTTTTGAGCTCTCCAATGTTGCAAAAGCTTTACCTCCACTATCTCGTATTGCGAAGTTCTTAGGATCCGTCTTCTGTATGATCCAGTCCAACATTTCTGGGCACGGAAAGATGGAGGGATGTGACCCTGCTAGGTGCAATTTGGACTTCTTGACTTTCAGGTATACTTCACGGTCCGGGAGATCTTCTGGGAACTCCTCTTCTGGTATGGCGAACTCGCGGTATACTTCATACCACCTAAGGCTGTCCTCCTTTGCGAAGGTGCAAAGGGTGTCTCTGTATATTGGTGGCGGAGATGTTTGTATGTCTGTGTCTGACTCTTCCTCCACCACCTGCTTACTTCTCCTTCGGGATACCCGGGGTGCCATATTGCTAGAGTCGGAGAGGACCGGTACTGTGTCTGCTCTAAATTCACCTGTTGCATTCAAGAAAGAATCCCAGGATGAGAAAGACATGATGATAACAGCTAAATAAAGTCTACACATGCAAAGTTTAATTGACTGTTCTCTGGGGGGTCGCTGGGTCGCTGATCTACAAAAAAGGACTCACACGCGACCTCGCGACCTTGCGACTAGGTCACAGGGT
>CM076573.1:961079049-961284593 GCA_034641835.2 Pinus albicaulis | reverse complement strand
TTGGGATTCAACCTCCACATAGCAACATGGGCGCACTATTTAACAGAGACTCACACGATCATGCACATTCATAAAAACGAAATCGAGTAGAATGAGAGGTTTACCCGTTGGTCCTACGTTTGAAGTAGATCCACGTGGAGTTCAAACTCCCTGCAACCGTCCTTCCTCCTTAACCTGAAATGCAAGAAGAAACCAGCACAAAGGACAAGTTGTACAGTATATTTCTACTCTATATGTTAGTGTGATTCATATAAACATTAAATAAATCATAATGAATGCATGTATAACAAATATTCTTCATACATTAAAGCATACACTAACACGTTTATTTCGGGAACAGCATGATACTTCTGTATTATAAATAGTACGTACAAAAGTAATCGTGGAGAGATCACCTGATCCTTCCAAGGCCTTCGCAGACCGTCGTCCGGATCCGTCCAGCCCTTGCCTCGCTAAGACTCCTTCCAAACAGGTGCATACGAGATAACATATAAAGGGATGTGTATCTCAAGGAAACAAGGGTTTCCAGAAATGAACTGGGAAAGTGCAGGAGGCACGGGGAATCAGACTTGGATAGGAAACCAACAGAGTATAATAATAATAATTCTCTCTCTCCCTTAGGCCATACATATGAGGTCTTTTTATAGTCCTCCAAGTAGTTTCAGCAGTTGGAAACAGTTGGCCACGGGCTGGGGTGGTTGAACTACCTGAGTAACCATCAACCCAGCGCGAAATTAGGGATTTTTATATATTTTTTAATCATTAAAATGGCATACGCGGAAAATTCTAGCTGTACTCGCGTATACACGCGGAAAAACACGGGCATAGTCGCGTATGAAGGATTTTCCACTGTTTTTAAGTGAATTTGTCCAAGTCTGTAGGAATGGGTGCCCATAAAGCCATGAAGCAATCATGAATCAAGTCAAGGTGAGAAATGATGCTATAACAGATGCCCCCTAATATATGAGGTCAGAAGGGGTACATGATGGCCGAAATGTATTATGCACATAGAAAGAACTTTGCAAGGACAAGAGAGGACTTCACCAGATTTCAGCCTGCCAAAAACCAATGAAAGAAACCAGAGAGTCAACACATGCTGAGGCGGGCATACCCATGCTTAGTCAAAAATACATCATATATATAGAAAGTACTGAATAGATCCAACATGTATACAAGTATAACTGAACTGAAAGTACATAGTGAATCATCTGAGCAGGGCCCGGAAAGACAAGTCTGTATCAATGTCCAAGTATCACATATAGAAAGTTGATCAAAGATAGTGCAACTGGATGTCTGATCAAGTAACTGAATCTCCAAGTACCGGATCATAAGAGGCGGATCAAACGGTACAATCACGCAACTCGGGGATCAACATATAAGATGATGTTGTGCTGAACTGCAACATATAAGGGTGGATGGCAACACTGGCAGAAACTGAGAGAACTGTCAACAGTGAACCGAGAAATGCCGATGCAACCCGAGGTCTTCACCGATCACAACGGCACAATTCTACACACTGGGAATAAATGAGCTGAAGTCGACCATGTGAGAAATCGTTGGATTACCGGGCAATGATGTTTCCCATTAACCAACGCGAGACAACCCACCGATAATGATAATGAGTGTCAAGGTGCCCCAGTACAATCTGACAAGTGTGAATGAATGAGTTGAAGTCGAACACTTGAAAGAATCTACCAATCAAGAGGCAATGATGAATCCTCACTGTCGATAGCGAAGAGTCTGCCACTGATGACTGCAAACCCTAAGGTACTGACAAAAAGACTCTAGATCTTGTTCCCAGAGCAATGAGTCGGAGTCGATGGGAAAAGATCTGCTGGAAGGAAGGCATTAAGGCATCCCACATCAGTCCAGCGCGAGTGTAACCCGCAGGCCAAGATTTGGAAGGAATCGGATGAAGGAGAGTGATGGAACCAAAACCGAAGTACGTTTCCGACATGCACAAGATGAAGCTAGCGCACGGAAGAAACCCTCTGAACCAACCAATAATGAAAGCTGACACAGAGGCGAGAAATCCACCGATAGGGTCAAATGAAAATCAAGGTACTGCACGAATCCCAAGTGTGATAATGTGTGCTGACGTCGAACACAGGGGAAACCACTCAGTCAAAGACCCATGATGATGATCAAATGCTGAGCACGAGGTCACCTATCAATGATGGAAATAGGCCTAAGGTGCGGCTCTAGGTTTGCTCTCAGAGCAATGTGTCGTAGTCGATAAGAGACAAACCCGCCGGCAAGAAGTCAATGGGGACCTTCTCAAACCAGCACGAGCAGAAGATCAAAACATCCGATGTGATAGAACATGATACTGACAAGACCGGGAAGGCCGACTGAATAATGAGTCAAGAGACACCGCAGAATGGCCGACTCAGGCTAGACTTCCCTTGAACAAAATCACGACTCTGTGATGACCATGGCAGTAAAAAGTGACACTGTATAAGTCTGTCTTGCAGGAGGCAAAACAAACTCTCCATATGATTGGAAGAGATAACCAACCGGGGGAGAACTGACAAGTGAAACATGGTAAAGGCTAAACCTAGGTCAAACTAGAACCATCCCAAATGAAGGAAATATATATATAAGTATATGTGCTTTGTTCAAGGGCGACAAACTGACTCTGTACTGCCATCGAAATAACGAAGATACATCCCGTTCCCGCTCTTTTTGTTATATTTAATTTTTTTGTCTTTTTCATAATAAGCCCGAAAAAGAATAAAAGAATGCTATGATACAATGGATAGAACGAGTATCGAAAAAAGCAGATGCACTAGTTCCGGGGTTTGGAACAATCCTATGCTCAATGCAAGGTGGCGAAAACTGGTCAGTGATACTCAGAGGAACGTTCCATCCATGGGTACAAAGGTGTCAAGTCGTGATAGCTAAATGCATGCAATGGTTAACTTGTACAGAAAGTCAAGGTCAAAAGTTGGCTTAAACATCGAGTCCAAATGAAGCCGGCTAAAGGCCAGGATAAACAAGTAGCCAATATGCAATGCAATAATACAACTTAACGACACCAGGGAGCCTCTAGGGTATAAGCCAGAAAAATGATAAGTGATGAAGGAGAAGAATGAAGCTTCAACACAAAAGACATGGCGGGACTACAGAGGACTCCCGAGCCTACATAAAAAGCAGCATGGGCAACAAATGATAGCGAGGAACTAACTAGGAAGCCCATGTAAAGGAAGGCTCTACCATCAAGTCATGATCTAAAAATCGGCGAGTGAAATAGGTATAATGCTCATGACCTGATGGGATTGACCCTAAGGCAAGTGATCAGTATGGAGGCTAGAATGCAAGATGCAACGGAAAGTGATTCCCTAACCTATATGCCAGTGAAGATCATATACCTGCCATGAAGAGTCTGAAAACATGGGTCAAAAACCGGGAAAAGTCTCGAAATCGTCAAAATGTACCTGAAACATACCAAACTAGGCACTTCCAAGCAATCAAGTTATACAGCATAAGATGGATCGAAAAAATAAGCATAAGGAAATTTTTGCAAAAATTTTCAATTTTTTAGCCATAAATACACAAATTACCTCTCAATTGGTTCATTATTGCATAGCCGATTTGGAAAAAGAGCTCTGGAGCTAAAAACTTGTTTCGTCAAATCAGGGACAACCGACCGTCGGAATTCAGCGAAACTTCAGGTAGGCTCCTTATTCATCCTGTTTAATCATTTTGTCCGTTTAAAAATTAAAATTAAGTGAATTTTTGCCTAGAAACCCTTCTTAAAAAATGCGTATCTGCGCATACGCGGGTTCAATGAAGTGGAGCCGCGTATACACGCGACTGTGCACAGAACAAGTCGCGTATGCGTAGGTCCATAACTCAAAAAGAAGTTTCTAATGCAAATTTTAATGAAATTTTTCAGGATGACTATCTCTTGGAGGGAACGCGAGCATAGTGCAATAGACCAAGAGGTCATGGAAGATCGCACAGCACAAAATGTCCTCCGAAACCGTGGATTATTCAAATTTTTCAAAATGCCCAATATGAAAAGTAATGTGAGATTGCTTGAAATGCTGGTAAATTATTGGGAACCGGATCAGGATTGCTTCATCATTGATCAAATGCCACTACGCATAGAAGTGGAAGATATATACTTCATCACTGGACTCTCCAGGAGGAGAGACCCAGTGGATCTGCACGGGAAGCCCCTGGGAGGGTTAACCGTGAAGGACTATGTCCAAATCTATTGCATAGAAAATTCCAAGAAAGTTGGCACACAAATTGCAATCAGAGATATCAGGGACTTGCACATAAATATCCTCCTATTCACCATCGGCAGAGTGGCAGGATCTGCCTCACTGCATCAGGCGTCCAGGACGCACATGAGCATAGCCGTAGAGTGCTTAATTCATGTGTATGATTGGTGCACTGCCCTGCTACAGAACATGAAACAACAACTGACCTCCATTCGCCAAACAAAAACAAAACACTTTGGCTATGGAACCATTTTGACTACATTCTTCTTCTTCGAGAGTTCCAGCTTTGAGACCCAAAGTCATCTCAACTATCAGCAGCCCTCGGGACCCAAGAATCGCCCGTTGGGCAGACATGATGAAGAGACTGGGGGGCAGCGAGGTACCCCGAACCACCTGGGACGATGAGTTCTTCTTATGGTGGAGAGAACAAATCATCGCAGTGGATGACTATCCCTATGCCGGGATGGATTTCCGAGGAGATCCAGATCTAGTACTTCCACCCGGTACAGCATGGGGAGCAGTCGGTAAGTTTTTTCAAAAAATTTAACTTATATGATTTTTTTGGATTTTCAAATATATATGAAAATGAAAAACAAACATGTTTTTGGATTGGATTCATAATGACTGACAAATGAAAAAATGATCATGTTTCAGATGTTGGACCAGTGCGTCCTGAGGGCCTAGCACGTCACAAGCGCCGCAGAGGTGAAGCAGAGACAGCGGATTCTGACAGGACCCTCCAAGCCGTGCAGAGAAACTTGGAGGGACTAACCCGCCAAATCCCTCTGGCTGCTGTGGAGGACTTGCCAGAAGCCGTCCATAGACGGGTTGTAGGAGTACCCCGGGACTGGGTTAGACTGTTCCGCCGTGTGGCCACTGCAGTGATGTTCTATAGGAATGCTGGGCAGGGTCCTCAGGAGTAGACAGATTTTACATATTAGATGACTGTATATTTTTTGAGACTGAACATGATGGGGCATAAGCCCAAGTTTTGTACGGCATTGATGGATCCAAAATTTTGTAAAGTTTTTTGACATACTGATGATATATATGCAGCGATATTTTTGATGTGATGTGATAAATGTATCAAATGTAAGATGTTTTTGATGATTAGATTTTATTGTATTGAATGATTAATATGCCAATCTAAAGCTTGATTAGCCAATGAGTCAGCAAACCAATTGTCAGCTCGAGGAATATGAATGAATGTTAAAAATTGAAATGACCTTTGTAACAAACGTACCCTCAAGAACAATCGTAATAAAACCGGATCTCGTACCCGATAAGTGTTGTTCAACTGCGACACCACCAGCTGGGAGTCCAAGAAAACTACCAACGAATCAACACCCAAAGATATTGCTTCCGAGAGTAGATGAATGACTGCAGTGTATTCTGCTACGTTATTGGAAGCAGGACCAATGCAGACCCCTCTTGATACCAACAGCTGACCGGAAGGATAATGAAGAACCCAAGCCGCGGAAGCTAAGTTCCGGGTGTGTCTACTAGCACCATCGGCGAAACCATAATGACTCATGACATCAACACAACCTGCCAAAGCAGATCAAAAAACATCACCATCCCATCAAAAATCGAAAATCAAACAGATATGTACAAGACAAAAAACTACTATATACAAAGCAAAATGCCAGGCCAAAGCCTAGGCATAATACTTCTTCAGATAGAGCCCATTTCGGGGCTCTGACAACTCATTTCCTTCGAAGTCAACCAAGGTATACGCTCCTTTCTTAAGGACCTTTTTGACGATATAGGGGCCATACCACATCGACTTAAACTTTCCTGCCCCCAAGGCATCTTTTTCTTGGGCATAGACCAAAACAAGGTCACCTTCGGAAAAGACCCTAGGCTTAACCGCCTTATCGTACTGGACTTTGACTCGGTTTTTATGCGCTTCGTTCAACGTGGCGGCATCTCAACGCTGCTCATCAAGATGTTCCAGATGAAGAAGCCGCTCTGCCAGACTAGAAGTGTCAGGAAGAAGCTCAACAGCCAGTTTAAGGGAAGGAATCTCGCATTCAATGGGAAATACTCTGAGCCCCACCCCCTGCGGGACGACCCAACCGCAGTAAAGCCGCTGCGCTTTAACCGACGTCCGTATGCCCGCAGTGTAGGGATATAGCATAATGCCGCTGGGATCTATAAGCGGGTCAATCGTCCGTTGAAGAACACTTCAAGGACTTATTCACGGCTTCCACCTGGCCATTGGCCTGAGGATAATATGGAGATGAATGCTCCTGCCGGAAACCCAATTTAAGAGCCAACTCAGCCATCATATTGTTCTGAAAGTGACTGCCATGGTCAGTGACAATCTCTCTAGGTATACCGAAACGAGCAATGACTTTCTCCCCCGCGGATTACATCAAAAGTTAAGACATAGGCTCTTGATTCCCCATCTACGAGCGAACCTTCATCTCGATCAGAAACCTCATCCTCTGTCAGGTTTCCTGGAGTTTGGTCATCCAAAAGTTGGTTAACCACCGCGGTCATGCCGCCAATCCATTGCGGGCACGTTTTTTCAGAATGGGCAGCTTGGTGAAAAGAGCAAAAATTGTCTTTCCCTATCTCCTCCACGTTGAGAGCGGCACTGGTGTTTGACGGAGGTCTGCTGGTGTTGGGATTACTTTTCTTGAAAAAGGGTTTTGGAGGTTTATTTGTAGTTGAGGTTTCAACGCCCTTTCTCTTTAAGTCAGAGACCTCATTCGTTAGTAGTTTAAGGGTCTTGGCCATACTCTCGAAATCAAAAGTTTCTCTCTCTCTATTAGGGGTGGAAGACTGGCCTTTTTTAGTAGTTGGTTTGTGATCATCCTTTCCTTCATGGTCCATGACTCCTATCGACAACATGTCCTTCTCTACCGCGAGAGCAACAGCGTAATTTGCTGTAAGAGTAGCGCGGGCCTCACGTTTGACGAAAACGGCAATATCCCTAGGGAGAGCTTTAGTATAGTAGTCGATGGTGATAGAATCGTCCAATGCTAAGTTTGGAGGAAATTTTTGCAATATTGTGGCGAAGCGTTGGTTAAAGTATTTAACTTTCTCTTTTCTATGACACTTGATGGTGCTTAGTTCTGTGAGGAGCATAGAGGGTGTTTTATCTTCTGCAAACTTTTGCAGGAACACACGACAGAACTGGTCCCATGAAGTAATAGAAGCACTGGGTAGGGAACGGTACCAGGTGGCTGCAAGGTTTACAAGAGTGTGTGGGAACAATCGACACGCGACATCATCGGACTGAACTCTCATGATTTGTAGGGACAGATAGAAACTACTAATATGATCTTCCGCGGAGGTACCTTTCTCGGGATCAAATTTAGGAAGATGCTTCTCCGGGTGTCTAGGCATATCATGGAGAGGACCTAAAAGAGCCAATGGGGATTGAGCCCCAGGCTAGGAGTTGCACCCTCCTGGGGTGCTGACGATATCGGGATTCTGCCTCGGACTCACTTCCCATCCCTGACACTGATGCTCCGTCATGACGGCGAGAGTGTTCGTCTTGGTGTCTTTCACGGTTATTCATGTTTCTAAGATGTTCCCAGTTGTGGGGAAGGGGCCTATTTTGGTTTTGGTGGTGACGATCGTTGACGTGGTGTCTTTGGCCGCGAACTATATCTCCTCTGCCTCCACGTCTGTGACCTCTGTTGACTCCACCCTCGTTTCTTCGAGGCCTGATTCCTTCCCCTACATTTCTTTGGGCTGTGTTACCTTCTCTTTCATTTCTTCGACCCCCCCCTCTTTCTTCTAGCGGGGAATACACTTGGTTGTTGTTCCACTGATGTAAGTCAGGCTGAGGTTCGGGGAAAGGTTCAGTATCAGGGAAACCTTCACTATCTTGGAGAATGGGGTCATTCTCTTGGACAGCCCGCCCGAGGTCTTCAATCATGGAGTTCACAAGTTCAGGTATGGTGCGGACAAGCACACCATTACGGGTAATGTTCTCAGTAGGAGTCCTAGTGTGAGCTAGAAACTCCATGATAGGGGCATACCGTAAATCCCTGATGAGATTACGGGCAACTGGGCGTAAGGATCTTAACTGTTCGTTAGTGATTTCAAAGTACCGAGCCTCCTCCGCTGGAATATCCTCTAAGGGGGGAAGAGGAGGTTCGTTATTTATGACCTCCCGGTGGGGAGTTTGTGATGGAATATCGGTCATATGCTGGGAGGATGCCATGGCCCTCCTTCTAGCGCCAATTCTGTTGACGGGAAAATATGTCCGGCCAACAGTAGGGGATCTCCCCGGTAGAAAGTCCCAATTAGACTTTGAACCGTTTGGAGTAGGGATCCCGTCCGGGGTGTGGGTCCGGCTACCACTTAAATGACTTCCTCTTCGGTCTCAAACAACCTGATTGAATATGCAGACATACACTCATTCACATGATACAGAATACATGACTGATGTATCAAAACTGATATATGACACTGTGCGTAGCAAGGTAATAAACAAAATGCATGCGCCCAGGAAATGTCGTTAGCAACACATCTATGGGGTAATGCATACAAGATAATCCGACCACCAAAGAAACAGTTCTTTAATGGCGAGAATATCCCTTAACTTTCCGAAAGATATAACGAAATGCTAATAAAACAATTCATTAACATTCATCATAAGAGTAAACAACAAACTTGAGCATCATCAACACAATCACAGATAGCTATGGAGCATGAATGATGCTGTTAATAACACAGATTCATTAATCAAAAGATATTCTGAAACTATACGCAGAATACACACAGTGTTGTCACAGCTAGACACATCATCCAATCAAAGGGATTTTAACAAGTATTTGTATTACATATGTCAAGAGTATGATTCTTCAATTACAATGCAATATTGCCTTTCAGTCCACCAAAGAGGAGCCGTTACTATGTGCCCCACAGGGGTATTTATAGATTCAAGAGACGCACTTATGGCCTTCCGACGCTTCAACTTCCCGACGGTTCAGCTTCCCTGCGACCTTTGCCACACTTGCGACCTGCGACCAGAAGATTGCGACCTGCGACTTGGTCGCAAGTGCGACCTGTGACTTGGTCGCAGGTGCGACCTGCGACCCAGCGGTTAAACTATGGAGGTGGTCGCGTAATTGAGGTTTCTGGAACGTCGACTTTCTTGCCCTTGAGGAAATCTCGCCAAGTCTGGTAATCTGCTGTTATAGGAGCGACAAGAGGGCTTTCCTCTTTTATTCGATGCATACATTCTAGGGCATTCGGTACCAGAGTCTCCTTCTTCTGAGAGATCAGCATTGAGAGGGAGGCAAGCTTGGTGTAGATTTGTACCGGAGTGACAAGCAACCGATTTAGGTTTTCTTGTGATGCCTCGAATTCTGGTGTGGTAGCAGCTTGTCTCACGGGTTGCAGAAAAGACTGAATTTCCTGTTCTACCTGCTCCCAGTCTTTAGTCTCATTCAGTGCCCCTAATGACGGAATGTGATGAAGAGCGTTCATAGAGTCAATACCACTGATCAGGTGATTATATGCAGACATCACTTTGTCCAAATATTTGGCCAGCTTGTCTTTGGACTGCATATTCATCCGAATTTGTACTTTGGCTTCTTGCGTATGACTCCAATCCTTCCTAGGCACATGTTCGGGAGCTTGCTGACACTGTGCTGTCCAGTTCATCATTTTGTCCAAAGTCGCCGAGGCTTCCCTGAGCTGCTCGTGCTTCTGTTTGGTTTCCTCTCGTGCCGCTGCCAATGGGGCCACTGTTTGTTTTAGTGTGAGCATTTCTTTGTATACTTGCCTCATGGTCATTTCCAACACATCACACTCTTTCCTGACCGCCAGTGGGACCTCGTTCACTTGGGCGGGCTTGCTTTGGAGCTGTAGCATCTCACTTTCTAGTCTTGATTTCTCTTGCTCCGCCGCTTTTAGCCTGTTCTGCAAAGAAATAATTTCCCTGCTCATCCTAGTGACATTTTCCTCTGTGGCCGCGGCAAAAGCGGTGCCTGCTGACGCTATCATAACAGGATTAGTCCTTGTGTCTGGGACTATGTCCTTTCCGGTGGCGACCGTAGAGATGGCGGGATGGCCTTGCGCTAAGGATTTCCTTTTCTCTTGCCGTATTTTGAAAGAGAATTGGTCAAATGTCAATCTGGTCAAGTCGAAGACTTCTTCTTCTTGCTCCCCGGGAAAGTCATCAACATTGAGGGTACTTTTCGCGCCACCTGAAGGGATATCCAGGGGAGATAGGTCAATGTCGTCTATTAGCTCGTCCTCCTCATCCTGCGTTTGATCCTTTTCTTTCTCTTTTTGCCGGCGCTCTGCCTCCGCCTTGTCGTGTTCCTCTTTCTTTCTGCGTTCAGCCTCTGCCTCTGCTTCCTTTTTAGCTTTTCTCTTTCGCTCTGCCGCGGCGGCTTGTTCTGCCTTCTTTTCCCGATCGACTTTGTCGAGTTCTTCCTTAAGTGCTTTTTCTGCTGCCGCCTGTGCTTCCTTTTCCTGTCTCTCCTTTTCCTCTTCCTTTTTCTTTTTTCGCTCTGTCCTGGCATCTTTCTTACGTTTCTCTTCATCCTCCTTCATTTTCTTTTCCTCTTCCTTCTTGGCTTGGGCTTCTGCTTCCCTTTGTTGATCTGCGGTGTTAGTCCCCGTACCGGTCTGTGTTCTCTTATCTTTGGAGGAAGAAGAGCCTCCAAGCTTATGGCTTCTATCTCCTAAATTCTGGTGATCCTCTTCTTCTCGGTCAGAGTCGATCCCTGGAGCGAGATGCCTGTTTGCGTTGTACCAGTTTATTTTTTCGTCCTCTGCCGGGCGCTCAACATGCTGATAACTCCATCTAAAATTGGCCCTTTTACAATGCTCAGGAACTATCCTGACTGGGTCATAAGTTCGGCAATCCAGATTTCTGAAGTGATAACTTTTTACCTCTTCCCCTTCACACGCTACTTCTCTGAAGTCCTTGACTGTATAGGCACCAATGGTGAGAGGTAGAGCGGGCCAAGGTTTCTTCTTCCCTTTGGAAAGGACGTTAGAGAAGCCCGAGGTCATCTGGGAACATACCTCCTGCATGAGCACCTTATCGGTAATAAACTTAGGCAGAGCATGTGGTGCTTTAAACGAGCCAAATACTCGGATGATTGTGAATTCAGCGAATGGGAACCAGTGTGCCACCTGACCTAGTGTCTCCATTGCTCGCCAAGACATGCAGGGGGTGTCTTGACCAAATAGTTTCCCGTATAGGGCAGGAATGAATATATGAGAGATTTGTTCGATGTCCGACTTGTACCTGGATTCCCAGAATACCTTGGTCTGCAAATGTATTGCCTGGGTCTGTTCGGGGTCCCAGTTATGTGGCCATCCCTCAACATGCATCTGGGCACAGACAGCATCTAATAGATACGAAGCCATGTAGAATTCCGATGGCGCTCCCTCATCTGGGGCTAAAGCTGAAGCCAAATTTGTGTGCATGGAGCCCATTAATATACCAGCCCAATTGAACCGAGTGCCGTGTACTGTTACGTGTTCCATAATGGTTGCCCATGTTCCGTTGAAAGTGGTGGCGTCCGAACGCCCGTATATTCTGATCAGCATGGCGGCCACTAACTTATACACCTTCCTCAGACTGGCCACCGGGTACTCCTGGTCTTTTTTGATTTTAAATTTATCTGGCTCTGCCCACCATTTTCTGATTGTATCAACCATCGGCACTTCATTTGCAGAAAACCATCTTGGGGTGAAGTTCACCTCTGGTTTGGGTAGCGAGTAGTAGACCTGTGCTTTTGAACTCTCCAATGTTGCGAAAGCTTTTCCTGCACTATCTCGGATTGCAAAGTTCTTCGGATCCGTCTTCTGTATGATCCAGTCCAACATCTCTGGGCACGGAAAGATGGCGGGATGTGACCCTGCTAGGTGCAATTTGGACTTCTTGACTTTCAGGTATACTTCACGGTCCGGGAGATCTTCTGGGAACTCCTCTTCTGGTATGGCAAACTCGCGGTATACCTCATACCACCTAAGGCTATCCTCCTTTGCGAAGGTGCAAAGGGTGTCTCTGTATATTGGCGGCGGAGATGTTTGTATGTCTGTGTCTGACTCTTCCTCCACCACCTGCTTACTTCTCCTTCGGGATACCCGGGGTGCCATATTGCTAGAGTCGGAGAGGACCGGTACCGTGTCTGCTCTAAATTCACCTGTTGCATTCAAGAAAGAATCCCAGGATGAGAAAGACATGATGATAACGGCTAAATAAAGTCCACACATACAAAGTTTAATTGACTGTTCTCTGGGAGTCGCTGGGTCGCTGATCCACAAAAAGGACTCACATGCGACCTCGCGACCTTGCGACTAGGTCGCAGGGTCGCAGAGTTGCTAACAGGGAGTTTTGCGACCTTGCGACCTTGCGACCGGGTCGCTAGGTCGCAGGTCGCACTTGAGCCTGCCGGGGGGTTTCGCGCGCGCGCGGTTTTGCGGATAGACTTTCCCTACAGGGAAAAATACGCGGCTTGAAAGGGTCTAAACTGATAATAAGGCGTAGCCATGAGGAATTGGGCAAGAGACGGGTGACCCTGGGGTTTGTGGGGAACCAAGACAAAACATAAAATCAACTGGAAAACCTATCTGCTCACCAGCAAGTAAATAAGACCGCGGGGGGGCTCAATAATGGCAAGAAATGCTCAAGAAGGAAACATAGGGAGGAAAAGGCAACTTACCCGGAAGAAAACGCGCCAGTCGACCTGTCAGAGTAATTCCACGGTTTTCGCTGAGAGCTACAAATGCGACCTAGCGACTCGACCTTATATAAAAAGGTCGCACATGCGAGTACTAAATGAGGTCGCAAGTTGTAATTTTGCGACCTTGCGACCTCGCGACCTTAAGGTCGCTGGGTCGCAAAGGTCACTGAGTCGCTAATTTCCTTAATACTTCGTTTTGCGACCTTGCGACCTTGCGACCTTAAGGTCGCTGGGTCGCAAGGTCGCAAATTGCTTGACTTCCGACTCTTGCGACCTGGCGACCTATGCGACCTTAGGGTCGCAGAGTCGCATAGGTCGCATGGGTCGCAAATCATGGCTCCGCGACTTAGCGACTTGCTCTTAAAAACTTTACTTGGCTTTTTTCCTTCTTTAGTTTCAAAGGGGGCTCCAAAAAATTTTGAAGTGTGTGTTATGGTTTTATGTATTTTTTGGAGGGTGTTGTAGGAGCTACAACAGAATGATTGTCCAATACTTTTTGGAGATCTTGAGAAATAGATGATTTTGATGTTGGAACTTCTAGTGAGCATAATTGTGCAATTACACCTCGTTTTTCTTTCTTCAGAATATTTGTAATGAGATTAGAGATTATTATATTTCCCAGCTTCTCTATGATACCCTGTAATTCAACTTCCTTTCCTTCTGAAAAAATTCAAGAAAAGTTCTTGAAAATTAAAAGCTACAGTCCCCAAAGATTGTAACCATTGCACTCCTAGTACAACATCAACACCTCCCATTGGAATGGAAATCATTGGAATATTCAATACATATTCCCCCATGGTTAGCTTGATATTATGGCATCTTCTAGAGAAATTTATAGTCCCTCCATTTGCAACCATCACTTGACACTTTGGTGCTAGGTATAGGAAGCAATTCAATTCCTTGGCTACCATACAATGAATAAAATTATGGGTACTACTTGAATCAATCAACACTATTACATTTTTCTTCTTTATATGTCCTTCTATCTTGAGTGTTTGAGGAGTGGTAATTCCTGCTAATGCTGTACACATTTCTTCTTTCTCTAGGGTTGGTTCCAGGTGTATATCCTCTTCTTTTGAATTTTCTTGTTCATTTTCTCCCTCCTCTTCACAATATACGTAAAATAATTTCTTTTTAACACACTTATGACATTTAACGTATTTTCTATCACAACTATAGAAAAGCCCTTTTTTCTCTTTTTCTTCCAATTGTTGTGGTGTCAACCTTGTAGGTTGTAGAAGTCTAGGAGTGGCAACGCTTCCATATTTATAGATGTGAGTGGCAGGCTTCCTTTTCGCCATAATTTAACTTTCATTTTTTCTTTCCAACCTAAATTCCTTCTCCAATGAATCAGGTTCCCAAAGGTGAAACTCATGTTGGATGTTATCCTTTAAAGTCCTTATGAAGACATCAATGCTATGTTCCTCTGGAATATCAGTTACTATTATATTCAATTTTTGGAAGTCCTCAATGTGCTCCACCATTGAACCCTTTTGTTTTAGATTTATCAATTGACTAAATAAGGTATTGCTCTTTGTATCCTCATAATTTTCTATCATTTCCTTCATAAAAATTGACCAAGTGACAATTTTTTTACGAGAGCAAAGCCATTGATACCATACAAATGTATTTTGTTTTAAATGTAAAGTTGCAATGCGTATCTTTTGTGTGTTTTAAAAATTATGAAGATCAAAATATTGCTCCATATGTAGTATCCATGTTATGGGATCCTTGCCATCAAGCTTCCTCATATCGATCTTTTGAATATGGTGGGTCTTCAATCCAACATTAGAGTTTATGAAATCACGATTAACATTTATTTTGTTCTCATCATGAGTTTCCTGTACTACCTTTTTTCCATTATGAATCATTTTCTTGTATCAAATTTTTCAAACCTTCCATGTATTATTTTATATCATTCTTCATCTCTTCCATGTTTTCTTTCATTTTTTCATCTATCTTAGCTTCCATGTCATCCATCTTAGCTTCCATGCCATCCATCTTAGCTTCCAAGACTTTATTCTAACCATCCATATTAGCTTCCATGCCTTTCTTCAAAAAATCCATCTTAGCTTCCACGCCTTTCTTCAAATCTTCCATTTCATTTTTTTTTGCTCTTTGCAAGAGAAAAATTTGGTGCACCTGGTCTTATAATTTTCATATATCATGTTGCACTTCTTCCTCTTCATGAGTCATAGTAGAGCCTTTTGAGGGCTTAAGAGGTGTTGAATTATTTTTAGGGGCCATTTTAGAACCCAATACTGATAGCTATGCTTCAATATACCCTTGGAATCACTTCAAACTGATTTTTCAAACAAGACTTATGCAATTTGAAAAAAAAATGCACCTTTTTCTTGCTTTTGAGGAGCTCGATATTGAAATTGATGTATCTCTGGAATTTCAGATCCCCAAGATTTTATCTTCAGTCCTTTAGTAGTCCTCTGAATATTCTTTCCAATTCCATAGGTCTGACTTGATTCAGATTCTTCAAGGAAAAGTTATGCCTAATCTCCCGCAATGACCTAATTATGGACCGGTTCAATAGAGCGAACTTGTATGGCATGCCACGTATCAATTTTTCCTCCTTTGGCTCTGAAATTGATACATAGCAATTACAGCCTGTGTACTTTTGACAAAATTTTACAGAATTCCAATCCGATGCTCAAAGAGAGAGTTATGAAGATTTTACCAAGGTCACCTCCTTGAGATGAAATTCGGGAGCCTACAACAACCCTAACTTCCACAGATCATATCTTCGAAAATATTTTGAACCAAGATCTAAAAAATTTACATGCTATTCATCAGGATTTCTTCACAAATGGGTTTTTTTTATAGCTTCTAAACCTTCGTAGAAAAATACTTATAGAAAAAATTCCACGATGACCTGTTTGAAGTAATGAAATCCTAGAGCCCCAAGCTTTGATACCAAATTTTATGAAACCAGCTCCAAAAATAGTAGAAAAGAGAGATCAACGCCTTAGAAATCAGTCACTTCAAGGGGGAAACCTCCTTTAGATTACATAAATGAACAATTCTTGGATGATTCAAATGAAAAAACCTCCTTTCTATATATTGGAGTCCATGGGGTTACAATATAATCCTAGCCAACCTAAAAATAATAATGTAAGGGCACAACAATAAAAATAGTGGGGTTTTATGGGGCACAATAATAACAATATGGGGACTACAGGGGTACAACAATAATAATAAGGGGGCTACACTAACAACAGTAAGGGACTACACTAGTAATATAGGGACCTAACAGAGTTTGTTGAAGTTCAATTGAGTAGTAGAACTATTGTTAAGTCACTGATGATCTCTCAGTTAAACTAGTCAATTAGCTAGAAATAGCCTGGACATGAATGGAATTCAAATTGCCTATCTAGAGTACAGGAAAATTAACATTGTAATTATCAATTGTGTATTGTTGATTGTACAATTCTTTTGCACTGAGCGAGTGATCATTTCCCCTTAGATTTGCGAAAGGAAATATGGAATTTCCTTATTAATTAGAAGCTTAATTACTCCAATATTTCACATGGAAATAGGAGGTTGGATGAGGCTTGAATTGGCTAAGTGTTGGCCAGAGCAGTGCAGGAAGCAGGAGAATAGGTTTACAGTGCAGGGTGTGCTTCAAGATCGAAGCAAGGCATTGTAATTGTTTCTCATTCTCATCTTGATTAATGAAAAGTAGTGGAGGGATTTTCCCAGTTTGGTTCCCCTGTAAAATCATTGTGTCCTTGTGGTTTTGATGGTTGCATTTCATTGCATGTGTTTCTAAATTGTGATTTCCATTCTGCGAAACTGTAGAGGAAATTTGTAATCCCTTGTTTTCATTTCGAATTCATCAGTAGTAGAAAATTTTATTAATTTATATACCACTCAAGAGTTTAGGAAAACACTTTTTTGAAGGATAGGGGCGTGTTAAGTCCATATAATACTATTGTAGCCCCCATATTGTTATTTTTGTGCCCCATAGAATACCACTACTACTATTATTGTGCCCCATATGAGCTGACTATTGTTAATGTGTACCCTTACATTATTGTTGTTATGTAGGCCCAAATTATATTTTGACCCTTTAAACTCCTATATATAGCAAGGAGGTATTATCATTCAAATTATCGAATATTTTTTCATTTAGTTGATGTAAAAGGAAGTTTTTCCCTTGAAGAGGCTTATTTTCTAGTAGTTGATCTAAATTTTCTTATGTTTATGTGATCTGGTTATATAACAATAAATAGTAATTTACAAATCCAAAAATCTATGAAATAATCCCTCGTAACGTATATTTTGGATTTTATAATACATTTTAGTATATATATTGTGATGAATTGTCCAATGGAATATCCACAAAAATATACAAATCATTGATGGACTATCTCATGGGAAAAGGCTCCATGGAACATAGTATTATTGATGCACTTATGTATGATAATGGTGAGTTGGATAGTAATATATGGATTAAAGGATGGGAATGTACCTACAACATGAGGGGTTAGTAAATATCAAAACACCTTACTCCTTACACTATTTCCATTGGACCCAAAATGCAAGATACCACCACTAGTGATTGTGATCACCAACCGAAGACGTTAGTAAGATTCTTGTAGAGTGATATTCCATTGTTGCTATGGTTGCAACCACTAAGTTGGTAGTAATATAATTTCTTAAAGGATGACACCACTACTATTTTGGTTATGATCATTAGAAAAAAGGGGTAGTAATAACCCCACACATTATAATATTTTGGGATTTGGAGATTCTACAAGTCCAAGAGCCTCTGCACCACACCTAGGATGAAGCATTGTAAGTCATATTTCTTGGTCATTAATCACATTTTGGCTATGAATTTGGATTCCATTACCTTATTGAGATCGATAACTACTCAAGAGGAAACACCTATTAAGGTGGTGGCATCGGTTAAGTGGAAAATCCACCCTTGGGGTGATTTTCATCCAAGTTAGTGAATACTAGTTCATGGGATCTATTGAAAATTGGTTTGTGGGATATTTTTATATTATGATTTATCAATGTTGGAGTGAAAGTAGCCCAACCTTGGAATTTTTAAAGTTTCATAATACATGTATCTTGAATTTGAGTATTTAATTATGCATAATCAATTATTTAGATGATTGGTTATTTGAATCTTTAAATGTGCCTTCTTTATTGGTTGCATGTGGTTTTAATGATTATATATCTAACTTGCTTTTCTGTATATGGTTTTAATAATGTGTGTGTCTATGTTTGTACATTGAGTTAAACATAAATGGGTTATTACAAAGTGGTATCACATAAAATGGTTTCTAAAATAAGGTGCTTTTGGGTAAAAGGAAAATTTCAAAAACCTAGAAAATGTAAGCCAAAAAAATGAATTCCCAACCCTAAGCAAGGTACAAATGAAATAATTTTTTATCAAATAAGTTCAACCAATTTAGACATTTTTTTTCTTTATTTTTTCTTTGTGTTTTTTTCTCTTAGTTTATTTCCTTGATTTAATTTTGTCCTTTCCTTCGATCTATTATTTCTTTTCTGTTTATTAATTGTTTCTTTTTTGTTTATTCATTAAAAAAAATAAACTAACTAATGGTGCAACCTAAATAAGTGCATTGGTGCACTTATACTATTAAAGAGAACCATTGAACTTATGATATTAATGTTGAGATTCAACAAGATGATGAGCTTAGTGAAAAGAGTTGCCTTCAATAAGTGGGCCCGCAGACTATTTTTGGCGCAAGTCTATTTTTAGACATGATGATCATATTTCAGAAGTTGCAGGATGCTATTTGTGGATGGTTGATCAAGTTGGAAAAATAGATGAAATTATATTTTTAGAATATTTGGCGAAGTCTATTTATAGATCGTTGATCTAAAAATAGATGCATGTCGATTATTATTAGCTCTTAATAATAATCAGACACTAAACATCAACTTATTCTCTTGGAGCACTTTGTTTCAATGCACAAATGTGGCACATCAGTGGAATGAGGGAATTACGCAATTCCCAAGGGTTTACTGGAGCTAATGCATGATATGCTTCCATACGGACCATCCTTGCTCTCTCAGCATAGATGGGTTGGCACATTCATCAGATGGATGTGAAGACTGCGTTCCTTAATGGGATCATTGAGGAAGAAGTGTACATTGAGCATCCTGAAGGATTTGAGATCTTTAGCAGCGATTCGCATGTGTGCAGGCTCAAAAGAGCATTGTATGGGATGAAACAAGCACCCCGTGCTTGGTACACTCAGATCGACAGCTATTTCACTAGACTTGGCTTCACCAAGAATGAGGCAGATGCAAACCTGTACCAGATTGTTGTTGAGGGTAAGATTTTAATAATTGTACTTTATGTTGATGATTTAATACTAACAGGTGATGAGAAGTTGATACAGTCATGCAAGGCAAATATTGCAAAGGAGTTTGAGATGAAGGACTTGGGCCTCCTTCATTATTTCCTTGGATTGAAAATATGGTAGTGGGAAGGTGAACTGTTTGTGTCTCAAGGTAAGTATGCCCGAGAGATACTGGAGAAGTTTCACATGCAAGGCTACAAGCCTATCGACACTCCTCTTCCAAGAAATTGGAAGAAAGAGGATGCTACATCGACAGAGGTAGTGGATGCCACTATTTATCAACAGTTGGTGGGTTCGCTCATGTATTTATTCAATACAAGACCGCACATATGCTGTGCGGTGAACCAACTTTCACAAGCGATGGTTAAGCCTACCAAGCTCTTGTGGAAGGCAGGTAAGCATGTCCTGAGATATATCAGGGGCACATCTGAGCATGGTTTATGGTATAGATAGACAGATGAGGTGAATTTGCATGGCTTCACAGATGCAGATTGGGCAGGAAGCCCAACATATAGAAAGAGAACATCAGGAGGGATTTTTAGTATTGGATCTATGGCATTTTCCTGGTACAACATGAAACAAATATCCGTGGCACTCAGTTCAGTGGAAGCATAATACATGGCAGCAAATCAAGCTACATGTGAGGCTATCTGGTTGAGGAAGATTCTGGTTGGTTTGTTTGGTTCACATTTAGATCCCACAGTGATACATTGTGATAATCAGAGTTGCATTAAACTCTCGGTTAATCCTGTGTTTCATGATAGATCTAAACATATTGATATCTAGTATCATCATATCATATATTTTATGCAGTGGAAGATCATGTTGCTTTAGTACATTCCTACGGAGGATCTGCAGATATTCTGACGAAGGCACTCACTAGGAGAAAATTCGAATACCATAGAGGCATGATTAGGGTGAAGGATAATCCTTATCTTGTTGAGAGGGAGTGTTGAGATTCAACAAGGTGATGAGCTTAGTGAAAAGATTCACCTTCACTAAGTGGGCCCGCAGGCTATTTTTGGCGCAAGTCTATTTTTAGACTATGTCTATTTTTAGACTATGTCCTATTTTAGACATGATGATCATATTTCGGAAGTTGCGGGATGATATTGTGGATGGTTGATCAAGTTGGAAAAATAGATGAAATTCTATTTTTATAATATTGGGCGAAGTCTATTTATAGATCGTTGATCTAAAAATAGATGCATGTCGATTATTATTAGCTCTTAATAATAATCAGACACTAAACAACAACTTATTCTCTTGGAGAACTTTGTTTCAGTGCATAGATGTGGCACATCAGTGGACTGAGGGAATTATGCAATTCCCAAGGGTTTACTGGAGCTAATGCATGAAGGAATCGGTTAGAACTCAAGTGGCAAAGTTATGAAACAGTTGGAAGAAGTAGTTATGGAGTTGTATTTAGTTTAACTCAGTTAGAATGAGTTGAGCTAGTTGTATCTAGTCTAACTGCATGATACACTAGTGAGAGTGGAGTGAATTAATTAGTTAATTAATTCACAAATAATAACTCATTAATTAACTGAACAATACAACAGTTAACTACATTGCTTGGAAGTTTCAGTGGAGACCCAGTGGAGAGGTAGGTGAAAGGGCAAGATGGACTATCTATTGTGACTATAGTGATGCAATGATTGCATCACACACACATTGGAGTTTCCAATGAGGATTGTGCAGTCAATGCAAGAGTAATTCGAATTCATTCATAGCTATTCTTTAGCAGGGATTGTGCAATGGAGGCAAGCTAGCAGGAGGGCAAAGATCGGTGCATGGATTTTCAAGATTGTTCTTGATTAGTGTATGACGATTGTACTGTACTGAGAGCATGAGATTGTTTTTCATGTGAAGTATGAGGATTGTCATATGATTCCATGATACATAATATATAGTTGGGGTTTTCAGCTTCAGGCTTTCCCAGCTAAAAACTGTGTTATGTGCGATTGATTTTTTTTTTTTATGCTTCACATGTGTGTGCAATTAATTTTTCCGCAAAATATTAACAAGTGGAATAGATTTCGTATTTTTCATAAAGTTAAATAGTGTGAGATCAGGTGAATCAAGGACATATGCATGCTTAGTGCATATAATTTCTACAATTAATGATCCCCTATCTTTTGAATTATAAAAAGAATGAAACTCTTAAATAGGACGTAGCAAAAAAGCCTAAACACAAAGGTTGTAGTGTATCATTTATACTAATGTGCTAGGTTATTACTACATTTTACATGCATAGTAAATTGTTTTATTATTTGAAAAAATTAGCCTCAGTGCATTTGATTAAAGTGCATTGGTGCATATGTCTATCTTGTGTACCATGATAGGGTAATATATATATATACCAAACCAACTTTAATTACTACATTTTATCTACTGATTCCAACCTTCCTCACACAAGCAACATTGTTACTATGTCTGATTATGAACTAGTTTAGCACCCCATAAGTGAGGCACCTTTTCTATTACAGGCACATCGATGTCGTTTGAACAATATGTTTTCAAATATAATGTAATTTTATTTTATTATAAATAAAAATTGGCTATATTTGTATGTATTTTATAATTAATTTTATTTATTTATTTATATATGTCTCTAACAAAAATTGTATGTGAATCAACGACAACGATGTGAGAGGGAGCAAGAGCAACAATAGTAGGTTGACACATACAACTTCATACATGTGTGGGGGTATGAGAGAGGGAGGGGGAGAATTTCCATCGCGCTATTACACCTCATACATGAGCCTTTTGAGAAATGTTGTCCCTCCTCAAGTTTTATGAGGACACTACATCCCTTATAGAACTACTCAATTTTACAATAGTTAATATGTTGTTGGGACCAAGTTAGGTACCCATTTAGATTTGGTCGTGATTTGTGGTATCATCCCATAAAGGAGAATGTTTACTTCATCAATAGGTTATCTAAGAGGGGCAAGGATTTTCCCTCTTTTCTTGAGCTACCTATTGGTGTTGCAGAAAATACATAGTTGGGATGTGTTTAAGATATGTAAAGCATGAAATTAATTTCCTATTCTAGATTGTCGATGGTAGGTTGAATAAACATGAATTTGGTAGAGAGAAGTTTAGGTGCCTATCCTTTATTCTAACAAAATTGGCGCATTATACTCTGATAGGAAACACATTAATTTCCCTTTGATATATTATGTAGATAGTTTAGTTCAAAGGCCCTAGTTGGTTAGGTTGTTGACTATTCCTTCATGACAAATTTGTTTTGCTTTGGATTATTTTCACTCTATTATTGATGTGAGGATTTTTTTTCCATTTTTCTTAGAGGTAAATACTCTATTTTTTGATATATTTCCTCTAACATGACAAACACTTCCCTATATCATCCCTTGTAGGCTTATTTCTAATGCATGTACGCACATGTATGGGAATATGTTGCCCAAGATAGGTCAACGAGAGTGGGCATGCACTCATGTCAGCAGATAGACTTGCACTTTCTTGGTTGGAGAGGATGATAGTGTGCTGATCTTGTACAATACCCATACATGTGGATGGGATGGATAGGATTGGATAACATTCTATTTATAGAGTATGAGCTATCAGATGATAGAGGTAATATTAACCCTATGTTTTAATAAAACTAGTTGCAATTTTTTTGTCTTATATTTAACATGTATGTAATTTATTGTAGTATTTTGTTTCAATTATCTGATTATTATTGTTTATTGTTTTGTATTTGTAGGAACATATGTTGGGGACTAGCCTCCCCAACAAAATAAGGAGATGAATGAGGTTATCCAACAAACTCTAGCACATAGACCTGCCATGCCAAGCAGGAAAAATCATATGATCTTGACTGAATTTATAAATCACAACCTATTTATCAAGGGAGTGGCACTTGTATATTCTAAATATCTCTTACATATCCTAGAGTTTTTAGAGATATGGTTCACACTTCCTCATTACTTGACGTTACTAATGTGTCATGTTTTGAGTGAGGTTGATGTATCTCATTCGATATGCTTCCTCTTTTGATGATCATGCTCTGAGTCATATACATCTTGATTATCCACCACCTAGTCCTCCACATAGTGATTATCCACCACCAAGTCCTCCATATTATGCTTTTTCACCACTTGGTCATCCACATCGTGATTCTCCACCACCTGACCCTTCATCATACCCACTGACACCCCCTCATTCTCCGCATCATGCATTTCCAACTATAGCATTCACACATCCTCCTTCACATCCTAAACATGAGTCACCAATAGCGCCATCCACCAATCCACCCCATCTTCCTCAAATTTTCCTCTACATGTGTTTCCAGTGGCACCATCCACCATCCCACTTCCTCCTCTTCTTCTCTTCCATGCGTGTCACCATTTGAACAATCTGTTGATTGATACATTGATGCCTTTGGCTCTAGTGGTGGATCTAGGCAGTAATGGTACTCTACATTATATGTATTGGTTGTTGTTTATTTGACTCAGGATGGACATATCACATGTTTATTAATTATGGAAAAATGTTATTTGACATGTTCATTGATTTTTATGAGATATTGTTCAATTGACATATATATTATTCATCCATATTTTTTCATGTCATGTTAATTGTTGTTGATTGATTTATAAAATGTGTTGAGTACGCTAATGATTAACATTAATAATTATTTATTTGATTTTAAATTAATTTCAGATGTATCACTCATTTAATTTGGATTGTGATTGGTCAAGTCCCACTAGCACAAGTGATTAAGGATGGGCCTCGTTAGCAAGGTGACCCCAGATCAAACCTCACAGGGGGTGGTTGTGATCTGTGCTAGGTGGAGAAGACATGCTAAAAATTCCATTTAGTTAATGGTTGGTGTGGCCCAGGTCGGGTGTGATCCACGGGTGACTTTGAAGGCTTATATTCCCCTAGGTCACATCTCCTTAAGCCACAAGTCAAGCCTAGAGAATCACAGACAACTTAACAAACAAAAAAAGAAATTTGGATTGTGATTGCAAAAAAATTATAACCATTAATAGTATATAATGTTTAGCTCTTCTTCAATATGAATTATTTTTTGTCTAATATATGTTGATTAAACATATTTATAAATATTATTAAATGATTCAATCAACAATTTAACTAATTAGTTAATTTTTCAAATCAAATTCTCCTATTAAATGATATTTCGTAAATTCATTCTTAGTTTTTTCCCTCAACATTTTATTAATATTAGTAAAATTAATCGTATAATAGTTAAATCTATGAAAAAATAATTCATCCTACTAACATTCATCAACTACAAATTTATTTAGGCTCCCGTAATTAGACATTAATTCTGAATCAATATGTTAATAAAATTGTCTTCAAAATAAATATATATTTACTAAAAATTTCAAACAATAAAAAAATGTAAAATTTATTTTTTTAATATCATTAATTTTTTAAAATAAAATTTATTTTAAAATAAATATTTACAATTGTATTATACCACTACATTATCATTGTGATATCTCAATTAATGTTTAATGAGTGAAAAATTAACATATCAAATATATTTTAATATAATGTATCTTGTAGCCCTGATGGTTAGTTTAATTGGTCAAGCCTCCATCGTTAACATTTTTTCTATTATGAGAGATATTTTGTGGACATAATGGTCATTGATCTATGAAGATTATGAACCACATAAAGAAAATACAACATCTTGCATGAAAAAAAATCATAAATCACATTTAATTATTTTTTTAAATCAATTTGTTTTATCAAATATGTTTGTTAAATCATGTAAATAATTATATTGCAAATATTGTTAACATCTGGTTAACATCGTATTTATAATAAATAAGATGAAAGTGAGTCGTTGAGAAATATAGGAGTTTAACACTAGTGATTAACATAAGTTTGACATAGTCCCAGTGTGACGTAGTCTCTTAACTTCATTACTCTTAAGATAACCTAGTAAAGCCTAATAGCGATGTATTGTTGGAGACAAGTCAAATATGGCATACCTACATTCCTCGTTGCTTATGAGGAATGTATACGATTGTGCATCATTTGCATAATATGATTTTTATAAAAATTTGTATTGATTGTTATGTCCTCATACAATTTATTTAATTATGTTCGTTTTAAATCTGCAGCTATAAATTTATTTTACTTTTATTCTAATACAAATTTTTCATAATAAATACAATTTTTAAAATTTTGTACGTAATTGAAATACAATATTATTAAAATTTTAAAACTTCCATTAATTCAAATAAATCAATATTAAAATTAACATTTTAATATATCTTTTTTTTTAAACAGAAAGGCTATCTTTTTGTATTATAAATTTTGGATTTTATGGCCTTAACCATTTACAAGATTTTGTTACTTTTGTTGCTTCAATGTTCCATTACAACTCTAACAAATTTTTTTTTTTCTTCTACGGGATTTTTGCACTACGATTTTGCATTGAAAAATTTCATATATTTTACTAAATTGACCCAAAAAAAGTTCAAATTTACAATACATATGACATATTAACTCGGAGGGGCCAATTTCAAACTTGTTTCCCTCTGCTATCTCTTTTCCACAAAATTGTCTTTCACCAAGCATCTCACCCTCCACACCAATATTTTGAGATTCAGGTGTCGAATCAAAGAAACCATGCATGTCACCAAATTGACCCAAAACAAGTCCAAACTTACAATACATATGACATATTAACTAGGGTGTCCCAGAGGGGCCAATTTCAAACTTATTTCCTGCTTCTACCTCGTTTCCACAAAATTTTCCTTCACCAAGCATCGCACAGTCCACACCAACCTTCTGAAATTTAGATGTCGAATTGAAGAAACAATGCATGTCATCAGTCTTTGTGGGCATAGTGATTTCGCTTGACTATTCCTTCAACATTAGGAGCTTTGTCTCCAGGCCGACGCATTTTCTTTCAATTCGAGCTTGCATCCATTAAAACTTATCATCCATGAGCTTGAATATTTCCTCCCTCTCATGCTCAAAGAGCTCCAGCCTTCTGACATTTATTTCAAGCATTCCCATCAATACCTTGAACAACCTCTCCATTGGTTTATTCTAATGATCCAAGCCTCCTTCTAGAACCTGACTCTCCAAGGCAGCCATAGAAACAAGATATCAATTACAGTGCCACCAATTTGAGTACAGAGGGTGAAAAGGAGATAGTGCAATGCCAGGATTCCTTCCAATTTATCATTGCTTCCACTCTCCATTGATAATAGTCCCCGAAAAATAACATTAATTCTAACATCATATGTGATCTCAAATCAACCTCCACTACCATAATGAATAATTTCGAGCAGAGGGGTTTCTTTAGAGCATTAATGGCCGAGGCTTCAATGGAAATCAGTTGAATCCTTAGCATAATGCAAAAACACAATCTCACATTATAATACATCCTCCCTCTTGTCCATTTTTACCAGGTGTAATCACTTCCGTACTAGGAATGATACATGGTGATCTCACCCCATCCATGTGGAAGGTCTTTCGAAGAGAGAGTGCAAAGGAAGTAGTGTTCCACCTGGAAATTTTCATTTAATTTCATTACTCTTAATACCATGAGCTTCTTTCAAAGCGATGACCAAACATTTTTCATTAACTCCATTCAAATTTCACTGGATTGGAGCCAAATCCCTTGCTCCATCCTAAAATTCAATAGTTCCTTGCTCAATCTCAGAGCCTAACTTAGCAAGATTGTTTTCCTTGTCATTTAAAAATCTAAGATTGTGTCAAAAGAATATTTCCTCATTTTTTTGCATTGCAATGATATTCTATGGAAAATTGAAGAGAGACTAAAATTTCTATATGATGTCGCATTATAGATTTGTCTAATGAGGACCATGGAATCCCCCAATATCTTTAATTTATTTATTCCTTTGTTGATGGTGATATCCAGTCCTTTCCACAATTCCTAGAAATCATCTTGAGTGTTTGTTGTTATTGCCAAGCCCCACGAGAAGCTATAAACTATTTGTTCTTCAGGACTATATGTTGTTAACTTTTGAATATTTAAAATTTAATTTTTGATATCATAAACCATAAAATACAAAAAATAAAAAATAACACACAAAATTTGGTCCAAGACCAGGGAAATACCACAATATGGGGGAAAACCCTTTTTAAAATTCTCTTCTATTAGATCGTCTTCAAATTTTTAGTAGAGATACATAATTAGAGTACAAAACCCCTTTTACAAATAATAGTAGTAACAAAACTTTTTAATATGAAAAATTTAAAATACCACTAAAAGCCTCCAAACGCTTCCAAAACGATAGCAATAGACACAAGTGTGTGAAAAAAGTTCACAAGTACAAGAGCTAAATACTGATACCAATATTCTCCAAATACAAGATCAGAATACTATTGAAGCAAGGGAAATATACTAGAAATCAAACGCTGGTGTGAAAGAAATATCAAGAATATAATATCTCTGAAGTGAGATCAATACAAGAGCTTAATGCTTTTGATGTGAGAGCAATACCAACTGCAATAATACTTCTGGTGTGAGAGTAATACCAATTTCAATAATACTTTTCTGGAGAGAGAGCATTAACACAACCAAATAACAAGAGCATAAACCACTGGTGTGAGAGTTGAACGAGAGTTCTGAAATCTGTCAATAGATATACCAAACGATAGATCTGCCAAATAATAGACCTTCCAATGATGATAAGATATCTACAAATCTGCAATAGATCTTATACTAATAATAAGAGCTTTGCTACTGATAATAAGAGATCTTCCAATGATGATAAGATATTTTCAAATATGCAATAGATATACTACTGATAATAAGAGAGATAAATAAATAATGCGAGGGTTTGATCACCAAAGAGAGAGAGAGAGAGAGAGAGAGAGAGAGAGAGAGAGAGAGAGAACTCAATGTGTTTCAAATGAAGGCTTCTCTTCAATACATATAAATATTTGAGGTAAAATCCCTTCCTCTATTAAGTGTTTTGGAATCTCCAAGACTGATCCATTCAAATTAGATAATTTAAGTGATTTTATTTTTCACGTGTCTAATTGAATCACTTAAGTGATTTTATTTTGCACATTTCTAATTTCTTTATAATATATTTTTGAAATAAAATTTTTCTCTTATGAAAATTAATTTTCTCTCGAGAAATAATTAACTTCAATGGTGAAATGGGTTAACCACATAAAGTTGTTTCTCGAAACATTTCTCCCTAGTTGCTCAAAAATTCAACACTCTCTCTCAACTAGCTAGGAATTTCCAACAATAAATCCAAAATTGTTGACATTTCAAGTCATCATGACTCATGTTGAACATTATCGAATCTAAAGAAGAACACTCATGGTAGGGGAGCTACTGCTACCACCCTGAATCCAAGCTCAGCCAAATAAATGCTAAGAAACCTTCACTAGGGAGTCTCAAGCTTCAACCTCGTCCAAATAATCATCATGGAGGAAAATGATTCCACCTGGCATCAGGGAGTCACATGCTACAACCTGGAACAAATACCATTGAGGAAACTCATTCTACCACAAAAAATGAATAACGTTGAGTTAATAAGACTAAGAAACCATAATAGCTTAGCACATAGGCTAAGAATCCACAATAGCTCAGCTCAAATGCTAATAATCCACAATAACTCAACTCAAAGGCTAAGAATCCACAATAGCTCATCTCAAAGGCTAAGAATCCACAATAGCTCAGCTCAAAGGTGAACAATTCATAATAGCTCATATCGAAGGATAATAATCCATGTTTTTCAAGAACACCAACATAAATATTATTCAATAACACCAACATATTCGAACTCTCGAGAGATATAATTTATCATGACTGGTAAGGATCGCCATATGATCTCAAGTAGCTAGCACCCATTGGCCAGATGGGTGGGAAACAAGATGCATGATTGGGGCATACTCTTGATTGGAAGTCCCTCATCCTAGGAGCTCACTAGCTCAATTCCTTGTCCCTAGGATCTCAACCAAGGGGGAAGAGAACACATCTCAGTGTTCTTGATCATCCGGGACCTTAAACGAGAAGAGATATATCCCTTAATCCAAGAATATCTATGAATACAAGAAATTTATTCTTCGGCAGCACTTTGGTAAGTGTATCAACAATATTCTCATCATTATGAATATGGTGGAGTCTCACTGCTCCTCTATGTACCATGTCTCGAAAAAAATGATATTTTATTTCAATGTGCTTGGATCTGTAATGAAATACACGATTCTTAAAAAATCAAATCCCACTCATATTATCACAAAATATCACTGTAGTATCCAGGATTTGCTCAAATAATACTCCAAAGATTTTTCTTAACCAGAAACCTTCACAACTAGCTAAGCTAGCAACAATATACTCAGCTTCCATGGAACTAAGAGTAACTTTTTTTTTTCTTGATCATCCAAGAGATCATGGCAGATCCCAAACTGAAATAACATCCTTAAGTGTTTTTTATGTCCACAATGTTTCCTGCCCAATCAACATCAATATAACCATGCAACTTTATGTTTCCAAAAGTATATTGAAGAATGAAATTAATTGTCCCATGCAAATATTTAAGAACATGCTTAGCAATAACCCAATGATTATGTAAAATCTTGGTCATGAAGTGACTCAAGGTGTTTACAACATAGAAAATATCGGGATGATTGTTCACTAGGAACATCAATTCCCCAATCAACTGAAAACACTGAAATGGATGAGATAAATGAGGCCCATCTTCATCACCACAGAGTTTCTTGAAGGTCACCTCCATGGGAGTGTTCATGGATTTGTACTCTACCATTCCAAACCTTTCCAATAGATTTACAACATACTTCCCTTGGGAGAAAATAATTTCGTCGGGTCTCTTCCAAACCTCTAGGCCTAAAAAAAAGTGCACCATCCTAAGGTCTTTCATTTTAAATTCAGAGGAAATCTCCCTTTTACATTGAATCATTAGAAGTTCATTACCTATCAAAAACATATCGTCAACATATAATACCATAATCAAAGGAATACATTGTACAACTTTGAACTAGAGGCTTGGATCAACACTACTCCTCATGAATCCCAACTTTACTAAGTAGTTGTCAATGTGATAATACCAATCCCTGGGAGCTTGCTTTAAGCCATAGAGTGCTTTCTTCAATATTCATACATGGGTTCTTTTTTAATTTACCTCAAATCCTTGGGGTTGTTCAACATGTACTTCCTCCTAAAGAGCACCATGGGGAAAAGTTTCCTTGACATCCATCAAATGGAGAGTCCACCCTTGACTAGCAACTAAAGCAATAATAATGAAAATGGTGATATAGAGAGCTACAAGAGAAAATATTTCTTCATAATCAATTCCCTATTTATGAGAGAATCCTTGAGCCACAAACCTTGCTTTATATTTTTCAATATTTCCATCCATGCCATGTTTTATTTTGAACATCCACTTTGAAGTCACGACTGATTTTCCTTGAGGTCTAAGAACAACTTCCCATACATAATTTTTCATAATGGATTCATATCATAGCAACAACATAGTTTTGATATCGACTAGGCTTTTTTCTTTATCTAAAAGTTCCCCTGGGAGTATTATGTTTCTTAGCTTTCTATAGAGTATCACAAAGCCATAGAGGATTTTTCCTATATGGAGGAGGATCTAATGGATCCATAGGCTCAACAGGTTCATGGGTAGAGGGATCCACATCATCGTTTGTTTCTTTAGAAGATATAGAAGAAGGACTAATTGTTACTTTTTCAAGGGTTGCATCTTCATCAAATGTTACATCTCTATTGAATTCTATTGTTCTTTGACCAGGTATATAAATTCTAAATGCTTTAGAATATTTAGAATAGCCCACAAACATACCTTTCTTACCTGAAGCCTATAGATTGTTCTTATTTTCTTTTGGTAAATTAAAATAAACAAGACATCCAAAGATCCTTAAATGACTGACATTAGGTTTCTCTCCTGTGAATACTTCTTCAATAGTCTTGTCATATAATGCTCAATGAGGAGTCATGTTTTGTACATATACGACATTGTTGGCAGCTTCTTCCCATAGGAAATTTGGATCATCATGATCATGTAGCATGGCACGAGTAGCCTTCATGATATTTGTATTATTTCACAAGAAGGAAAATACCCTCTAGTAGAGGTTATAAAGGAGGTTTTTAGTGTTATAAAATTGGCCAAATTTGTCAAAAAAACATTTGCTACAACTTTCATTTTTGGTAATGTAGGTTTTTACAGAGCTTCTAACAGAACTTCAACACAACTAAAAAAAATTGGACGACCGGAGGTTTTTACGGATGTATTTCTTATCAGTGTGCGCTTCATGTGTGAATGCACTTGTGCGTTTTAACCTATACGCATTGGTACTATAAACATAACAAGCACCGAGATGGAAAAAAAAATTCAGAAGCCCCAGGGCATTTAATAATGCCCCAGTGCGTGTCACCCATAAATATGCACCAGGATGATATAAGGTGCATGCATTCACGCTGTTAAGGTGTAAAAATGCATCGGGCCGTTAAGTTGTAAAAAATCACTGCACTGTTAAGTTATAAAAATGCACTAGCGCATTAAAGGAAAACCATACCAGTGCATGCAACGCTTATCCGCCCAGATCGTAGTCATCGATAAAGCACACCGGGAGTTCCAATTGGTATTGGTATTTGGTGTGGTGCTCATAGGTCATAGAAATGTACCGGTGCATAGTATCATACAAATGCACTAGTATGCAGTATCATACACACACACTGTTGTTCATTTTCTATTTTTTAGAAACATCGAGCTGTGACAGTGCAATTATTGTGATTTTTTAAAATTCATTATTCATCAAAAGTCGACACATATATTATAACAGTATTCATATCAATTAAATTTTTATTAGTGCATTTGAATGTGATGTTTGGATGAATTTGTTATATCATATCATCAGATTTCACATCTCTTCATTATAATATTTAATCATTCGTATATTTAATAAGTGGTGTAACATTTCACAGCGACAATGGAGAACACAACAGAATAAATTAAAACGTATATATATATATATGAATAAGACACTCTTTGTCACACAAAATGGGATAATTATTGGTATCCCTTTGTCTTTTAATTGGGACACTATGTCCATTACATTAAAAAAAATGTCCGATTTCACAGACAAATATTTCAAAAAATACAACGTCTTGCTTTGATATCCAAAAATATTAATCAACATTATTCGTTGGAATTGTTGTCATTGCTCGAGGTACTTCCATGACTTGGGTTATTTGGAGGAATGTTTTGTTCATTGTGTTGATTTTTTTATTCTTTTTCAAGTTCCATCTACAAATATAAAAATAAAGTGTAATGAGTGTATCCACATTGGTGAGAATAATGAAAATTGAAATATTAAATCATATACATCAATGTAAATCGAAAATAAATGTACCATAGCAAGAATTGACTCATGAACTATACACATTATTTTAGAACCAAATTTCATGCCATCTTTCAACAATTCATTTGTTGGTGCAGTTTCATACTTTGTTTCCTGCAAGTTTTATACCCCATAACAAACCATAGATTTAATATAATTTTTTTTTTTTTCTATTAATTATCGATGAAGCTAAGTAAAACAAGATAGATACTTACAAATTCCACAATTAATTTATGATATGGCAACATATACTGACAACCCATATTTAGCCCAATGTCAATCAATTCTTCTGATGGTTCTTCTTTGTATGTTAGCAAATGTTTGAAGATATTCACTAATTATTGTTGTAAAATAACTTAAAATATACAAAAATGAAATCTAGTTAAGTTGTTATAAGGAAGTAAAAATTACTCACAAACTTAGATATCAACCCTTTTCTTCCTTGTTGTCCTATTTTATGTGTTGAATGGGTTCCATTTTCTTTTCTTTTCTAAATAAATCACATACTTTTCAAGTAAAAAAAAAATCAAGAAAACGGTGTGTCTATCTAAATTAAATTCCCAGTGTGACTTTCACAACTTAAGCACCAAAAACGGTGCGGTAGGTTATTATAAACGCAATGCCAATACAATAGAAACATTGTACGATGCTCTTTGTCAATAGGAGACTCGGTGCATTATATTAATACTAGAGTACCGATTAACATAAACATAAATTAATAAAAAAAAAAAATTGTCAAACTGTGTTTTTTGTTAACACACGCCCAGTGCATTATACTAAAATCACGCACGGGTGCGCAATTTTAAACAGTGCGCACCGATTAACAAAATCTTTTTTTTAAAAATCATGCAAGGGTCGACAGGGATTGGGATCCGACAATGCAAGTGGTCCCGCAGGTTAGATGTCATATGCCTATATATATAGTAATACAAACCCTCTAAAAATACAATTAAAAGTCTTAATTGTGAAGTCACATAAACAAGAAGAAGCAAGGGTTTAACATAAGAATGGATTTTTTTGTTTTTTTATTTTCTGAATTTTAATTAAATGTAAATAGGAATAGAGATTATAAATGAGTTTATTAATAAAATTCACAGTATAATTTAAATTGTTTACTATGAAAGTGTTAAATCTAACAGAAACTGTAAAAAAACAATTATTATAGTAAAATTTAACAATTTTACTATACTAAAGGGTTTTTGTGTGAATTACCAGATGTTTCAAATTCTTATTCTCTCAATAGTGTTGTTTTTTGAAAGTATTTTTCTCCTCCATAGTGCTCTCTTGCTCTAGGTATGTCTCTCGTGCAAATCCCTCCCTAATTGTTTTTGCAAAAATAATGAAATAATGAATAGCTTTTACTATTTAAATATTTTTTTCATGAAATTAGATTTCCAAAAATCATTTTCCACTCATTTTTCAGTTTAGCGATCTTTTTTTCACTTCAAAAAAGTAAAGTTGTGCTTTTTTCCCCACGATATTCGATGTGTTTGTTAACTAACAACACCGGTGTGTATTGTTAGTGTTAGGATATGCATTATGCCACCAGTTATCAAAATCGCTCTTTGCATATTCATTTTAGGTGTCCCACTCAGATTTTTTTTAAACATTCCACTTGGTCATGTAAAAAATTGATTCACTGATGGTAGCCCTAGTCTCAAAATATCACTCTCCCTCACAAATTCTCATTGATGGCTCACCTTCATGTCTTGTTGAGCATAAAAACACTATGAAAAGCTCATTTCACTATGTATTATCTTAGTCAAATTTAACCATGGAGTCAGGACATTCAAGGTCACATTAGGTCATTAGGTTTCATTGTTCAAGGTCCAAAAATGCACCATGACATCTCGTAAGGTTAGAAAAGGTGTGAGAGTGACTCAATAAACATTTCATCATCAACTACAGAGGATTATAAACACGAAAGATGTTTTGAAAGTTTTAATTTTGATTTTAAGTACCAGTCTCGTTCCAAAATGTAATTTTTATTCCAAAAAAAAAAGTGATGTAATTTTATTTTTTATTTTTTGTAATTTTGTGTCCATTATATGTAATAAGTATTTGATCTTCTGAAGCTGCTAACTGAGCTCCATATGCCAAAATGAATGCCAAAAAAATTACATCTCAAAGTGCTAGAGGTCCTACCCCATCAACTGATCAACCTGCAAAACAAAAAGTGAGAAGTCAAAGATCATTAGTGTGAAAATTTGAAAGGTGAAATGAAACATTAGAAAGTGGGTTTTCAAAACATAAATCAAACCCACTCAAGTATAAAATCCTTAAAAGACATCAATTTAAAGTTCATTTTCTTCCTACACCCTCAAGCATACTCAGCAAAGGAGAAGTTTTCGAGTTTTTAGGTGAAATTGTGAAAAACAGGGGCAGAGGGCGTGTTATGCACTGGTGTTGCACATTCTGCACTGGCACTGCACGTTTTCCTAAAAATGCTATGCATTTTCTAAAGGCATTGCATGTCTGTCAAGAGGAGGGCGCATTTAACCTCGGTGTTGCATGTTTGCCTGAAAATCCTCAGGGATTTCCAAATTACCACTACGACTCGCTCAAGCTTCAAAAAGTGTTGCCTACACTCTCCAGCAAGCAAGTAGGTCACAAATTAATCACTCCTCTTCTCCTTAATCATTTTATGTGATTTTTAATTTGGTTTTGGTGTCATCTTAAGTTCAAAACACTAGTATCATTCTACTAGCATCCAACTACCATTCCCACATTTAAATTTACCCTATCCTAACCCCCCATATCATAAAACACTTTCTCATAACCCCTACATAACTATCGCCTTCCCTAAGATTTATTCTACCTCAAAACCCTAAGCCCTAGGTAGTCACTTCCCTAGGCTCCCTATACCGTACCTATAATTAAATCCCCTACTCTAAAACCCCTCATCATCACTACCCCCTATCACCTCCCTCATATCACAAATCCCTATTTCCATCTCCTCGAATTTCCTCACACCAACCCACACTTCTTACACCCACATTCCATTCCATCATCTCCCTATGGTTTTGACACCAAATACATCATGGAAGAAGAATAAAACATAAGTCATAGTGAGGAGGAATAAAGAGAGGAGATAAGTCCATCTAAAAAAGGAGGGAGAATCATTAGACATGAGCCAACAAATACCAGAGAACTCATGGCATCTCCCATCACTGTGACATGCTTTAAGCATGCAGGTTGTTTTGATTTCTGTGAGAAAGTACAAAGGGTACAATACCATCCTGTGTTGACCAAATTATTCATTTTGAATCTCCATGACAACCAGGTAACCCTTTCTGGTGTCACTTTCACTGTTTCCCCTGCCATCATATCAACTGCCACTAGGATCCCAAATGTTATGGAAAAATGGTTCAAGCAAGGAGAATTGAATCAGTTCTATTATGAGCCATATATTAAACCAAGGTACAAGAATGAGAGAAAGAGGATTTTTACTTTCTCTTACCTCCTCGAAAGATATGTCCCCATGATGAAAATCATCATGAGGTACTTTACTTATGAGGGTGGGCTTTCTAGACTCTACTCCTATAATGTTCGACCATTCATGCACTTCACAAGGGTCAGAATGCTCAATATACCTTACTATCTCTACCGGAGCATTGACAATATGCCATTTATTGCGCAAAAAAGAGATTATTATCATCAAATGCAAAGTGTATTTCACCACTCCCTCATCAAGATTATGGTCCTCCATCACCTTGATCAGTTAAACATTGCATGGGATACCTTCATATCCAATGAGATTTTCACTATCCCACCTATTCAGCATGGCCAATATGCACCTTAATCATCTCATCCTTCCACAACCATTCCTCGATCTCAGCCTATAGTTCATACATCATCACCATACCAATCTCCTTCACCCACCTCACCACCGTAATCTCCATTTCACATTGAGACTGGGTCACCTAGCAGAGGTAAAATTATCAAGCCTAAGAGGTTTGATTTGATTGGCACATACCTATTAGAGAGGTCATAGGTAGGTGTTTTCCCCACAGATTTTGGTAGGGGCCCTGCCTTATTCACCAAAAAAGCAGGTATACAAAGGCAAGGAGAAGATGGCATGGGTGGACATACATGAAGAGAAAGGCTGCCATGAGAAAGAGGCATATTTTGAACTTGTAGACGTGGACACAATTGATGATGGTTATCCTTCCTTAATCATCCAAGAGAGGGAAGTCAAGATTAGAGAGCTCCACTATAATCTTGACAGGTCCAAGTTTTTCATTACCTTTCTCAAGCAAGAGGAATAATAGTTGAAGACCAAACACTTCATTAATGAAGTGAAATGAATCAAAGAACAAATAGAGGAAGATAAGGCTAAAGAATTGCTTGAAGAGACACTAGAGAAGTATGGTGAACCTAAGATGAGGAGGACCAGCCTCTTTTTTGGGGAATCCAATGAGAAACTGGTCACCACCATTAAATTTAGAATGGTGAGGACATGCACCCTGTACATTTTCTAAGCATTTGGAGGAAAACTGGTCAGTGAAAAGGGAAAAAACCCACCAAAAAACCATTTTTCTACCTCATTTTTGGCCTTGGCACTGCACGTTTACCAATATTGGGAAAATGAGTTTTTAACAGGGAAAATGAGCTTCATTTTTCAAAATGAGGGCATTTCTAGAAAGTATACATGAAGGGCTTTCCAACAAGCCATCTTGGAGAAAATTTAGACACTGGGAAGGCACCCAAAAGCAGCCTAGAATAGAGAGGGTACGTTTGACATAGATAGGGCGCATTTGACAAGGAGATGGCGTGTTTGGTAGTATTCTGAAATTTTCTGAGTTTCACTCCTGTTTTTATTTTCATATTGGGAAATGATGATTTTACCTATGTAAATGATGAAAATAAATGTAATTATCATGTTTTTACTATTACCTAGATTAAATACATTAGGTAAATCAAAAAAATGAGGTGTAATGAATCAATTCACTTAAGTTAGGAATGAGTCACTTGGACCATCCTATACTTTAGCTATCAGTTCAGATTTTTGTGTAATATATTCCTCACCTCATGGATTCGACCCCTGGGGATGAGTGAATTTTGTTTTCATGTCTATTTAGTTCCTTTCTTCACAATAGACAAGGGTTGGAATCAATTTGATGTTTGCTAGTTGATCAATGAAACTTTGTACTCAGTCTGGCCAAGCTAATAAAGAGGGGTTGCAGCTACTTTTATGGGATACTTGTGGTATGAATTTCTATCATTGTTTCTTCTTCAGTATCATATGTTTGAAAGTATTGTATTCATGTTAAATTCATTTCTATGTTATGATCTTTTAAAAGTTAGATAATCAGAATACATGTTTGCACATGCTCAGTTTTGGGTAACTGATCATATTTTGTTCATATTCTTCTGTCTGAGAAAAATAAATCTCCTATGATTTTCTTAGCCTTCTTATAGCTTCAACACCATTCCATAACAATTATCTTCAAGTGATAATCATTATACCTATCTTGCCCCATTGATCCTTGCAAACCTAACTCATTTTCCCTGAACTAGCTTTCCTTGACCTAATTTCTTCATCCAGTGATTTCCCCAACCAAAACAATTCAAAACAACCCCCTTGCACTCTATATCTAGACTAAAAAACCCTAATTTCTTCAGCCCTCTTGGTTGTGACCATTTTGGAGAGAGCCCACTCTGGCTTCATAGGGCTAGCTATCAAGTCAAAGTATTGGTCTATGGTTACCTCTATTGGGATTCGTTCTTCAGCCTTGGGAATCTGGCAGAGTTATAATATCTTGGTGTCATTGCTGGGGAACAAAGAGATAAACTTTTCCCTAGGTGTAAGATAAATATCCATTTTAAATTGGTCCCTTGGATGATGGGATCGATTATCATAAGGCTAATTTCATAATTGCAGTTCCTCAAAAGCAAATCTGGCTTCTCTAAGAAGGTATACCAGGTCTAATCTTGATCCAGATCCATTATCTCCCGTCAAAGATCCTGAAAGAATCCTAAGGAGGCAAATATCTCAACAAGTTTCAAGCTCTTCAAAATCTCCTCCTCAAAATTTAGTAAGGTCTTTCTCATTACCTTCTGATTTGGTAGCCATACAAAATTTAGTATTTGATATCAAATTTGAGTTATCATTATTCAGAACCAAATCTGATACTGATTTGAATAAAATAGTCCCTGAAACCCTAGATATTAGAGTTAAATCCATCATTATTTGAAGTTGCAAACGAGACTGATGTTAAAATCTGGAGACAATATTACAGGATAGAAAATTTAGCCAATACCCTAAGTTACACTACTGAAAAATCCTATATTCAATACCAACAAGAAACCCTTCATATCCCCAAAGTTTCCCAAACAGTTACTGTTTCATCATCCATCCCATCATCATCTCAACTTCCCCCTCAAGGACCTCCTCAGACCAAGCCATCCTTTGTTCCACCCCCTCCACCACATTCAATAGGAATTATGGCTCGTTTTGGACCTTTAGTTCTCCCTGGTAATCTTGCTAATTTACCTCAAGGATATGATCAAATGCTTCCCCTCTTCGATGAAAAATCTAAAACCACTACTCGTCAGCACATGGAAAAAATCACAACCTTTATAGATCTCATGGAGTTAGATGCAGATGATGCCAAGATGAAATTCACCGCACAAAGTTTTTCAAGTGAAGTCAAAGTTTGGTTCCGTGCCCTAGCAGCTAATTCTATAAGGAATCCTACTGAGTTAATCGATGATTTCTTAACCAGGTGGGATGAGAAGAAAAACACTTTACAAATCCTTGCTGAATATGATTCCTTGAAACACAATCCCAATGAATCGGTGCCTGATTATAATTCCCGATACCTCAGAATATATAATTCCATCCCATATGAAATGAAACCACCTCCTGGTTTATCCCTTTTGCATTATCCCGGTGCTTTTGACCCAGATATGACCTACTCATTGAGAGAAAGAAAACCCACTACCCTTGAAGAAATAATCAAAAATTCAGTGAGTGTTGAGGCTAATATTTTTATTAAAAATTCAAAGCTTAAAACTGAACGCAAAGTGACTATCAAAGAGGAACCTTCCACTTCATCCAATACTAAATTTGATGCCTTGCTTAACACCATGGAGCGAATGGTCGACATGATGTATATTTCAGATAGACAGACTGAACCAAAAATCAGAAATATGAACTTTCAAGGGCAACAACAACCTCAGTTCTGGATAAAGCAGAGAGAGCAAAGAGATCCTGAAACACAGCAACAACAGAAAATCAGAACACCACTTCAATAGAACTATGCTCAGAGTGATGAAGAGGAATAACCAACAGTAGAGGACAACCTTCTTTTCACAACTGATGGTCAACCCATCTTTCTCACCGAGGATGAAGAATATGTGGAAAAAACAAGTTCACTTAATGAAAAAAATTTCATAATGGCGAATGATAATGAGTTAGAAGTAGAATCTGATGACTATCAGAGACGGTACCTGAATGCATTGAGTTCCCAGCAAAGGCAATACTCCTTGAGAAGTCAAGATGTTCCAATAAATCCACCTTCGAAGAAGATATTTCAGCAAAAATAAGCACCACTGAAACAAGTTCAAAATAAGGGTAAAGATATTGTAGCTCCAAATTAGAACATAAGTAATAAGCCTTATGCAAGTGCACCTATCAAAGAAAGAGATATTCCAAGAAAAGAAGTTGCACCGAGAGATCATGTTGAGAAAATTGATGTTATCATAAAAGAGGTAGATAAAACTATACCTTTCAATTTAGAGTCATAAATTTATAAGTTAAATGTGTCTATTCCTCTTACTAAATTGGTCAAAATTGATAAATCCAAAACCCATGTAGTCAGAAATTTGAAATTTGACCCCTTATTTGACATGGTTAATGTAGAGGATAATCAACCTGAGTTAATATTTGGTCCCACCATCGATGGTCAGTCTGAAGATAGTGAGGTCCCACCATTTTACTTGAGTCATAAAGCCCATTAGTGCATTCTTCATTACACTATGTTAGACTCTAGGGCATCCCACAACCTCATGCCCAAATCCATCATGGAGAAGCTTGGCCTTGACATAACCTGCCCATATCGTGATCTATATTCTTTTGATTATGGTTGTGTTCATTGTTTGGGTATAGTCAAATATCTAGTTGTCTCCCTAGAGCAAATCTCAGCCAAAAATGTCCTTATGGACATGGTAGTTGCTGATATTCCACCACGTTTCGGTATGTTGTTGTCAAAATCCTGGGGGGCCAAATTGAGAGGTACATTGTAGTTGGACTTTTCCTATGCCACTATTCCCGTCTTCGGTCAAATGAGAAAACTATACCATGAGACTAAAATGAAATACATGATCACAAGTCAGGAAAGGCTTGATAATCATCCTATCAACGTTGTACATACAGACTTAGAGTCCTTCATATTTTACAATGATTATGGATTAAATGATATAGATTATCAATTAGTATAAATAGAGGATGTTCTTGAAGTGTCACATTGCATTAGAACAATGTTAGAAAAAGAGAAAGAGAATTTTCTTACTATCTTCGAAAAACCATCAAAGAAGGTTGATGAAAGTTAAGAACAACATAAAGAATAAGATCATAAAATTGTGTCAAATCATAATCAAGAGTTTCAGCACCTTGAAGAAGAAGTTGGTCTTTGGAGTATGGAATTTGATGGTTTCGTTGGCAAAGACGAGTCTGGAATTGGTTTATGGATCCGCAGCCCATTTCAACAAAAAAATAAGGTCCCAAATAATGTAAGGTTTTGTTCCTACAAACTAGCATTTGATTGTACGAATAATGATGCTGAATATGAAGCGCTCATTACCGGTTTGAAAATTATGAAAAAATTGGGAGCTAGGAGAATTGCAGTCTATGGTCATTCAAAGCTGGTGATTAAACAAATCAAAGTTGAGTATCAAGCTAATCACCCAAGGATGAGACAATATAGGAATGCAACACTTGAAATTTTAAGAATGTTTTCAGAATATACATTGAAGGTAGTGCCGAGATTACAAAACTTGATGGCTGATTCATTAGCTACTACTACGAGTAATTTAAGATCTACAATGTTTTCAAATAAAATATTTTAAATTCATATAAAGAGCAGGCCCGTCATTTCGAATAACTTGAAATTTTGGCAAGTTTTAGGATGATAAACAAGTGAATAGTTTCCTTCAAAGTGAAGGTGAGTTTGAGAACTGTTCTATGGATGAAGTGTACGACAAGGATGACCAAGATATTGAAGCAGATCAGATTGACATACTTCAACTTAAGGACAATAACATTCCAAAAGGTCTCATACCTTTGGAAGAGTTATTTGATCAAGATGATGTGGCGAGAAAACCTACTTTGGTCCCCACAAAAAAGGGTGTAGAAGATGTTAATATTGGACCATCGGAGCAACCAAATTTCATCAAGCTTTAAAATTCTTTGCCATCAGAGGTAAGGCCTAAATATATTGATTTTTTTACTGAGTTTTTTGACGTGTTTTCTTGGGATTACTCAGATCTAAAGGTGTAAAATCAAGATATCATTTAGCACACAATCCCGATCAGGCCAAATCAAAAGCATTTTAGACAGAAGCTCAGGAGAATAATCCCAAAGTTGTTGCCATCCATTGAGAAGGAGGTAAAAAATCTCTATAAGGTAGGCATCATTGTTCCAGACATATTTTAAGATTGGATCTCCAATTTGGTTCTAGTGCGAAAGAAGACTGGTGAAATTCGACTATGTATAGATTTCCGAAATATGAACAAAGTGTCGTTGAAAGACAATTACCTGCTGCCCAAGATGGACCACATACTTTAGTGAGCCATAGGAGCCAGCAGGATGTCATTGCTGGATGGTTATTTAGGCTACAATCAGATCCTTGTACATGAAGATGATCAAGATAAGACAACATTCACTACAATATGGGGTACCTTTAAATATGCCAAGATGTCGTTTGGTTTGAAGAATGTTGGGGCCACTTTCCAATGTTCCATGGACATAGCTTTTGATAATGAAAAACATGTCTTCCTTGGTGTTTATTTAGGTGATCTGAATGTTTATTCAATTTCAGATGATGAGCATTTACACCATTTGAGAGTTGTGTTCCAATGATGTAGAAAGTTTTGGATCTCCCTAAATCCTAAGAAGGGCTTATTTTCTATGGAAGAAGGTAATATGTTGGGCCACATCATATCAAAATATGGGATCCGGATAGATCCTGCTAGAGTTGAAACGATACAAAAAACTGATTTTCCTAGAAACAAGAAGGAAATTCAAGCCTTCAACGGTAGGATGAATTTCCTATATAGGTTCATTCCCAACCTAGCAGAACATCTTAGAGAGTTAAATAACATACTGAAAAAGGAGAATGATGTTATATGGTCTGAAAATTCTCATAAGTCATTCAACTCAGTGAAATTTTCTTTGACCACTGCTCCAATGTTGACAAGTCCTGATTATTCACTAGCTTTCATTATATTTTCTTTTGCTTCTGAGCATACTTTGGCAACAATGCTTATGCAGAAAAAATATGGGACAGAGAGGCCAATAGCATTCTTCAGTAGCACAATAAGAGATGCAGCCCTCCGATACAACATAATTGAGAAACAGGCCTTGCCTTGGTCAAAGAAATTAAATACTTCCGTGTTTATATTCTGCACTCACATATGTTGGAATATGTTCCAAATGCAATGGTTAAAGAAGTACTAATTAGGGGAATTTTGAGGTCTAAAATCGGCCTCCAAAGGAAATTATAAAATAATGATGGAAATAATAAAATAATATTTGATTACATCATCAAATTTTAGAGGGAAAAAAGGAAAAGCTATTTTTTCAACGCATATTTTCAACTTATCTCCCTATGAGTTTACTCAAATTTCGAGCAGAAATACTCGTTGGATGCATAATTTGATTTCCTATCTAAGGAGTACCCATGTTGCATACTTTCGATGGACAATGCTACATGGAAAATGAGAAATACATGAAAAACGTGATTGTAAACACATTTTTTCATGTATTTCTCATTTTTCGTGTAGCAGGGTCCATCGAAAGTATGTAACATGAGTACTCCTTGGATGAGGAATTAAATTTTACATCTGACAAGTACTCCCACTCGAAATTTGATTAAAAAATAAGAGAGATAAGTTGAAAAGACAAGTTGAAAAAGTAGTTTTATTATTTTATTTTATTTTTAATATTTTTACTTTTTTACTCCAAAAATGGTGAATCATCGCCCATGGTTTAAATCATCATCTTCAATCCATATTGGTTCTTATAAAGATTTTTTTTTGTACATTTATCTTATGAGGCCCATTTTAGACCTCAAAAATCCCCTAATGTATGCAAACAAATACAGAAGGAAGAAGAGGTAGGTGGATAGCATCACTTTTAGAGTATGACCTTGAGATCAAGCCAACCAAGCTGATCAAAGGGAAAGGCTTAGCCAAGCTCATGGTTGAGTCAAATATACATGCACTTGACATCAAACTCATATCAACATTGTCCGATGACGAAGAAAGTGTATGTCTTGTTCAGGTATCAAATATCTTTTCATCATCTCCACGGTATGATGATATTATTTATGTTTACAACATTTGAATCCTCCTCTGGGCATGTCAAAAAGTAAGAGTAGGTATTTGAAGCTTAAGGCTTCGAAATACTACATACTAGATAGTGCACTCTACTGGAAGTATCCTGGAGGAGTATTACTCAATTTCTTGGTAGAAGATGAATCCAAAGAATTGATGAAGGATTTCCACAAGGGAGATTGTGGAGGTCATTTGCACTAGAAGACTACAACCAAAAAAGTACTAAGAGTGTGTTACTATTGGCCTACATTATTTGCAGATTTTTATAAGATGGTTATGAGCTGCCAAGAGTGCCAACTTTTCCAAGGTAAATGTAAGCTCCTTCCTTTACCATCACAACCCATTTTAGTTGAAACTCCCTTCCAACAGTGGGGCTTAGATTTTATTGGTGAGATACATCCACCCTCATCTTCTCAAAATAGATGGATACGTACTACCAAAGAATATTTCATAAAGTGGATCAAAGCGATCCCAACTAGGCAAGCTACTGACTCAGTCATAATTCAGTTTCTAGAAGCTAACATCTTGTCCCGGTTTGGTTGTCCTAGAAATATCATCACGGATAACGCTGCAGCTTTCAAATAAAAAAATATGACAGAATTTTGCGATAAGTATAACATTAAATTGTGTCATTCTACAACATATTATCCATAGGGAAACGTATTGGTAGGGTCCTCCAACAATTATTTGATAAACATAACAAAAAATATGTTGGAGGCTAACAAAAATAATTGTCAGAAGAAGCTAATAAATACACTGTGGACAGATTGAGTAAGAAGCTAAAGATCCATTGGCATGTGTCCATTTCAGGTAGTTTATGGTGTGGATATATTTTTCCCTACTTCATTGGTTGTCCCATTCATGAAACTTATACAAGAGGCCGAAAGTGAAAAAAATGATATTTAGCGCATAATAAACCAAATGATTCACTTGTAGCAAACAAGGGAAGTGTTCCAGAACACTTCCAAGCTCCATGATAAGATCAACCAAATTTATGGTAGGAAAACCAAGAAAGATGATTTCAAGATCGATGATGTGGTACTCTTCTGGGATGCCAGGAATGAAGACAAAGGTAAGCACGAGAAGTTCGATAATTTATGGAAAGGTCCCATTAAGGCTGCAATTTCTCATGGAAAAAATACATATCTCTTAGAAGAAATGGATGGGAAAAATTGCTTAGGAGGGCTAGTTAATGGTAGGCTCCTGAAGCACTATCTCTTTTGATCTGAAAATTATGAAAAATCTACATCCTCATTGTATATATCAGTTTGATATTCTTGCAAGTGTCAAGTGGAAAAGCATTGGAGTTCGGAGCCCGAAGTGAAGACCATGGAGCTTCATTGAGTTTCTACTATTTCAAGTTAAGTTTGCCCAAAGATTAAGTTCAGTTTTGAGTCATTATTTCAGTCAAGTTTATTCAAATTTGAGTCAGTTTCAATTAGATTTTATCATTGAGTTGTCAATAGTTACTCCTGCATTTCGGTTTTAGTTATTTTTTGACCGTATTGGCCCAATGGAGGAGGCATTGATCTGTAAAATTCAGATATATGTGGTTCTTGACACCTCTTTCAGAGCTACCATCCCCAATAAGGCCAATGTTAGTGTCAGAATATGCATTCTGCCATCAGTGATCAAAATCACTCTTTGCATATTCATTTTAGGTGTCCCACTCAGAAACGTTTTAATCATTCCACTAGGTCATGTAAAAAATTGATTAACTGATGGTAGCCCTAGTTTCATCACTCTCCCTCAAAAATTCTCATTTTTTTGGCTCATCTTCATGTCTTTCTGAGTATAAAAACACCTATGAAAAGCTCATTTCACTATGTATTATCTCAGTCAAATTCAACCATGGAGTCAGGTCATTCAAGGTCACATTAGGTCATTAGTTTCATTGTTCAAGGTCCAAAAATGCACCATGACATCTCATAAGGTCAGCAAAGGTGTGAGAGTGACTCAATAAACATTTCATCATTAGATACAAAGGATTATAACCATGAAATATGTTTTCAAATTTGTAATTTTTATTTTAAGTATCAGTTTCATTCCAAAATGTAATTTTTTACTCCAAAAAAAAAGTGATGTAATTTTTTTTTTTTTTTGTAATTTTATGTCCATTATATGTAATAAGTACTTGATCTTATGAATTTTCTAACTCAGCTCCATATCCCAAAATGAATGCAAAACAAATTACATCGTGAAGTGCTAGAGGTCCTACCCCATCAACTGATCAACCTGCAAAACAAAAAGTCAGAAGTCAAAGAGCATTAGTGTGAAAATTTGAAAGGTGAAATGAAACATTAGAAAAGTCGGTTTTCAAAACATAAACAAAACCCACTCAAGTATAAAATCCCTCAAAGACATCAATTCAAAGTTAATTTTCTTCCAACACCCTCAAGCATACTCAATAAAGGAGGATTTTTTGATTTTTTAGGTGAAATTGTGCAAAACTGGGGCAAAGGGCGAGTTCGGCAACACTAGCACTGCACATTTGCTTGAAAAAGTTGTGCACACTTGTCAAGAGGAGGGCATGTTTAACGTAGGTGTTGCGTGTTTTCATGAAAACACTCAGGGATTTCCAAAAGACCACTAGAACTCTCTCAAGCTTAAAAACGGGTTGCTTACACTCTCCAACAAGCAAGTAGGTCACAAATTCACCACTCATCTTCTCCTTAATTATTTTATGTGATGTTTAATTTGGTTTTGTTGTCATCTTAAGTTCAAAACACTAGTATCATTCTACTAGCATCCCACTACCATTCCTACATTTCAATTTACCCTATCCCAACCCCCCATATCATAAAACACTTTCCCATAACCCTTACATAACTATCACCTTCCCTAAGCTTTCATCTCCTTCAAAACCAAAAGCCCTAGGTATTCATTTTCATAGGCTCCCTATACCCTACCTATAATTAAATCCCCTATCCTAAAACCCCTCATCATCACTACCCCCTGTCACCTCCCTCATATCACAAATCCCTATTCCCATCTCCTCAAATTTCTTCACACCAAACCACACTTCTTACACCCACATTCCATTCCATCATCTCCCTAGGGTTTTGACACCAAATACATCATGGAAGAAGAAGAAAACATAATTCATAGTGAGGAGGAAGAAATAGAGGAGAGAATGCCATCTAAAAAAGGAGGGACAATCATTAGACATGAGCCAACAAATACTAGAGAACTCATGCCATCTCCCATTATTGTGACATGATTTAAGCATGTAGGCTGTTTTGAGTTTCATGAGAAAGTACAAAGGGTCCAATACCATCCTATATTGACCATATTATTCATTTCAAACCTCCATGACAACTAGGTAACCCTTGCTAGTGTCACTTTCATTGTGTCCCCTACCATCATATCAGTTGCCACTGGGATCCCAAATGTTGCGGGAAAATGGTTCAAGAAAGGAGAATTGAATCAGTTCTATTATGAGCCATATATTAAACCAAGGTATAAAAATCATAGAAAGAGGATTTCTCCTTTGTCTTACCTCCTGGACAGATATGTCCCCATGATGAAAATCATCATGAGGTACTTTACTTGTGAGGGTAGGTTTTCTAGACTCTATTCCTATCATGTCCGGCTACTCAGTATACCTTACTATCTCTACCGGATTATTGAAAATATGGAATTTATTTCCAAAAAGAGAGATTATGACCATCAAATGAAAAGTTTCTTTCACCACTCCCTCATCAAGATGATGGTCCTCCATCACCTTGATTAGTTAAACATTGCATGGGACACCTTCATATCCAATGAGATTTTCACTGTCCCACCTATTTAGCATGGTCAAGATGCATCTTCATCATCTCATCATTCCACATCCATTCCTCCATCTTAGCCTACAGTTCATACATCATCACCAGATCAGTCTCCTTCACCCACCTCACCACCATCATCTATGTTTCACATTGAGACTGGTTCACCTAGTAGAGGTATAATTAGCAAGCCTAAGAGTGATAATTTCAGCACATTGGCACATATCTATCAGAGAGCTCATAGGAAGGTGTTTGCCCCACATATTGTGGGAGGGGCCCTTCCTTCTTCACCAACAAAGCAGGTACACAAAGGAAAGGAAAATATGGCAGAGGTGGACATACATGAAGAGAAAGGCCTCCATGAGAAAGAGGCATATTTTGAACTTGTAGACTTGGACAGAATTGATGATGATGAACCTTCCTTGATCATATAAGAGAGGGAAGCCAAGACTAGAGAGCTCGAAGCTAATCTTGATAAGTCCAAGTTTTTCATTACCATTCTCAAGCAAGAGAACCAACAACTGAATACCAAACACTTCATTGATGAAGTGAAATGCGTCAAAGCACAAAGAGAGGCAGAGAAGGCTAAAGCCTTGCTTGGAGAGACACTAGAGAAGTATGGTGAAAATGATGTTGAGGAGGACTAGCTGCCAAGACAGAGACCTAGGACTAGAGGGCTGAAAATAGCTCTAGAAATAGAGAGGAAAAGAGAAGTCGAGCTTGCTAAAGAGCTCACTGTTGATGAAAAAATGGAAATCATGGTTAATCAAGACCGAGAGTTTTTGTTTGAGAAGGTAAAACAACACTTGGAGAAGCTCTTGGCAAAGGCTCAAAATGTTGAGATTCAACAAGATGACGAGCTTAGTGAAAAGAGTCGCCTTCACTAAGTGGGAACACAGGCTATTTTTAGGTGTATGTCTATTTTTAGACATGGTGAGCATATTCTATAAGTTGCAGGATGATATTTGTAGATGGTTGGTCAAATGTGAAAAATAGATGAAATTCTATTTTATAATATTGGGCAAAGTCTATTTATAGATCGTCGATCTAAAAATAGATGCATGTCGATTATTATTAGCCCTTAATAATAATCAAACAATAAATATCAACTTATTCTCTTGGAGCACTTTATTTCAATGAGAATATTTGGAAAATCAGTGGGCTGAAGGAATTATGCAATTCCTAGAGTGGTTGTTAACTCATGCATGTAGGACTCAGTTAGAACTGAAGTGACAAAGTTATGACAGAGTTGGAAGAGTAGTTATGGGAGTTGTTATTTAGTTTAACTCAGTTAAGCGAGTTAAACTCAGTTGAGCTAGTTGTATCTAGTCTAACTGAAAGATACACTAGTTAAAGTTTAGTTAATTAATTATTTAATTAATTCACAACTAATAACTCACTAAAAACTGAACAAATACAATAGTTAACTACTTGCATGTCAGTTCCAGTGGAGACCCAGTGGAGAGATAGGTGAAAGGGCAAGATAGACTATTCGTTGTGACTACTAGTGATGCATTAATTGCATCTAAATATACATTAAAGATGCCAATGAGAATAACGGATTCAAGGAGAGTGGGATTACATCAAATTGGTTTTTGTAATCATCTTGGATTGCGCAGTGGAGGCAGGCTATCAGGAGGGGAGAAATCAGTGCATGGATTTGCAGATTTCATCTTGTTAGTGTGTGATGATTGATTGTACTGAGAGCTTGATGTACTAATATTTGTATGATATTGTTACATGATATCCATGATACATAATATATTATAGTTGGGGTTTTCAGCTTTAGGCTTTCCCGTTAAACAACTGTGTTATGTGAAATTTTTTTTTATTTATACTTCACATGTGTTTGCAATTAATTTTCTGCAAAAGATTAATAGTGGAATGATTCTATATTTTGCAAGAAGTTAAATATTGTGAGATCGGGGGAATCTAGGACATATGCATGCTTAATGTATATAATTTCTACATGGTATCAGAGCATTGTTAATTATTTAAGATTGCAATTGTGAAGAATTGGTGAGTTTGTGCTTGTGGACAATTTGAATTTGCTACAGAAGATTCTTGGTGTAGAAGTTGAGTATACATTGAAATGTGTTTCAATGGGTTGCGATTGGAGTATGCCCTTGATGGGAGCTTAAATTACATAGTCTAGAAGGATAGGATGGAGGCGGTGTTGGAGGATAATGGACTGAAGGAGTTCATTGATAGCGATGTTCCTAAGCTGGGATATAGCGATGTTGCATTACTCGACGCATGGAAAAAGAAGATAACAAACACAAGAATAATTCTGTTGGAAGGTGTGAAGGACCATATTGTGTCCAACTTTCACGAGAAAGCCACTCCATTCTTAATGTGGAATGATTTTATAGATTTTCTCCAAATCAGAAGTGACTAGAGGAATTTGGCGCTTAAAGACAAGCTTAGAAAAATAAAAATGGAGAAGGGCGACAATATTCTAAAATACCTCACGAAGTTTTTCCACTGCAAGGATGAACTAGGAAGTGTGGGGGTTACAGTTTATGATGAATACTTGGTGAGCTTGGCTCTGCTTGGGCTTTTGAAGAATTGGCATAGCTACGAAGACTCTGTCAATGGATGGGAGAAACTGTCGGGATGGGAGAAAATTTGGTCGGATCTTGTGCAGGAGGAGATAAGGCGGGGTACCAGGGATGGTTATTCATCGAAGAATGAAGATGAAGAAAATTGTGCTTTGGCTAAAAAAGAAAGGAAAGGGAAGGGGAATAAATTTCCTTCAAAATATGATGCTAAAGGCAAGAAGCAAGATTTTTCCAAAGTGAAGTGTTTTCACTGTCACGAACATGGGCATTTCGCCACTAACTACCCACAGAAGAAGAAGAAGAAGAAGGTTGTTGGAGCTGCAGCTGGAGAGGCCTTAACCTCGCAATTTGAACTTGATTTCTCTTTGAGCACATGCTTGGTTTCAAGCTGTATGGGATCGGTGTGGTATCTTGATAGTGGTGCGTCTTTCCATAGGATGGGAGACAAGGAGTTATTTAGTGACTTGGAGGAGAAGGAACTCCATATGCATATAGGTATGGGTGACGATGGTTGGTACAATGTGATTGGAATTGGGACCATTACCTTTGAGAGGGAGTCCGGTAATCCACTATTGTTAAAGGATGCTATGCATGTTCCAGGTCTGAAGAAGAACTTGGTCTCGATCGCAATGTTGGAAGACAAAGTTTATGATTTTGTTTTCAGTGAGGAAAAATCCTTCCTTCGACATAAAACAATGGGTCAAACCAAGAAGATAGGGGTTCAAATTAAGAATCTCTACAAGCTAGAGGTTGATGGCTACACTACAATGGTGGGCAAAGCAGAAGAAGTGGTGAGCCAGGATGACGGTGAATTATGGCACACGAGGTTGGGCCATCTTCACCATGGCGCCTTGAAGATTTTGCAGCAAATTTCTACTGGACTTCCCAAGGGTACTCTTGCATAGTCAGATCAGTGCAAGGGATGTACTATGGGTAAGTTTTTGAATACCACCTTTCATGAGAAGGATAATCGTGCTTCAGTGATCCTGGAGAGAATTCACACAGACGTGTGTGAACCTTTCTTAGTTGCTTCAACAACAAAACAAAGGTATTATGTTATATTTGTTGATGACTATTCTCGTAGATGCTGGATCTTCTTCATGCAGAAGAAGAGTGAAACGTTCTGAAATTTCTGTGAGTTCAAAGCATTGGTGGGGAAGGAGTCGGGGAAGAAAGTGAAAGCTCTACGGAGCGATAATGGTGGTGAATACATCTCGGGCGAATTCAAAGACTTCTGTAGCAAAGAAGGAATTTGAAGAGAACTCATAGCACCTCATAACCCATAGCAGAATGGTGTCGCAAAAAGGAAGAAAAGAAAAATCGTGGGTAATGCACGAGCAATGCTGCATGACCAGGGCCTACCGATGCACTTGTGGGTGGAAGCATGCAACACTGCGGTTTATGTGCAAAACCGTTGTCCTCATAGAGTACTTGGCATGAGTATACCTGAAGAATATTTTATTGGTAAGAAGCCTGATATTTCTCATTTGAATATTTTTGGCTCATTTGTTTACATTCATGTGATAAAGGATGCCAGGAAGAAGCTGGAGACGACTGCAGAAGTTGGGATATTTTTGGGGTACACAGAAGCACCCCATAATTATCGTTTGTATTTCCTAGACAGTTAGATGACTTTTGTGTGACATAATATAAAATTAAATGAGGTGAAAGCCATGAATTTGTCGCTTGAGAGGGAGCTACACTTGCATGTAGAGGAGGAACTTCTTGCTCCCAAGGATGAGCCTCTAGACGTGGATCATCCACAGGAGGAGATTCATGGAGTGGAGGAGTCCACTCATGCAAAACCAAACATCAAACAAGGCAGAAAGTGTACCACAGAAGCTGAGAGATAGAAGCTTGATGTGGCATAGAATGTATGAGTCCCTACATAACATTGCAGATAGAGACAATCACTTAACCAATTTACTGGATACATGGATCTTATGAGCAAGTGTATCATGATAGAGCCATCTTCTTTTGAAGAAGCAGTGCAGGAGCCCACATGGGTATATGCCATGGTGGAGGAGTATGACTCCATTGTCAGAAACAGTGCTTGGGAGATTATTCCAAGGCCAGTGGGAAAATCAGTTGTAGGATCAAGATGGATCTATAAGGTAAAGCAAGCTGCTGATGGGAGCGTCGAGAAGTATAAGGCAAGATTTGTTGCCCGGGGCTTCTCACAGATCAAGGGGATTGAATATGAAGAAACCTTTGCACCTGTTGCACGGTATTCTTCCATATGGACCATCCTTGCTCTCTTAGCGCAGATGGGTTAGCACATTCATCAGATGTATGTGAAGACTACATTCCTTAATGGGATCATTGAGGAAGAGGTGTACATTGAGCAGCCTAAAGGATTTGAGATCTTCAACAGTGAGTCGCATGTGTGCAGGTTCAAAAGAGTGTTGTATGGGCTGGAACAAGCACCATGTTCTTGGTACACTCGGATCAACAGCTATTTCACTGGACTTGGTTTCACGAAGAGTGAGGCGGATGCAAACCTGTACCAAATTGTGGTGGAGGGTAATATTTTAATCATTTTTTTGTATGTTGATGATTTAATACTAACGGGTGATGAGTAGTTGATACACTCATGCAAGGCAGATCTTGCAAAGGAGTTTGAGATGAAGGGTTTGGGCCTCCTTCATTATTTCCTTGGATTGGAAATATGGCAGCGGGAAGGTGAACTATTTGTGTCTCAAGGAAAGAATGCCGGGGAGATACTGGAGAATTTTCACATGCAAGGTTGCAAGCCTATCGACATTCCTCTTCTAGGAAATTGGAGGAAAGAGGATGCTACATCGGCAGAGGTAGTGGATGCCACTGTTTATCAACAGTTGGTGGGTTCTCTCATGTATTTAGTCAATACAAGACCGGACATGTGCTATGTGGTGAACTAGCTTTCACAAGCGATGGTTAAGTCTACCAAGCTCTTTTGGAAGGAAGGCAAGCATGTTTTGAGATATCTCGGGGGCACATCTGAGAATGGTTTATGGTGCAGACAGATGGATGAAGTGAAGTTTCATGGCTTCACGGATGAAAATTGGGCAGGCAGCCCACCTGACAGAAAGAGCACATCAGGAGGGATTTTCAGTATCGGATCTACGGTAGTTTCTTGGTACAGCAGGAAACAAAGATTCATGGCACTCAATTCAGCAGAAGCAAAACACATGGCAGCAAGTCAAGCTACATGTGAGGCTATCTAGATGAGGAAGATACTGGTTGGTTTGTTCAGTTCACATTTAGATCCCACAGTGATACATTGTGATATTCAAAGTTGCATTAAACTCTTGGTTAACCTGGTGTTTCATGATAGATATAAACATATTGATATCTGGTATCATCATATCAGATATTTTTTGTAGCGGAAGATCATGTTTCTTCAATACATTCCTACGGAAGATCAGGATGCAAATATTTTGACGAAGGCGCTCACCAGGAGAAAATTAGAATACCATAGAGGCAGGATCGGGGTGAAAGATAATCCCTATCTTGTTGAGATTCAACAAGATGATGAGCTTAGTGAAAAGAGTCCCCTTCATTAAGTGGGCACACAGGCTATTTTTAGGTGTATGTCTATTTTTAGACATGGTGAGCATATTATATAAGTTGCAGGATGCTATTTGTAGATGGTTGGTCAAATGTGAAAATTAGATGAAATTATATTTTTAGAATATTGGGCGAATTCTATTTATAGATCATCAATCTAAAAATAGATGCACGTCGATTATTATTAGCCCTTAATAATAATCAAACAATAAATATCAACTTATTCTCTTGGAGCACTTTATTTAAGTGAGAAGATTTGGCAAATCAGTGGGCTGAAGGAGTTATGGTTGGTGACTCATGCATGGAGGACTTAGTTAGAACTGAAGTGGCAAAGTTATGATAGATTTGGAAGAGTAGTTATGGGAGTTGTTATTTAGTTTAACTCAGTTAAGTGAGTTAAACTCAGTTGAGCTATTTGTATATAGTCTAACTGAAAGATACAGTAGTGAGAATTTAGTTAATTAATTCACAACTAATAACTCACTAACAACTGAGCAAATACAACAATTAACTACTTGCATGTTAGTTCCAATGGAGACCCAGTGGAGAGATAGGTGAAAGGGAAAGATAGACTATCCGTTGTGACTACTAGTGATGCATTAATTTCATCTACATATACATTGGAGATGCCAATGAGAATAACGCAGTCAAGGAGAGTGGGATTGCATCGAATTGGTCTTTGTAATCAGCTTGGATTGTGTAGTGGAGGCGGGCTATCACGAGGGCAGAAATCAGTGCATGGATTTGCAGATTTCATTTTGTTAGTGTGTGACGATTGATTTTACTGAGAGCTTGATGTACTAAGCTTTGTATGAGATTGTTACATGATCTACATGATACATAATATATGATAGTTGGGGTTTTCAGCTTTAGGCTTTCTCGTTAAACAATTGTGTTATGTGTGATTGTTTTTATTTATGCTTCACTTGTGTTTGCAATTATGTTTCCGCAAAATATTAGCAGTGGAATGATTCTGTATTTTGCAAGAAGTTAAATATTGTGAGATCAGGGGAATCTATGACATATGCATTCTTAATGTATATAATTTCTACACAAAAGGACAATGATATTAAAATAAAGATGGCAAAAGATTATGCCATGAGGAACAAAATTGCAAGGGCCAAACTCGAAAGAGCCAATTCAAAAATTGAAGCCTTGACAAAGCAAGAGGAGAAAAGGAGGCTAGACATACTTTTTGATGTAACACTCCATGCCTCAAACACATGATCAGCAATCATCCCACCAATTTGACATTTTTTTGACAAATTTTTCAATTTTGTAAATTTATGTATTTTTAGGGACATTTTTAGCACATCAAAAATGTCAAACGCGCAACACTTAGGGTGTTGCACTTTTTTTGGGGCATCCAATGAGAAAATGATCACCACCATTGAATTCAGAATGATGAGGAAATGCACCCTATACATTTTCTCAGCATTTTGAGGCAAACTGGTCAGTGAAAAGGGTAAAAAAACACCAAAAAAAATGTTTCTGCCTCATTTTTTGTCTTGGCTCTGCGTGTTTACCATTCTTGGGAAAATGAGTTTTTGACAGGGAAAATGAGCTTCATTTTGAAAAATGAAGGTATTTCTAGAAATTAGACTTGAAGGGATTGCCAACAAGTCATATTGGATCAAATTTAGACACCGGGAAGGCACCCAAAAGCAGCCTTGAACAAAGAGGGTGTGTTTGACATAGAGAGAGCATGTTTGACAAGAAGACGACACGTTTGGCAGTCTTCTGAAATTTTCTGAGTTTCACTCATGTTTTTATTTTCATCTTGGGAGATTATAATTTTACCTTTGTAAATGATGAAAATAAATGTAGTTATTATGTTTTTACTATTACCTAGAGTAAATACATTAGGTAAATCAAACAAATGAGGTGTAATGAATCAATTCACTTAAGTTAGGAATGAGTCATTTGGACCATCCTATACTTTAGCTATTAGTTCATATTTTTGTGTAATATCTTCCTCACCTCATGGATTCGATCCCTGAGGATCAATGAATGTTGTTTTCATGTCTATTTAGTCCCTTTCTTCACAACAGACATGGGTTGGAATCAATTTGATGTTTGCTAGTTGATCAAGGAAACTTTGTACTCAGTCTGGCCAAGCTAATAAAGAGGATTTGCAACTACTTTTATGGGATACTTGTGGTATTGAATGTCTATCATTCTTTCTTCTTTAGTATCATATGTTTGAAAGTATTGTATTCATGTTCACTACACTTCTATTTTATGATCTTTTACAAGTTAGATAACCAGAATACATGTTTTCACATGCTCTGTTTTGGGTAGCTGGTCATATTTTGTTCATCTTATTTTGTCTAATAAAGATACATCTCCTATGATTTTCTTAGCCTTATTAAAGCTTCAACACCATTCCATAACAATTCTCTTCAAGTTATAATAATTATACCTATCTTTCCCCATTAATCCCTGCAACCCTAACTCATTTTCCCTGACCTAGCTTTCCTTGACCTATTTTCTTCATCCAATGATTTCCCCAAACAAAACAATTCAAAACAACCTCTCGCACTCTATATATAGCCTAAAAAACCTTAATTTCTCCACCCCTCCTAGTTGTGACCCTTTTGGAGACAACCCTCTTCAACTTGATAGGGCTAGCTATCAAGTCAAAAACTTGGTCTGTGGTTACCTCTATTGGGATTCCTTCTTCAGCCTTGGGAATCTAGCAGAGTGATAACATGTCCAGTAATAAAACCACACTACTGCGGTTAACATTACATTAACATCGATAATAATAAATCATTTTTTGAGGCACCGAAATTACTTTTAGGTATGTACACCAAAATTTATTGTTGATTTTGCTCAAATGCCTAAGGGAGAAAATATCATAATTACATCAAATGGATAATCCTTCAAAATCCAACTCGTTCCATAATATTCTCAAGTCCATTGCGGAGAGTCTCCTTATCCATATCCAGACGTAATTACTTCAGGTTTTATTTATATTTTCATTATCTAATTGAATTTATTATTTTTATCCATGTCAATCAGCTGAATAAAATTAATGTATACAAATTTTTAGGTTTGTGCAGATTCAGAATCGGGTTCAGATGCACAGAATATTCAAACAGTTCCAAGACATCATAAGCTCTTATCAGAATCAACATACTGCAACGCACGATTGGTAGATGAAAATGGACAACCGCTTCACCCTGCCAATTATAACATGTCATCTTCTAGCCACAATATTGGGACAATGATGGTAATATTTTTTTGTTATAATGTAATTATTTCAAGATCAAACCAATTAATCATGCATTGATGTGCTTACTAATTGATATCATCGATTTTTTACTGATGATGTTCAAATATATTTTTTGAAATTATTAGGATTCTAGTGATGATGAGCGACCTACATACCATCTTTCGTTTCACCCCATGACAATGTCAAATCGAGAGAAGGTTGAATAAAGAGAAAAACTCGAAGAGGAACGATACCAAGAATGGTTGAATCAACCACCTATTCAAATCCCACTACGTCCAAATTCATTAATTAGAAATTACTACAACAATAGTAGTTATTCACAAGATGGAAATGGAGGCAATCAAACAGATGTTGGTATGGATGATTACTTAAGGGATATGACTACCATGGAAACAATGTTGTTAGATTCAGTCCAAAATGATGATCATCTAGGGGATTTTGCTCATATCGCTGATACCTTTTTCGAAAGACTTAAATTTTCTTCCACCACCCCTCTCTTTGGATCTGGGGGTCAGTCAAAGTCTACCCAGTTTGGGACAACAATGTTACTGTACAACTTGAAATCAAAATTTGGCTTATCAAATGCATGTTTCTCAGAAATTTTTGAGGTAATTGACCATCAAGTCCCTTATATTTTGAGAAATCTTGTCACACAATCAACATTACAAATGGTCAATTTTATGAACGTTTATAATTATTGGAATTGTACATTTAATATTGTCCACCAACTACAGGTTATTCAAAGATAAGGTTCTTTCGAGTGATAATGTCTTGCCCAGCAGTTGCAAAGAGGCAAAGTAATTGTTGAAAATGTTGGGTGTTGAGTACATATCATATCATGAATGTCCAAATGATTTTATTCTATATAGAGGAGAATATGCAGACAAAGAGATATTTCTAAAATGTGGGCATGAAAGGTATGATAGATAAAAAAACAAGGGTAAATCATGTGGTCCTCCTTTTAATATATTGAGGCACATGCCTATAATCCCAAGTATTCAAAGGCTCTTTCATTGCAAATAATTAGCTATGTTGTACGGATGGCATGCCTCACACAGAAGTGAGTTGGGAGTTATATGAATCCCAAAAAATTGAATATCCATGAAGCATATAGAGAATACATGGTCTGAAAAATTCAAGGATGAAGTACGAAGTCTACGACTCAACATATCCATGGATGGCGTTAACCCATATTCCCACCAGAACACCAACTATTATGTTTGGCCTATAGTAGTGATTAATAACAATATCCCCCCATGGTTTTCCATGAAGAATGAACATCTTATGTTAGCTCTCATAGTCCCTGGTAGAAAATAAGTGAAGAATATGGATGTCTACTTACAACCACTGGTAGATGAATTGAAGGAATTATGGGATCGGATAAATGTATACGATGTATCAAGGCCCATCGCAGTAGAGAGGAGTTTTACATTGTATGGAATTTGTGCTTACATGACACATGATTATCCAAGCTTAGGAGTTTTCTATGGTAAATTACATGTTTATTGATTTGTTTATATATGTAACAATATTCTTTTGCATATTAATTTAATTCGTTGTAATTGTTCTGATATTCTTGATATTCTTTAACGTGCCATGCATATTGTATACAATAATTCATACTTCTTGTAACAAAAGGGTATTATGGATGTAGACCTTATCTAAAATCTAGATGGTCCAAAGACCTACGAAAGCCAGTGTATGACTACTCCAGGGTATTCCTCCTAGAGGAAAACCCTTACAGAAGATAAACATCCGCTTTCAATGGTAAATGAGAGAGAACCCAAAGGCCTACAATAACAACACCAAATGAATGACTTAGATAATATGAGAGAGCGAAGGAGAAGGAGTTCATAGAAATGTTTGATTCAAATGGGGAGCCTGTGTTCGATGATCAAGAATTCTTCAACACCTATGTTGAGAAATTTCCCATTGGGATGAAAAGGAAATCTATCTTTTATAACCTCCCATATTGGGAGCATCTTAAGATTACCCACTTATTAGATCCCATGCATATATGTAAAAACGTTTCATCTTCTTTATAGAGGCACATATCATAAAAAAAAAGTGACACATTGGCTGTTAGGAATATCTTATTACTTAAAAAAATGAAAAGAAACATTGGCCAAGACAATTAGAAAGTACAGGATCAGAGGATGGTCCCTCTAATTGGTATTTGAAAGAAGGTGATTTCCCATGGATTTAAAAAAAAGATGACCTTTCTTTGGAAAAGGAATTTATAATGGGTGTGAGGATCAATCGGCCTTCACTATGACATTGCTTCACCATGGAAGACCATTTTTCGGGGTTGAAATCACATGACCATTTGAATCTTATAAGATTACATATAATGTCAAAAGAATGATTTTATTATTTGTTATATAAATAATTTTTATCCCATGGGATCATAAAACATAACTAATTTTGTATATTATTTCATGTGTTTATAACTTTGCAGTGTCATTATCCTTTGTTCATGTGTGGGTGTGTGAAACATGAATTCCCCCAAGACCTAGGACATGCCATATCTAAATTATATACATTTTTATGTTGGATCACGTCGAAGGAGATTCATGTGGCTAGCATTCCACGGTGGCATCAAGCGATAGTTGAGATTTTTTGTATGTCTGAGAAGGAACTACTGACAAGTAGCATGGACTTGTAGGTTCATCTTCTAATCCTCCTAGTAGATGAGGTTGAATTAGTTGGGATGGTTTCTTGTCATTGGATGTTCTTATTAGAGAGGTAGATGAAGAAATTGAAAGGTTTTGTTCAGAAAATGGAAAAACCCAAGGGGTCTATGGCAGAGGGGTACATATTGTATGAGTCTTTCTATTATGCCAGTGAGTACATCAAGCAGATCGACAACACACTAGGTGTGGTGATTTAGGAGGATGAAAGGGATGAAGTCAAAAGAGAAGGGGAACTTCTCCAAACAAATGGAATAAGGTGTTTGATAAAGAGTAAGCGCCTTATAAATTTTCAAATTTACACAAAGTAAATATTAATGTTGAGCTTCGATATAATTTATATTTGGACCTCATATGTACTATATGTTGGTTTGATTTCATTAGTGAATGCAGAAATTCAAGCAATCAATAAATTTTTTCTTTAAAATTCCGAAGTGACACAACCGTGGGTTGCATTGTACAAAAAAATAGGATGAAATTGGATAGTGTCAAGAAAGAATTCAGTCGGTTGAATGGTAGAAGTGTACCTTATCCTGATCATTTAAAAGAAAATATTCCAATTATATGCCCCAAAAGTTGGGTTTTTGACCAAGTCATAGATAAATACAGTACAACCGGTCGTTACACATGTGCTGAAGAGGATACGCTAAACGTAGGGATTGGGTGAAGCAACTCGGTAATAATCTATTTATGTAAATTTTAAACTTAATAATTCACCTTTGAAATGTAACATCTATATCTTATAATTTAACAGTTGGGTTATTAGACACATGATTCTATGATTTTTTAACTTTTTTATAGGTGCATTTTTTCCCATATATGTGGCCATATGAACACCATTTTCACACAGAAAATGTTGATTATGGACACATGACACAAGGCTGTGGAGTGGAAGTCTAGTTCAATCAATCTAGTCGAGCTAGCCACCGTGATCAAAACCTAGTACGAGGGATGTTAGGTTACGTTGGAAAGATATAAGAGATCATTGAAGTGGACTTCTCTTCTTTCCAATGTGTTATTTTTAGGTGCAAGTGGTGGGACACCTTTGATTGGAATAATGCAAATGAAAATCATGATATTAGGCTGATATGTATCAACTCTAGAAATATGTGGGATGAAGCTAAGGAGCCTTATGTTTTCCCCAAACACTGCAACCAAGTGTTTTTTTTACCCAGATGTGTTGGATAGGGATTGGTGGTTCGTATTGAGACGTGGCCCTAGATCAATGCATATTTTTTAGAACAATAGTGTTATCATGCCAAGTGAGCTAGAAGATAATTAGGGTGATCATGAGAGCAAAGAGTGATATGGTACATGTGTTATTTCATCATTTATACTATTCAAGATGGGTTTTATAAAGAAGAGGACTTAACCTTATAAATAAGACTCTTTTTTTCCAAAATTATAATATGTATTTTGAATTAATTGGTTTGAATTGTGTTAATGTTAAAATCATTTCACTTGATAATTTGCAATTATGTTGATCTTGAAAGAAATGCACTGTATCAAGTTCTTTTTTTATGTCAATTCCTAAAATAATACAACTACTTGATTGCTTTAAATGGTTTTTCACTATATCATTACTTAAATAAATGCACCCTATATATATGTGTGTGTGTGTGTGTGTGTATGTATGTATGTATGTATGATATATTCAAATTTAAAAAAAATGTATTAATGTATATTGTTAATTTTTGCATGTAAGATCATAATAAAATAATGATAATTCTAAACATGAATTTATTTGCATTGTTTTCTAAACTTTATTATGTTACAAAAATTCAAATTATTCTAGATTTATTATTTTACAATTATTTATATTTATACAAATTTACAAATTTACAATTTTTTTTTTTTTTTTTACAAGAATGGGTAGTTGTTTTATATTGATGCCTTGGCCAAAATTTCCTCAAAACAGATTACAAAATTCAGTTTCAAATCCTAGCATTCTTCTCTTGCCTGGACCTCTATTACCCAAAAGGTTAAGAGCCAGGGATTCTTACAATTTGCAATTGAGTCAATCTCCGCAATCTTCCCTAATTTGTGGATACATACAAATTGATTTAGCAAAATGCGATAAAACATGATTACTTGGATTTAGGGAATGGAATCCCAGTCTTCGACCCGGTCTCTTAAGAGAGAGCCTGCTGAGAGATGGACAAATTTATTTGATTTTGAGTCTAACTCCTTGTTGTTCTCCCTCAACACATGAAAGACGTTTATTCTCTGAAAGGACTTGGCTAGAGTTTTTAATTCTATCCACCACTCTAGCAAATCTGAAATTTGTAGGTACTGAGTTTTCCACCATTGTTTTTATGATGATCTGTGAATCGCCTATTACAGTTACTTCTTTGATGACTAATTCCTTGGTTTGCTTGAGGCTTTGGAGCAGGGCTAATGCTTCTGCTTGCATGCTTGTGTTGTGGCCCAGTTCCCAGGTGAAACTGTGGTCAGTTTTTCCTTCAATGTTCTTGATTACTCCTCCAACACCAGCAAGTCCAGGATTGCCTTTTCCTACCCTGTCAAAGAAAAGAGTAGGTCTCGAGTGCTTGCTGGACCAATATGAGAAGTCCTTCTCATTGCTTCTAATTTTCCATTCTAAGGAAGGCTTGCTTTGCCTAAAAATTTCTGAAAACTTGAGGCCCATCATGGCGCCCCAATCCAACTCTTGCTGATTTAAATTAGAATCTTCAAGGTGTTTCCCCAAACTTTCTTTCAATAGAAATTTAACCCTGACTATGATAATTTTTATATCCTGCCTTTTATCTCTAAAAATTCTTTGGTTTCTCTCCAGCCAAATTTGCTAGAAAATGATCTTGGGCAAGGTGAACCAGGCAGCTTTGAAGCTTTCATTCTTTGGAAAGTCTCCTGGACACATTTGTAGCCAATTAAAAAATAAATCATTGATGGAGGAGGGGAAATTCATTTGATTTTTCCAAGGGCTCAGAATTCCCTACCATATTTCCTCTACGAATTTGCATCTCAACAGTAGATGACCTGCATTTTCTTCTTTCTCACTACATAAGTGGCATATTGAAGGCTCGTGAAAACCTCGGATCTTCAATCCATCCTCAGTTAGAATTCTGTTGTGGCAAGCAAGCCAATAGAAGAAATATATTTTGTAGAAATTATATAACATATGCATTTATATATCCAGATTCTCCTGATCTAACAATATTTATCTTCTTGCTAAATACATAATCCTTCCACTATTAATATTTTTCGGAAATTTAAAAACTCAATTGCAAACACATGAAGTAATAAAAACAATCGCATATAACACATTTTTTTAACGGGAAAGCCTGAAGCTAAAAACCCCAACTATCATATATTATGTATCATGGAGATCATGTAACAATCTCATACAAAGCTTAGTACATCAAGCTCTCAGTACAATCAATCGTCACACACTAACATGAAGAAGTCTGCAAATCCATGCACTGATTTATTGCCACCTGATAGCCTACCTCCACTGCGCAATCCATGTTGAAGAAGACCCCTTAATGAATTTGAATTGGCCTTGCCTTGAATATGCAATCCTCATTGGAAACTCCAATGCATGTTAGATGGATTTAATACATCACTATACTCACAACGGATAGTCCATCTCACCCTTTCACCTATTTCTCCACTGGGTCTCCACTAGAACTGACATGCATTGTAGTTAGCTATTGTTTCTGTTCAGTTGTTAGTGAGTTATTAGTTGTGAATTAATTAACTAATTAATTCACTTAACTCTCACTAGTGTATCTTTCAGTTAGACTAGATACAACTAGCTCAACTAAGTTTAACTCCATTAAATGAGTTAAACTGAATAACAACTCCATGAAATACTCTTCCAACTTTTTCATACTTTGCCACTTTAGTTATAATTCAGTCCTCCATGCATGAACCACCAGTAAACCCTAGTAATTGCGTAATTCCTTCAGCTCACTGATTTTCCAAATCTGTATACTGAAATAAAGTGCTCCAAGAGAATAATTTGATATTTAGAGTCTGATTATTATTAAGGGCTAATAATAATTGACACATCTATTTTTAGATAGATGACATATAAATAGACTTCTCCCAATATTATAAAAATAGAATTTCATATATTTTTCCAACTTGACCAACCATCCACAAATAGCATCCTGCAACTTCTGAAATATGATCACCATGTCTAAAAATAGACATAGTCTAAAAATAGCCTGCGGGCCCACTTAGTGAAGGCGACTGATTTTCACTAAGCTTCATCATCTTATTGAATCTCAAAACTCCCTCTCAACAAGACAGGGATTATCCTTCACCCCGATCCTGCCTCTATGGTATTCGAATTTTCTCCTGGTGAGCGCCTTCGTCAGAATGTCTGCATCCTAATCTTCCGTAGGAATGTACTGAAGCAACATGATCTTCCGCTACACACAATATCTGATATGATGATACCAGATATCAATATTTTTAGATCTATCATGAAACACAGGATTAATCAAGAGTTTAATGCAACTCTGATTATCTCAATTTATCACTGTAGGATCTAAATGTGAATCGAACAAACCGACCAGGATCTTCCTCATCCAAATAGCCTCACATGCAACTTGACTTGGTGCCATGTATTATGCTTCTGCTAAACTGAGTGCCACAGATCTTTGTTTCCTGCTGTACCAAGAAACTGTTGTAGATCCGAAACTGAAAAACCCCTCTTGATGTGCTCTTTCTGTCTGTTGGGCTGCCTACCCAATCTGCATCTGTGAATCCATGCAACTTCACCTCATCCTTCTGTTTGTACCATAAGTCATACTCAGAAGTGCCCCTAAGATACCTCAGGACATGCTTTCCTGCCTTCCAAAAGAGCTTGGTAGGCTTAACCATCTCTTGTGAAAGCTGGTTCACCGCATATCATATGTCTGGTCTTGTATTAACTAAATACATGGGCGAACCCACTAACTGTCGATAAACAGTGGCATCCACTACCTCTGCCAATGTAGCATCCTCTTTCCTCCAATTTCCTAGAAGAGGAGTATCAATAGGCTTGCAGCCTTGCATGTGAAACTTCTCAAGTATCTCCCGAGCATACTTGCCTTGAGACACAAACAATTCACCTTCCCACTGCCATATTTACAATCCAAGGAAATAATAAAGGAGGCCCAAGTCCTTCATCTCAAAATCATTTGCAAGATCTACCTTGCATGATCGTATCAACTTCTCATCACCTATTATTATTAAATCATCAACATAAAGAACAATGATTAAAATCTTACCCTCCTGTTGGAGCATGGTCCTCCAACGGCTGCGAATTGGGACAATTTCGAGTCTTTTGTATAATTTTGGCATATTTTGGTCTAACACAGGGGTTTTGGAGTGGGTCAAAGCCCCGAAAGCATTGTAATGGGTAAAAGGGTAGACCTAGAGTCCACGAACCACGGTTTGCGGACCACAGGAAAGTTTAGGCTAGCTTGTTATAAATAGGAGGACATTTTGAGTTGTAAGAGAGAGGACTGAATAAAGATTGATGCTAAGTGCAAACTGATAGATCTGGTTAGGGTTGTTTGGGGGAAGGACTCCTGCTGCTGCGTACGCGGAGCTTCTCTGTCCTGCTGTTGTGTGCGCAGGTGGGATTTTGGGTATTGTAAGTAGATCTGAAGGATTAATGAATGCAGAAGTATGGTTGAATATCTGAATCTATTGGAATTACTGTGATGCGAACCTGTGATGTTTGGTTAATTAATATATGCTAATGTATTATTGATTTAAGCTGTGAACATATTTGTGTTACTTGTTTATGCTGCGATTTGGATTTGTTCTATTGCACTTCATGCAAGAATATCTGGAATAGCTGCATTATCATTATATGAGTTCATGATCTGTTGATTAATATGAATATCATTGCTATTGTGCACGTGGATGCGAAGGGAATATGTAGATCTAGGCTTTGTGATATAAGATCTGGTCACTATAACTTAGCTCTTCTTGACTTATCTACCCTCTCCTAGGGTGTAGAAACCTGGCTCCAGCACCCACCCATACTACTTCGGGTGAGACTTTGGCCTGCACAAGCAGGTCACTGTTGAAAGGGCCAGTAGTATAGGGGTTTGTTGGAAAACCTTGAACCTCCGAAGCTGGGTCAGGATCCCTCGAGCCAAAAAATGGTTCCGTTTCCGGGACTAGGAGCATTTTGAGAGAGGGATCGATTAATGTCAAGGCCATACTGGAAACCTGAAAGCAAATAAATTGATGAATGGTTCGAATAGCAAGTTCAGGAATTCATAGTGAAAGAAAACCGCAGTAAGAGGTTGAACACCGAGGAGTGGAAAAATAAGTATATTTTCATGGAGATCTATGAGATCTTCTTTGTAACAATTGCGATCGAGCTCCAGGAGTGGCTCGCAAGGTTGGTCAAATTTCAAAAGTGTTGGAAGGATGAACGAGTCATGTAGTGGACCCCCGAATTAATCCAGTAGTTAGAGAAGACTAATAACACCATCACTCACACGGTGGACCACTGGGTGGACAATGTGCTAGGAAGGTTCATGATAGAATTTTCCATCGATCAGTTTGTATCCTACTCTGAAGCAGAGCGAATATTCTTCAAGGGTTTCCGGGGTAAGTTTATGAAGACCTTACCATTGCTGATTAAGATATTACTGTGCGAAAAGAGTATCTTGTGTAGTCACACCGAGTGAATGACCGTTGATTCGGATGGAAGTACGACGCGAAGCGGAAAATACTGTCGAACCAACCTAGAAGGAGATAGATCTGTCTATAGCCAGGTAAGAGAAGCAGCTATGCAGAATCCTCTCGGCACACCACTTTCGAACCAGCATAGGAGTAAGAATTCGCCTACACCTCCACCACCACCAGAAGACAACATGGATGCACACATGAAGTTTCTGACTTTTAAGGGTGTGGGGGATGAATACATGGATCAGTTCTAGTTTGTCGCAGGATCGATATGGACTGCGCAGAACTTAGTTAGTGATGTGGTGAATTGGGCACAACTATCCCTTGCCTTTGAAGGGAGAGCTTTGGACTGGTACATGGGATACATCGGCCAACATGCGAACGAAACTATTGAGGAGATTACGAACGCTTTGAAGCAAAAATTCAAGAAGCCTAAGTCCTACTTGCAAATAGTGGTTGATCTAAAATATTTCAAGCAAGGACCTTCTGAGTCTGTTTGAGAGGTCAATCAACAACTGAAGAAGGTGATTAGAGAAGGACGATTTCAATATGATGACAGATAGCATAAATAATGTTTCATTTCTATGTTGTTTCCTCACCTACGCGTACCTATGGGTCATCAAACGTTCGAATCACAGGAGAAAGCCTTGGAGGGTGGTATGAAGTTAGAATCTGCACCTCGAGACGAGACCCAGCTGGGCATTCAACATATACAAGGACAACTAGAAGCAATGTACATGGAGATCCAGAAGCTGCAAAAAGAGCGAGGAGCAGAGGCTAGCCCTGAAAGGTGGTACATACGCTGCAGGGTGAATGGGCACACCAAGGATAACTTCCCTCTGTTAGCAGATTATATGCAGGCCAGGGGACCTATCCCATTGCGCCCAAGAGAAATTGAAGGGCCAAGTGGGCCAGCATTGTGGTGTGATTATTGCCGCGTTGCAGGGTTGCATGACACAAACCACTACCCCGGCCTTGCTGCGTATGTCCCAGAGGTAAAAAAACAATGGTGTAGGTTTTGTAGATCGGTAGGACATGATGAATAGAATTGTTGGACATATGATTTGATGATCGGTCGCAGAAACTTATATAGGGTGCAATCAGACCCTACATCGCCAAGGTCCCCCACAGGCATAGGTGGCTCCCCAGCTAGGGGTAGTGGGGGAAGTTGAGGCGGAAGCATAGGTCGAGGACGAGGCCAGCTAATCTATTATAACTATGGAGAGGTCGGGAACTTTGTGATAGATTTTCCGAATCCTACAAGGCATTCCTGCTGGTACTGCAGACAGTTGGATCATGCAATCGAAGACTGCCCAATCTTGATAGCAAAAATTCAAGAGAAGCAGCCAACACTCACACAGAATGTGTAGAGGGTTAAGATTGAGATGCGAGACAAAGATCCGAGCATAAATGTCATAATGCGTAGTGGAATGGCCACCAGAGGACCTGGGGAGAAGGCTGTGACTGAATCTCTGATCCGGCAAGCTGTTATCAAATAAGAGGGTTTGGACCTAAGAAAGGAAAAAGAAACATTTATCGCAGTTTGCAAAGACTTTGCTAGGGCAGAGGCATCTACTTCTCAAACACCTGCAAACCTTAAGGCGGACGAGGAGGTCAAGCCCTTTTTATAGGCATGTATGAAGCTGTTGTGCAACCCAACGGCTGTAGAGAATCTTCAGGCATTGATAGATAGTTTGCACAACACGACCTAGCCTACCTTCAGAAATCAAGGATGTGCACAAACTATACAGATATAAGAAACACACTGGTAGGGAGATGTGGTTGACTGCACAAATCGGTGATTATGAGATGGATCAAGTTATTTTAGACTTGGGGTCAGATGCGAATGTATTACCTAAATAGACTTGGAAACAAATGGGAGAACCTAAGTTGGAATGGTCCACTATCTAGCTATGCATGGCTAATTAGAAAAATATTATACCCTTGGGAAGACTATCGAAAATTGTGGTGGATATCGCGGGAGTAAAGGCCCAAGCAGAATTTGAGGTAATTGAGATCATAGAATATGCAGACCCCTATCCTGTGCTCTTGCGCTTGGATTGGGCCATCGATATGGGAGGTATCATTAACTTGAAGAAGAGAAGCATGCCGTTCGAGAATAATGGTACAAGGGTGATAGTGCCATTAGATCATGCGGAAGACAAATGGTACACTAAGCCAGTGTGCGATGAAGAGGATGTGGATCATATTTATAAGCTAACTGCATAGGACAAAGATTGGATCAACCCCATGACTGAAAGTGTACTCTGCTAGGAAAAGGACATTGAATGTTTCTCCGAATCTGATGGGGAGATAGAGAACTGGAAAAAAGGTTACATGATGTCTTTGCACTACGATGCCTTTGGGTCACAAGGTACTTCCACTGCATTTCCTCAGAGGTGAGAGACCTACCCTATTTTGATGGTTCTGGTAATATCAGGGATTTTTTGTGAGCATTTGAAGCTGAGGTTCTAAGAGGACGAAGGCTAGGGGCCCTTAATCTCGCCATGCGTAAGACACCTGCATGGTGGTGGGACACACATAAGGAAGCATTCTAGGACTAGGAAAAGTGCCAGGATATGATGATTATGCGATTCAAACTGCCTGATCACTTGCGTGTCCAAACATACGTCGGCCCCGAAGACCCGCGCATGTATCCGTTCGCATGGATGAAGAAATGGTGTGATAGGACTACTAAAGAATGAGTTCATCTATTTATCCATGCCTTGGGACCACTTCCCACTGCATGGTATTTAAATGCGAAATTACATCAGCATACTCACCATTGTGAGACTTTGAAGGATGAATTTATGGGAACATTTGGGCTCGTAGGTGGAACAAAGGCGCTTGACACAGCTATGTAAGACACTGATGCTGTGGCATGGGGTGAATCCCACTTGTATGTCGCATCTAAAATACCCACGTGGGAAACACAGGTACCAAGTATGGTTGATTACTGCGGCATAGCCCCAAAAGAAGGTAAGAATGATCCACAAGCTGCTTCTGACTTAGAATTGGAAGGGATGTGAATGGTTACCAGGCCATGTAGGCTGTGAATGGGTGGCATTGAAACACACCCTACGTTGGCTAAGATTGGGGATGCGGATATAGAAAGCAGAGTTATCATATATCCAAAAAATCCTACAACTAAGAAACAACTACGTTCAATCCTCGACCACGCAGGTTATTACAAGAAGTTTTCTCGACAGTACACATTGATCACAACACCTCTTAGAAACTTTCTTACGAAAAGGGTTCGGTTCTGTTGGGATGATGCATGTTGGAGGAACATGTGTTTGGTTTCAAAGTTCCTAGGGAACGAGCCTGTGTTGAGGAAGGATGCACAGGAGGTGCAAGCATTTATTTCAAGCGCAGCAAGTACACTGAGTGCACATGAGGAGCGAAAAGTGGTGATTGGAACAGTAAAATCTGGTAAAGAGGAAAATTTACTGATTGGAGCGGGCGACTGGAAATTAATGAAGTGATTCCTTGAGATTTTTTACCATTTACTTGATGGTAAGTTCCAAGTGACTTTTACCCTACCATTGGACAACTGCAGGCACTATAAAGTAGGAATAATAGCTTAGACAAAGGTTCTGTATCACTTCTATAACCCGTATGTATTTTCTCTATGCTGCACGGTTCTCTGGGCCTGTAGCGTCCTGTTCATGAAGAATCAACCCACTCCCGCTGCCAATAGTCCCCCAGAATATGGATTCCCTTTTCACGCTAGAATGAAAGATACTAACCCAACAGAAGCTTCGGTACCTACAGTGCTAGAACTTGAGGAAATCATGGTGATTGGGTCGGGGGACGACAAAATTGATAGGATAATGGCACTTTGGCTCCCTGCATGGAGGATTGGCTTCATACCTGGTGAAAAGAGCACCAAAGGGACCTGTGCAACAATATTAAACCCCTTGTCAATCCCGAGGGGACTGGAGGACGGAGCAAGAGGGGATCAGACGCTACCACGGAAAAGGACTCACAGCTGCCACAGATTGCCGAAAAGGACACCAAAGCCGGTTCGCAGCTAGACTTGAGCATGCAAGGGATGAATAACAAAGATACCACCTCCCTCCAGGGTACAATGTAGCCAGGCGAGCCTGCAAAAGGGCCCCAAAAAAAGTAGCACGCCCAACACCAGGAATATGATGCAATGGTCACACTAACTGATGATGACCTCAAGCAAACACGAACGCACTCACACTGGCTATAGAGGATAGGTGGGCAGCCATAGAGGAACAAAAAAAGGCTGAAATTGACACGATTTAGGCTGAGCTCCATGCCCTCCAGTGGAAGACAGATACGTTGTAGACCAGTGTAATTCAGACATGGGCTCCCTTGGCAACCAATAGTACAGTACTAGCTACGAAAGAAAGTAGTCTCTGCTCTTTGCCTAGCGCTGCCATTGTAGGAATCCAACTTCAAGCAGGTACAGGGATACAATTGGATCTTGCTAAGCTACCCCACGAGGCATTACAGGGTCTCCACATCACCATGTTCCGGGAGATCCACCATCGAGGCCAGAAAGTACACCTACAGCTTAGTATGGCCAAGCGGAGCATCGCCAAGGAAGAACGCGAAATGTCCCTCACGATATCGCAGCAGGTGGAGCTTGAAACAATGATCCACCAGCTCTGCACGGAGGTTCTAGATGGGATCCCGACCGTAGCTACGCCCTGGGCCAAAGTGGAAAGAGTGGTTGCAACATTGAAAGTGTCTAGGATAGAAATGCAGGTCATAAAGACACAACTGGAACAACAAATCTCCAACTTACAGGCCAAATTGCAGCCTGCCATGCCGCTGTAGGTACGAGCCCAGTGCGTTTTGCTGATGACAGAAGCTACGAACACTATCACAGGGCATATTGTTCAGGGAACCTAGTTGCTAGAGCCAACCATGTAGCTCTGGACCACGGTCCAATTCAATCCGGTCCTCCGATAGATCAATCAGGACTTATGGCAGAAGGAAGAAGCTTTCGAGCAGGTTGAGGCTACATTGCCCACCTTGATGCCAGCACAATGTTTAGCACATTTGAGGACCAATAGCGCTCTCCAGGACGAGATTGAGAAACTTTGGTGCAAGAAGCATGTCATCGAGGAACGATTGAAGCTGTGGGCTGCCACAACCCTCCATCTCTCATAGGATGCAGATGACACAGTCAAGCGACTAAACCAGACAATGGAAAGTGTCACCGTGGAAACCAAAGTACCAACATCCCAAAATCTTATGGACCTTGTGCAGAGCACCGCTACTCAGAGTCAAGATGTGTTTCCTTCGCTAATCTCAACCATCAATGCACTACACACACAGGTGGAGACCTTGCCACTACAGTGACTCAGGACAAGTCACAAGATTGTGTTGGGGGACTGTTGGAGAAGGGTCCTCCAATAGTTGCGAACTGGGACAATTTTGAGTCTTTTGTATAATTTGGGCATATTTTGGTCTAGCACAGGGGTTTTGGGGTGGGTCAAAGCCCTGAAAGCATTGTAATGTGTCAAAAGGTAGACCTAGAGTTTGCAAACCATAGTTTGCGGACCACGGGAAAGTTTAGGCTAGCTTGTTATAAATAGAAGGAAATTTTGAGTTGTAAGAGAGAGGACTGAATAGAGATTAATGCTAAGTGGGAACTGATAGATCTGGTTAGGGTTGTTTGGGGGAAGGACTCCTGCTGCTGTGTGTACGGAGCTTCTATGTCCTACTATGTGTGGATCCTATTGTTGTGTGCGCAGGTGCGATTTTGGGTATTGTAAGTAGATCTGAAGGATTAATGAATGCGGAAGTATTGTTGATGTAGGTTTTAACCATGAACATAAATTATCTACACATGAATCTTATAACATAAAATAAACAATAGTGAGAGCATAAAACATAAAATAGATAAAAACAGAGATTTTCCCCTGGATCCCAAATCGGGACGACCAGCTTGATTTTTCATTACATTCCTTTTAGTGTTACAACACATATATATACATGATGAAGCATACATAAACCCCAATCCATTAACCCTGGATTAGAACATAACCATATTTCCCTTGATTGGATCTACAAAATACCAGGGGCCGAAAACCATCATACCCCAAAACCATGTGCAAACTCATGCAAAAAACATGGGTGGGTCCGCCTATGAGTGGGTCCGCACACCAAAACAATTTTTTCCGGGGCGCTGCCCCAGAACCCAACAGTGGGGGCTGCCTCCCCCCTTGTGACCCCCTTGCCGCGCCCGGTGCAACGTACAGTGCGTGGGGCTAGTCGTGGAAAGAATATAACACATACCAAAAATTCTCCCACTTGTTGTTTTCTTTCCACAGGGGGCCACATGAGAGCTTAGTCATTGGGCCAATTCTTCAACACCCATTGTTTCTCTACACCAAGAGAACTTCTGAGTGCTCACAGACTTCGTCAATGCATCTGCAACATTCTTCAAAGTGTCCACCTTTACCATAAACACCCTTTTAGACTCAGCCATATCTCTCACAAAGTGATATTGAACATCAATGTGCTTGTCTTTGAATGATAAGCAGGGTTCTTAGCCAAGAAAATCGCACTTTGGCTATCACAGTCTATCCTTATAGCTTGCTGTACCAACCCCATACTTGAACACAATCTTTGCAACCAAACTGCTTCCTTGCTTGCATGAGTGGCTGCTATGTATTCTGCCTCTGTAGTTGAAAGAGCCACTACAGACTGTCTTTTACTCATCCAACTGACTGCACCTCCAAATAGGTTAAACACATACCCACTTGTAGATCTTCTTTGGTCCAGATCTCCAGCCCAGTCTGCATCAACAAAACCACGAATGTCCAACATTCTTTCCAATCCTAGTCTTCCCTGGTAGCACAAGCCATAATCACTAGTGCCACGTAAATATCGGAAAACCCGCTTCACTGCTGTCCAATGCTCCTTCCCTGGGTTTGACATAAACCCGCTCAATACTCCCACTGCATGTGCAATGTCTGGTCTAGTACAGACCATTGCATACATCAGGCTACCCACTGCACTTGCATATGGAACACGGGACATATTCTCCTCTTCTTCTTGTGTCTTGGGACACTGTTCAGCAGACAACTTTGCACCTACAGGAATAGGAACACTCACCGGTTTACTATCCTGCATATTGAACCTCTGCAATATAGTCTCGAAATACTTCCTCTGGTTTAACCAGAGCTTCCTCTTTGCCCGATCTCTCTTAATTTCCATGCCCAAAATATAGTTTGCAGCACCAAGATCCTTCATGTCGAATTTGGAGAACATCTGGGTCTTCAAATCTTGGATAATTTCTTTGTCATTTCCAATCAACAACATATCATCCACATACAAGACCAAATAAATAACACGTCACCAATTAATTTAAAATAAACACAGTTATCCTCCTTGCTTCTGGTGAAGCCAAGTCCCAGTATATAGGTATCAAATTTTTGATACCACATCCTTGGTGATTGTTTTAACCCATACAAAGACTTCTTCAACCCGCATACTAGTTCTTTCTTACCCTTCACCATAAAGCCTTCAGGTTGCTTCATGTAGATCTCCTCTTCTAGATCCCCGTGAAGAAATGTTGTCTTCACATCCATCTGCTCTATCTCAAAATCAAATGCAGCAGCAACAGATAAAAGTAATCTAATAGAAGTAACCTTGGCAACAGGAGAAAAAATATCACCAAAATCAATTCCCGGCACCTGGGAATAACATTTTGCTACCAACCGAGCTTTGTATTTCTCCACCTTGCCTTCTACATTCATCTTCTTTTTAAACACCCATTTGCTCCCAATGGGCTTCCTTCCAGCCGGCAACTCCACCAGATCCCATGCCTCATTTTTGTGCAAGGATGCCATTTCATCAACCATGGCCTCCTTCCAGAGTTTTCCATCCTCGGAATCTACTGCCTCCTTGAAAGTTCTGGGATCATCAGTTATAGTTAAGGCAAAACCTAAATAGAAAGCAGATGGACTATACCTTTCTGGTTGCCTTCTTTCCCGAACTGATCTTCTGAAAGCTGGAGTTTGTGGCTCTTCCTCTTCTGAATCTTCTTCTGCTGTAGATTCTAATTCATCCTCCTTTAGCTCAAACTCTATCTTCTCAGGTTCCTTGGTATGATTTCATGTTTAACAACATCTTTCACCTCTCTAAACACTGGCTGTACACAACCTTCCTTGTTTCCGGGTTCCAAATCTTGTAACCTTTTAAACCATCCTTATACCCAATAAAGATGCACCTTTCAGATTTATTATCCAACTTGGTCCTTTTCTCCTTTGAAACATGTACATATGCATCACATCCAAATACCCTTAGATGTGAAAGAGAGGGTTTCTTACCAGTCCATACCTCATGTGGAATCTTATCCTCCAACGTTGATGAAGGTGATCTATTAACTAAGTAACATGCAGTCTCCACTGCCTCTGCCCAGAATTCTTGTCCTAACTCGGTACCACTGAGCATGCTTCTTGCCTTTTCCATCAGTGTTCTATTCATTCTTTCTACAACTCCATTTTGCTGAGGTGTGTATGGAGTAGTCTTCTGTCGTGCTATACCACACTTCTTACGGAACTCTTCAAATTCCTTCTTGCAGAACTCCCCACCATTATCTGTCCTCAACGCCTTTATCTTCTTCTCTGTCTGGTTTTCCACCAGAGCCTTAAATTCTTTAAATTTGTCAAAGACTTCAGATTTCTTCCTCAAGAAATATATCCATGTATTCCTTGAGAAGTCATCTATTAATGAAACATAGTACACAGACTTTCCCAGTGATGGAACTGACACAGGCCCAAACACATCACTGTGCACAAGTTCTAATATCTTGTTCGCCCTCTTAGCACCAGAAGGAAAAATCACCCGATTCTGCTTCCCATATACACAATGTTCACATAAATCGAAATCCAGAGAGAAATTAGACATACCTTCTACCATACCATTTCTATGTAGTATCCGAAGGCCCTTCTCTCCAATATGTCCAAGCCTTTGATGCCATAGCATGGTTTTTTCTCCAGAGACATCTAGGCTTTCCGCTCCTCTTTCAGGAACCACAGAACTGTTACACCCATCAACAGGGAAAATTTTAAGAACCCCCCTAAATTTATATGTATAATAAATGGGCGAATCTCCATGATACATAGGAAAAATGGAAGGCGATTTTATTAATAATATAATATGAATATATAATTTTTTTGGCGAATCTCTCATGAGATTATATTATCCTGTAAAATCATGGTGAATCACCAGTACAAATGGCAAATCACTAGTACAAAATGGTGAGTCATTTTCTAGTGGAGTTTGGGGTGTTGGTTCCAAAGAAGATATGGTAGTTGAACCATGAGTTGAAGGAAGCGAACCATCGATACCAAGCATGGCACATGGTGACTCATGAGGGAAGTAGTTCTCGTGCAGTTTCGAAAATGCGTTCTTCTAGTTCTGCTAAGTGTAGTGTTGTTTCTCATGCTACTACTAGCACTAATATTGAGGTTGGAGAGGAGTTTGAGGAGTCCTCGGACTCTGAACCAAATTATGTTTATGTAGCTCCTAGTGATCATCCCATGTGTAGTAGTGGTGATGAGTTTGATTAGTGATCATGAAGGTAGTAGAATATTCAAATTTAAACAGGCCCATTACACAAAATCCATAAAGAGAAAACTCTAGCAAAAATATTGTCATGCAAATCTAGATTCTACAGCATTATTAGAAGTCCCTTCTGCTCTGCAAATAGATGAAGAATATGGTAAAAAAAAAATGGGGGTTGATATGTTTTAAGGGAAGGAAAACTATTCTTGTTCATATTATTTCAAATACAGAGACTTGATAGTTTTCAGTGAAGGAAATATTTCTGAGCTTAGGGATTTCTCAGAACCTTTTTTAGAGAGAGAAAAATAATTTATGAAGTTATATTAGAATTTTATAGGTTATGTGCATTGTAGATGTCAATGTTAGAAGTGGAAGAAAACACTTCAAATATTAGCAAAAGATATCACTACAAATGTTTGGACTGTACAAAGGTTTTATCTAATATGCAGGCAGCAGAGGCTTCCTTATATGACTTCAACAATAGTATCACTTGCAACAATAGATTTTTTTTTATGTTGACTAAAGAAGCTTTGATGATGTAAATCCATCTAGTCAGGGCACAATTCAACTTGTCAGATTTTCCACCCACAACAGACTCAAATGGAGGTCCGAGGAGCCTTAGAATAACTCCCATCAATCCACACAACAGTATGATCACCTCCCTCCTTTGTAGAGCTCACACATAGAAGCAATAAGTTACAGGCAGAGAGAAGCGCCACCTCAGTATGCAGATTCATGAGATCTCGAGGAGACCCCTTACCTCCACCCATGAGACCCTTGCAATAGTGTCTCTGTCCAGACCCTTTTTACAATCACATAAGACACTCTCCTTTCCACTGATCCAAGTCTCTGCAAAGAGCAGCTTATATGCGCAAGATCATATCTTCCAATTTATCCAAATTTCTCCATTAGGGGATTATTCACTTTAGCTTCAGATGGTAGGAGATATTCACCCACTGGTAATACAGTTTTAGAGGCCATCAATTTCTCCTAGTCCTCCCTAATTAGTAGGTGATAGCTCCTCCAAACATTGATCACTTTCTTCAAGAAACCTTCAATCAAGATATTTCTCTTGATTCTCAAGTTCTTGAGAGGGACCCTTTCTTCTCTGGGACTCTCAACTTTGTAACATTTTATATTTTAGATGAATAATTTGAACCTTTAGGTATTTAACCTCAGAAGTTAGATATGCCTTTTATAGGAGCTGCACTCATGCTCCCACTAAATAATGTTTATGATGTACCTTGCATTCCATTGGACCTATTTTTGGTGATTTTCTTTTTGAGATCTATGTTGCATCCCTCCACTTGCAACTCTCTAGGGAGCTTGGGCATAGGAAACATAGAGCTCGAGGAAAGGCTATATTCCAACCTGAGCACTAGACTATTAATCACATCTTTACACTCCAGACCACAATTGAGGAAGCCCAACATTCCTCCTGGAAAGTTTACTGTCGTTTCATAGACTTTCAAAAAGGATTTTGACTCTATCCCCATAGATCCTTTATTCCACATACTCATAGATATTGACTTCAGTCTTACTCTTCTTCTTGTTTATAGTTTCCGTGAATTATTGTATTAAAAATATATTTTGCTATAATTTACTTAGTCTCCAACATGTGGATGACAAGTAAAATATCATTTGAGAGAGATCTTGAACTAGCTATTATCTAGTTGTTACAAATTAAATTATAAAAGGCTAGCCTCTCCTCTCTTTCAAGTTGTTGTTGAACTGTGAGATCACTCTACGCCATACAAGAACATTTATTTTGCAAACACCTTAAATACATTGTGTGGCTTGGAATTTTTCTATTTTATCCTTTATCGATTTATGTTGTAAAGGGTTTTAATAAGATAATACATAGAAACCCCCTTTACCAAAGGTTCAATTCTAGAATAACTTATTGTTTTGGTAAATATATTAAAATTTCACTCATTTGGGCTAATTATAAGTATACTCTTCAGTGAATTACAACCTCAATTATAGCTTTTAGAGTTAGATTATGTAACCCTAACAACCAATGGGGACTAATTAATAACCCATTAATGGTGCATAATAAATGACATTAATGACCACTAAGGGATCACTAAGTCAAAATTAACCACCATAACTCTAACCTAGGGAAACATTACAAGAAAGAATATGTTTCTAAAATAGAAAATAACACAAAACTATTATGAGTTAGATTAAGGTTTTATTATCACCCAAAATTGTGAGCCCTCAAATGTAATGTTTCAAAAGTTTGTGGGTGCTTAATCCTTATTTCTCTTGCTTTTGCTTGATTCATGCCCACTTGAGGAAGGGGTGGAGGGGATGCTTGGGCTCAGATTTGGGATGCTTGGGAAAATTATTTCAAGCTCAGAAGAGGTTTTTCTGTCCTGTTTGAGACTGCAATGAAAAACATGCATGGAAGTGAGACCTTTTTCTCTATAATAACAGATTTTGACTTTTAGGATCTGTTGAATAAATTTAAAACTTAGAACATAGATCGTACAATCAAATATAGTGCCTCGTGAGGGGGTAAGGAGTTGAATAAAGAAGAAAACCAGTTAGCGGAATTTATTGAAACTAACTAGCTAAGTTGACAACCTGATTTCAACTGGAAAAAAAGAAAAGCAATAGAGAAAACTGAGCCTTCACACACACACATGAACATGAATCCACCACCAAAAGAGTTCAAGTCTTTCAATTGATGAAAACAATTGTAGAGAAGTGTCTTGTCAATATAACTTATATATTTATACTATAATAAAGCTTGAAATCAATTTTTTATATCAAAGTGAGCTATAAGAATAGCCACAATATTTAGATGCACCTACAGTGTGGGATCAGTCTCATGCAACAATAAACGTAAAAATATAATGCCAAATATAGAATTATGAGGAAATATAGGAAGAAGGATGAAAAATGCTAAATCTCCTTCCAATGATCAAACCTGTTATAGTCTTTACAAGCACATTGTTCATTTAGATTTGGGATCAACACCATTCTCAAGCTTAGAATAGTATGAGTAACTCTCTGGAGTCAGCCCCACATGCTGCCATAATAGCATCCTGCGATGAATGATTGTAACTCCTTATTGAGAACCTTTGTTACATAATAACCTATGCATGTGCCATCCTTGGGATAACACATAACCTTACAAACAAATGCACCTCCCTTATAATATTTGATGCAACTTATAGCTTAACGCTGCTCAGGGATCTCATCAGACTTGTTTTCTGCAACTCCCACTTGAGCACCCTCACGCAAGTATTAAGTGCTTGATGTGACTTCCACTCAGCATGATATAAATACGCCCTCGCTCCACTGGAAGTAGCTCCTTTATTTCCATAAAAACAGGTCTACAGATGGCTGCGCTCTTCTCTGCTGTCATAACAATAATTGCAATCCCCAAAACAACTTTCGTAAATCCTAACTGCTATGCTCGTCTTCACCATGAATAGGATGTGTAATCATTGTCACATTTAATATAAATATGTATATTCCCTACAGGTGTCAACCTCATGTGTAAAACAAAGCCTTCAATAGTCATAAAAGTCTCCTGAACAGAGCTCGCTATGCCTACTTCACTTCCTCAAAAGTGTGCATTTCTAGTTAAATGAATAACACAGTTACACATCTCAGATCTGGACATGAACTAATCACAAGGAAAACAAGGTATAAATAGTTGGATGAATGGTAGTGTTATCATTGTCTATACCCTCCATTGTCTATCCAGTATTGAGTTATCATTACAAGTGTAGGCAACATCATTGTATGCTATGTACCGTAACTCCATCTTCAGGGATTGCATCTATATATGTACATATGACTATGAATTGAATAGAAGTTTTAATGACATTTCCTATCATGCCATCACTGTTGGGATTTTTCAATATTTTTCTCTTATTTATTTATTGTGTGGCACATATTGTTTATTTTTTGAATCTGACTCGCTTTCATTTCCAAGATCGTAAATTTCAATGTATTCATACTAAACATTTGGTATAATCACGAGTCTAAAATTCTATAAGGAAAACTCCTGTTGTGGTTGATGATGGAAAAACCCAATCTGGTTGGTGATGGAAATTGAGGAGAGAAAAACTAAATGAGGAATTAAAGGAATGATGAAGATGTGTGTTTGATGGATTTTGGACCTGAAGAGATGAGTCACCTCCAAAGATAAGTAATACAGTTACCTAAACCAATATTGAGTGCATGTGATGTAGAGGTTATTAGGGGACACCAAACATGGTTGCAAAGCATAGTGATCATTCAAGTTTATTAAAATTATGGTTTTAACTTTTAATGGTCATGTTTATTTGCCGATTTTATTTCTATATACGATTAATATTCCAAGGAAGAAGTCCCAATGAGACAAGAAGTCGAGCAGTGTATTATTAACACTAGTTTACAAAAACAAGCACAAAGAAATGAAACAAAGTAGTGCTTGCATTCATAGGATGAAAACGTTTTTCCCCATTGGATACATAAAAATATATACTAAGCCTAGTGACAGCCCAATGGCCTTCCAACTACTCGAATTCTCGATCTTTCCTCAACTAACTCTCTATTGGTATGGGTATTTAGTCATCTGAAACAATGTTTTATAGACTATAAAACATGTATGCATGAGACATATGCATTTTTAGATACCTTTTTCATAAATTAAGGAAAATTAAACCTCATATAAACTATCCTAAGTCCTCAAAATTGGTTGGTCTACATTCAACATTAGGCCAATAGGACGAGACCTGAACAATTCTCCTAGAACAAGCTTTTCAGTTTTGTTGCTTGCCCCATTTACTAGACATGACCCTTAAAGAGGTTAAAAATCTTGTTGATCTGTATCAATCTTAAAATTTCCTCACCAAGATATCATTGCCACAGGTTTTAAACTGGTTAAAATTCTCACCAGTCATTACATATTCTGGAGAAGCATAACCATGTGTTCCCACAACTCGAGTTGAAACATGGGTGTTGTCTCCCTCAGGTCCATCTTTTGCTAGTCCAAAATCAGACAGCTTCGCATTGTATTCCTACACCAAGTACATATCTCTCCATAAAGACTTAAGAGAATCCAAAGTGTAACATTGAGACATCTCATAATTTTGAAGTTGTAGGTACAAACCGAATCTAGCAAAATATTGGATGTTTTAAAATCTTGATAAATCACTGGTCTTTTAGCCCCTCCATGAAGAAATGCCAGACGTTTTGTTGCACCCAATGCAATTTTCATCCCAATAGACCAGGGGAGTGGCAGGGACCCTTCTGAATGCATAAGGGAAGTACCATTGGACATCAAAGATCTAAATATATTTTTCAAAATACAAATTTACAAATTGGGATTAAAACATTCCAAAAACTTATGTTTTGAAGGGATTGAGGATAATCAAAAGATATGTAAAGTGTGCAATCCGAGTTTTGAGGTGATAATTGTAGTGCTACAATTTAAGACCATAGGTAGCTTGCTTATCCAATAAGACCATTTATGTATGACGACTCTTCGAAGGTGCAAAATCCAGAAAGCAATAATTGATGGCAAAAAAATACATCTATACAATGATCCAGAGTTGGAGGCCATTTTCTTGCTGCAAAGGGAAAAACTTTGACATGTAATGTCTCTAAGACAATGCATATGCATGACTACTCATATTACTTTCTCTGAGATAGGCCATAACAACGATCTGTGGGTCAAGCTTGAAAATACAAACTACTTAGAAGAGTATAATATTATACATCCAACTAGATTAGATCTCTCCTCAAGAGAACCTCACATACCTCAGATGAGCAGAACTAAACAAGAACAAAAGTAAGAACGAGGTTTTTGTATTTGTCTTTTTTGATATTGGTTTGGCACAGGTTAGAGGAAAAGCAACTGAGTTGAGAGCCTAATAGTTGGACCAAGAAGTCGAGTTTGTATCTCTGATATGAAATGATGAAAAGTATCACAAGGCCAAGTTTTTTGGCCATCCTTAACTATGTTCCTTGAATAAATTTATGTCTGAAAGTCTAGAGATAATCTAGTGTAGGACCAAGTTGCAACAGGGTTGTTGTAGGGTTCTTGTGCTTGGTTTGAATGTAGGTTAGCAGGCTGCATAAATACCTGGGTAGATCGAGGCTTTCACAGAGGGCTGAAGGTAGATAGAGACTATAAAGAAGGTTGCAAGGGTGCTTGGTTTGTAGAGGAAGTCTACTGGGTTGGAACGTTGTTCCTAAAAGAGCTGAAGCAGGAGTTTGAATATCATCCAAAGTGTGAAACATCACAAGTAATTATGTGTTGCATCCATGGAGGAATATCTTTGCAAATATTTGTGGGAAATTGAACTACTGTAGGTATCCTTTTGAGGACCAAAAGGATGCAAAAATAGTCTATAAGGTGTCTTATAACCCAATTTATGGAAATAATTGATTGAATAAGGGCAGCCACAGTCTCTTGATCAGTGGAGGTCGAGTTGGCAGGACTGTAACAATGGTTACAACATGCCCTAATCAGAGGTTTGTTTTCTGAAGCAAGAACACAAAACCAAGAACAAGAAGGATAAGGGGAAGTTTAGAAACAAGGTATGTTTCTCTAATAGATTGGTTTGTTTTTTAATTAATGGTTGTTAAAGTGCACTTGTGGACTGTTGAAAGGCCCAAGTAGAGTGATGTTTGAAGAATTAGGTCACTATTAGAAGGCAAATATTATGAAGCCCTAAGGACAATGATCTCTAGAATTCAATTTTTTTTGTATGGGAAGATGTGTGAATTCCCTAAGCACACTGAATGTGGAAGTTATTTAGTATTGTATGATCTATTGATGATGCCTTAACTTGTGTGACAAAGTAGTAGTCTTGACTCTTGTCACTATGTAAGGACATTTCTAGAAGACCCTATGAACAATATAGCTTGTAACAACAAAAGTATTGTTGAAGGACAAAAATACAAGTCCTTGTTCTAAAATATCAGAGATATAGGGCAGATCCTTTAGAACAGTTAGATTATTGGAATGTATGAAAGCAGAACTAAAAACCCTAGTTCTGTGATTTGGAGAAACATATCAATGATTTGGGGAAACTAGTTGAAGACCCTATGAGTTGGCAATCTTGAAGGAGTAGGATAACAGCTAGAGGTAAGGATTATTTATGACAATGAAGCTATGTTGACTGATGAAGATTGATTGGAAAGGTCAGCCAAGTTGTGGATTGGCTAGCCTAGTGATAGTCAGTGTGTTGAAAGAAATGTGTGATGTACTATCTTCAAGGTAGGAATTAGTGGAGATCACATTTAAAGAGCAATTTCAAATTTGCTCTTGGTATGCTGTGTCAAGAAAGGGCTCAACATGGAGTACAGTGCACTGAAATACCATGGGACATTGAAGAACACCTGAAAAATAGAGCGAATACTAATTAAGAGGTGATTGTTCTATTTGATAAACTGAGTATAATATCCTCGCCCTTATAGTGCCCAACAAAATCCCATGCTTGCAAACTGAATATAGCAAAAAGACTTAATTACATGTGGAATTCTTGACAATTAGCAAGATTGGAGAAATTCTTCAACATTGTACTTGAAATCAGATCATTTTGAATTTTGGCAGAGGCAAAGGCAGTCGAAAGTCACAACCCAAAGGTAGTATGTTTGAGGATCTATAGTCTACAATTGATGAGATTGGAATTCAAGTCCTAGAAAGATAAAATAATCCATTACTATACTTCATTCATAGAGTGATTTCATTTTATTCGAATTTTTGGGATAAGATAGAAAGAAAGGGTTTCCTCCATAAGTTTGTTGTGAAAATCCTAATTCCTTAAGTTCATGTTAATGTGTCTATTCTAGAGTTAAAGTCAGTATAATATGCTAGAACATATTATACATAATATAGTACAAAAGAACAAGTGCCAGAAATCAATGTAACTGACGATAAATATGTAAAGATGAATGAATATTATGTTAAGTGTTCCATATACAATCCAATCACTGATTCTAAGCTAAGAATGCAATTATAAACTTAAGAAACGCTGACAGTTCTTGATAGTATAAAAGTAAAAGATGAAAGCTACGAATATGTAAGCCTTCAACTTTTACAAAGAGAGATAGATTAAACTAGACTCGTTTTAAATAATTAAACATCAAGAATTATCAACAAATACAACACTAAAGAATTAATTAACTAATGCTAACTAATTAATAGTTTTGGGCAAAAATATACATAAAAAACAACCATTCAATTATTCTTTTATGAATCAAACAAATAAATGAATAATAAAAATATCAACTATAGATCTCAAGACACAAGTCACTGAAGAGCAAGAGAAATAAAAAAAGAACTAATGTAAATAAATAAATAAAAAATGAAATAAAAATTGCTACCAGCTTATGGATTCAAATCACAAAAAAAACAGATAAATGCAATAAACATTGCTACCAGCTTATGGATTCAAATCACAAAAACAACAAGCTACCGCCTTCAAAATCTTGAGAAGATAGATTACAAAAAACCCAGAAGAAGATAAAGAACATATGAATATGGAAAATTGAATCCAGAATAAGCATATTCTACTGAATAAAACCAAGTCCAAAAAACTTACAATGATGTTCAAAATTATTCCAGTCACAATAAAATTCACCAGCACTTTTTTCCCTAAATCCTCCCTCTTGCTACAACCTACGGATTCAGTGTGAGCGCTCCACCATACTCCTATTCTACAGATTTATCCTACTACAAGGGCTGATTCCCCCGTCAAAACTAACAGAATGGTAAGTACTAGTTGGACCAAATCTAGCACCAACCGTCCACGATTTGGGCTCCAATGTGGTGATTCTCTTGGAAAAAATAACACAGTTTCTGCATTGTGTGCCTGCAAATAAAACGCCAATAGACATGTATTAAACACACTACAAATGCCATATCAGATAGACCAAAACACACAAGTTGTTTAAATGGCGTGGATTAGCTCAATTGTAAGTCAAGGTTGTGTTATAATGCCCCTGTAGTAGACTACCTCTCATAATTATAAAGTTGAGTTCCTGATACAACAAATATGGTCACTATATTATTTATAAGTCACAATCTTGTTGCCGGTCCAAATGGTTGTGTATTATGTAGAGAGTAAGAAGATTAGGTAGACCATTTGTTAATAACGGTCCTGCTGCTCAGAATATATGGAAATCAGTCTTCCAGATTCTGGGCATCAAAGAAGATGTGAACCAAAAATGTTATTTTTTTGGGTGAATAAATACAAACTTCTCACAACCCTCCCTCTCTTTGTAGTATGGGGCATCTGGTTCCTAATGAACAAGGTGAATTTTAATAATGAAAGAAAATCTAATTTTCTTCAATCCACTAAGATCATTTCCTTCTTTAGGGAACACCTCCTACAACAAAGAATAAAATATCTGAGAAGAGCACAAATTCCCCACTAAGATCATTTATCTCTTTAGGGAATACCTCTAAGATCATTCTCTCTTTAGGGAATACCTCCTACAACAGAGACTAAAATAACTAAAATATTAGAGACGAGCACAATTTCCCATTATCCAGCAGGAGATGAAGATGGGCTTCTTTGATGGAGTAGCACAAGGGAATGTGTGTGGTGGAGGGGAATGAAAATTTCAATGCTAACCGTTTTTTATATTTCCGAATAGGTATTGGTATGGGAAAATAAAGGGGAATGAAAAATTCAATGCTAACAATTTTGTACATTGCCAAATAGGCATTGGTATGGGCAAATACTAAAGAAGAACTAATTTCACTTTGGGCTCTTATGACACCAGCCAAAATATATAATATAAAAACTTTCAAATACTGGGTGATTCTAAATGTATCATAGATTGGCTGGATGTAAAAGCTCATTTAGAAGTCTTTAATCTTGAATTCTGGAAACGCAGAATTGAAAAATCTAAATCCTTTTTTCAGGTAATCAGATTCCAACATATTTATATCAAAAAGCGCTTTATTATTGGATCCAGAATATATTATTTATAAAAAATTTATAAACAACAAGGCTCAGCGAGGGCATTTCATTCCTATAGCTAACATGTTTTAAGCTCCCAGCAGCAGCAATGACAACCTCTGAGCAAAAATCTTTATTGTTTCATTCCTATAGCTAACATGTTTTAAGCTCCCAGCAACAGCAATGGAAGCCTCTCAGCAGAAATCTTGATTGTTTTTTTTTAGCTCTAGCAGAAATATTGATTTTTTCTATCTCTATTTTTGTTCATTAAACTTTCAAGCTATGAAAATTTGATTGAGTTTTTTTTTCCTTGCATTGCAGATTTCTAGTTTAGTAGGAATTTCCAAACTGCAATTGATATTTGTTCCTTTCCGTTATAAATTTCCAGACTGCAATTGATATATGTTCCTTTCAGTTATATGCTCTAACAGCAATTCAGTTTCTTCAGTTTATTTGTTGGAGAAATGCTTTAGAAAACAAATCTGTACTTTTTTTCGATTCCTCTGGAATAACCAAAAAAATAAGTCCACAAGCAGCAAAGTTACATGTGGTCATGTTCATTTGTTGTGGTCATGTTCATTTGTCCACACTACATTTTTTCGAGTTTTCTTTCACCAAGGTGTTGCCTCAACGGCCCTTTACTTTTCTGGCTTATGTTGCTTTCACACTTCGTATCCTTGTCCCATATGAATGAATGAATGAAATGTTAACATTCACGAGACTAAAATGTTATAGTGTTAAATCTATATCACTACTTACAATTATTAATTATTATTTATACATAGGTATTAGATTTAAAGTCCCAAAAATAAAAAGAGGCATTTCTTTAGATTTATATACATGTGAAAAGGTTTGGTTTTTTATTAATATTTATTGATTTTATACTTATTTACATATGGGTAAAATTGTAACATGTAGCAATATAATAATTTATTCACAAGTATTGGTTTCACATGTTTTTAGGTTATGGAAATGTCAAATCGAATATAAGCTAAACTAATGCCACAATAACTTGAAAATGAACACATCAAAGCAAGGAGTCATGACATGCGTCAAAATTGCATCCATTAGAGAACTGACGGAAAAGTGCAGGCAGTAAAGCAAACAAAATCGTTGTGCAAACTTACTCAATGCAAAGTAATGAGAATGATAACCCTGCAAGATGTGGAAAAATTTGATCAATCCCTGATGGAACATGAAGTGCCAAAAGCCAGATAATGAGGATATGAGGAATCAATGATCAATCAAGTACAAAAAGAAGGGAAATTTTCTAAAAAAATCAATGGGGGCCCCTTCATTTTGATGAAAAATTAAGGGAAGCGGTTGGTGGGTCAACACACCAATACAAGGGTCTTTTCCGAGAATCACTTGATTTGCATCGCCAACTTTCCATGTAAGCCAGTTGTAGAGGAAAGGAAAAGAATCCATGAGAGCCTTCCATATGATGAATCCACTCTAGACAAGATTTTTTGAGCAATTCCACCACAGACCATTTTTTAGATATTTTTCTTTAATAACTTTGCTCCAAAGACTCTCACCAAATAATCCCCTCTACCTAATTTTGAGAGTAGGATATTTTTCAAACCAGGTTAGATTCTTGAAACCCCAACCACTCAACTTTTTTGGCCTAGATAAGGAGTCCCAATTGGCTAGATGGAATCCCTCCTTACCTTTTTTGCCAGTCCACAGGAAGTTGAACATCCGTTGCTTGATTTGGTTTAGAATGTATTTTGGGATATTGGTAATGGATTCCCAGAAGACTGAAAGGTTTTCCAGTACAAACTTTACTAATACCATTCTTCCCCCAAGAGATAATCAATTATAGCACCACATGTTTGTTTTTTTTTTCTACTTTTCTGAGTAGCCATATCTATTCCTCTTTATGGTACCCATTTGGTTCTAGGGAGAAAACCAAGTATTTAAGACCTTTTTTGATGGATTCCTTTTGAAAAGGAAGAAAAAATTTAATGTTTGTTAGGATCTCAAATTTAACCACATTGCGATGAAAGGTAGATTTTGTTGCACTAATCTCCATCCCTGTGGCAGAAAATATTGATAACTCTATAAAATGCCTGCCATTCAGAGACAAATCCAACCCCTATCAACAAAAAATCATCCACAAAATGCAAGTGGGTGATATATTTCTTAAAGGTGAATTTTACTCCTTTGATCTCTCCTTGTTTTTCTTTGATCTCTAGGAGGCTCAATCCTCCCATCACAAGTAGAAATAAAAGGGGAGATAACGAGCACCATTGCATAATACCTCTAGAGTTGGGAAAGGATCTGGAAGGAGAGACATTTATTTAAATGGAAAAAATTGTTGAAGATACGCAACCCATAATCCAATTGGTGACCTCTGAGCCCAAACCAATATGTAATAAGGCTAATCTGAGAAAGGTCTAGTTTACTCTGTCGAAGGCCTTGTTAAGGTCCATCTTGAGAATGAAGGCTTTCAATTTTTTTTCTTTTATGGAATGAAAAACTTCTTGGGAAATGCCAAAAACATCATGAATTTTCCTATTAGCCAAAAAAAATGAATTGGTTGTGTGACATTTTTCAGCAAGAGTTCTCTTGATCGTATTTGAGATCACTTTGGATATGATTTTATAAACTAAGTTACACAAAGATATGGGCCTAAAGTCAAGTAAAGACTTTGGTTTGGAGCTTTTTGGAATCAGAGCTATGAATGTTGAATTTATGTATTTGAAGACCTTTCCAGACCTTATATATTCATACAATTCCTTACAAAGATTAGGCCCCATAAGGTCAAAAAAGCAAAGGAAGAGTTCGACTGCCAAACTATCAGGGCCTAGACTTTTGTCTTTGGAAAAAAGCTTCATAACCCCTTTTATTTCATCAGAGGAGATAGGACTTTCTATTAGATCAACCTCCTCAATAATGAATAATTTTGGATAATTTTGGATAATTTGAAGTTGAGAGACAATGTTGGAAGAGCCCAAATATTTAAAAAGGGAAGAAAAGTATGACACTGCAACGACCTTTAAATCTTGTTGACTAGATAGTCATACTATCATTCATCTCAAGCTCCCAGATAGAATTTATATTCCTTTTGTGATTTGCATAATTATGAAAAAATTTCATGTTTTTGTCCCCCAACTTAATCCCAGTTGCCCTACTCTTGACTCTCCAAGTATCTTTCTTCCATCTTCAAGATTTGCATTTTTCTGGTTTCCAAGAGACTCATTTCTGGGCTATTTTTTCTAGAAAGAGAGATTTTGAAAATATATGGGAGAAATGATCATATTCAAATTCTGAAGCCAACAAATCCCCTTTAAGCTCCACCTTCTTTTTCTTTTCCCAAATCACAACCTCCTTTTTGAGCTCCCCCATTTTTTTGAAAATGGAGCCCATGATGAATGAACTATTTAAAACCATGTTTTTTTGCCAACAGTCCTTCACTAGAGATCTAAAGGAATGTTGTGTAACCAGCTCCAAAAATAGAAGAAAAAAGATATCAACGCCTTAGAAATAAGCCACTTGGAGGGGAAACCTCCAATAAATTACATAAATTAACAATTCTTGGATGATACAAATGAACAAAACCTCCTTCTATATATAGGAGTCCATGGAGCCACAATATAATCCTAGTGGGGCCACAATGTAATCCTAGCTGACCTAACAATAATAATGTAAGGGCACAATAATAACAATATGGGGGTTACAGGGGTACAATAATAACAATAAGGGAGGCTAAACTAACATAATAAGGGGCTACACTATTAATATAGGGACTTAACATGCCCCTCTCCTTCAAACAAGTGTTGTCCTCAACGCTTGATTATTTCTTGATGCTTCTGTATAAATTTCTCATCCTCCCATGTGAAATATTCTACAAGAAAGTTCTTCCACTTGATGAGATACTCTGAAATTGATCGTACTTGTCGAGTTCTTGTTTCTATGACTTCTTCATAACTTATTTCGATGTGATGTTGATCTTCCTGTTGTTTCATTAGATTATGCACCAAAGTTGGGTTATCCTTTGAGAGTTGGAGAACTTGTTGTTGATGCTCGCTGTGATCTTCCACTAATTTATCATCCATATTAGCTATTATTTGATCCTTCAAACCATCCAACTTAGCCTCCATTTTTGCTTTTAAACCATCTATGTCATCTTCGGTTGCTCTTCGTAAGATCGAAATTTGTTGCACTTGGTACCGTAATTTTGATATCTCATACTGCAATTCTTCCTCTTCATGTGTCATAGTATAGATTTATGAGGGAATAATGGGTGTTTAATTCTTTTTAGGAGGCATCTCAAAACCCAATACTGAAATATATGCTCAATAGGCCCTTGGAATCACTTCAAACTGATTTTTCAAACAAGATTTATGCAATTCGAAAAAACAAATAAACACCTTTTACTTGCTTTTGAGGAGCTCGATATTGAAATTTGATTATCTCTATGATTGCAGCACTTAAATATCTGAATTTCAGTACTAACGTATCCCTCTAAATTATCTTTCGAATGCCACAGGTCTAACCTGATTTGGATTCTTCAAGACAAAGTTGTGTCCAATCTCCCACAATGACCTAATTTTGGACTGGTTCAGTAGAGCAGACTTGTAGGACTTTCCACGTGTCACTGTTTCGTCCTTTGTCTCTAAAATTGATAGCCAAGAAACTACAGTCTGTGTACTTGCGACCAATTTTTACGGCACTCAAATCCACTTCCCAGAGAGAGAGTTATTGAAATTTTCCCACGATCACCTCTTTGAGATGAAATTCAGGAGCCTGAAAAAGCACTACCTTCCACAGATCATATCTCCAAAAATTTTGCGAACCAAGCTCTGAAATTTTTTGACGAATTTCCTCAGGATTTCATATTTGTACCATACGAATTTCAGATTCTTAACCTTCTTAGAAAAACATTTATAGTGAAAATTCCACGATGACCTGTTTAGGAGATTGAAAAAAGACCTAACTTCCACAGATGATATCTCCGAAAATATTGCGAACCAAGCTCTGAAATTTTTAGAAAATATTCCTCTGGATTTCAGCTTCTGAAACTTCTTAGAAAAAACTTTATAGCGAAAATTCCACGATGACCTGTTTGGAGCAGCGAAACCCTAGAATCCCAAGCTCTGATACCAAATGTTGTGTAACCAACTCCAAAAATAGAAGAAAAAAGATATCAACGCCTTAGAAATAAGCCACTTCCAGGGGGAAACCTCCAATGCATTACATAAATGAACAATTATTGGATGATACAAATGAACAAAACCTCCTTCTATATATAGGAGTCCATGGAGCCACAATATAATCCTAGTGGGGCCACAATGTAATCCTAGCCGACCTAACAATAATAATGTAAGGGCACAATAATAAAACTATGGGGGTTACAGGGGTACAACAATAACAATAAGGGGGGGCTACACTAACATAATAAGGGACTACACTATTAATATAGGGACTTAACAAGGAATCGTCTTCCATCCATGTGTGGTTAAATTTGAAAGGGTATATGTTACTGTGATTTTCAAAATCCAATTCCAAGAGAAGTGACAAATGATCTAATATTTTATCTTGACATATCTAGGATCTATATCTCCCCACAATTTTTGCCAGCTGACCAGCCATTAAGAATCTATCAAGATGCTTGGCAATACCTTCCACACCCATTCAACCATTTCTCCATGTGGGAGCTAATGGAAATGGAGTTATATCCTGGACGTTGTGGTTCTACAGCAAATTTGAAAAATATGAAGCCAGAGGATTTGAGCGGGCGCGAGACCCCCAAGACTCCCCTAGTGAGATAGTAAAGTTAAAATCACATGCTAAAGGAGGGAATGGTCCCCTAGCATTCCATTGGATTGAAAATTATCCCAAAAGTCTTGCCTATCCCCATAGGGTCCATCACAATTTACTAACGTGATCGGAAGCGGGGAGCCCCTTACAAATCCTTCTAAAATAATGCCAACAAAAGAGGAGGCTTGAAAAGAGGCATACTTTGGATTCCATAAGGATAGGAGCCCTCCATATAGACTAGTGGAATCCATAGAAGCGAAATAGCACCCTAGACACATATTCCAAAATGCCTCTCTAACCTTCGCCCGCAGGACCATAATTTCTTGTAGAAATATAATAGAGGGTATGTGGATTTATATCAATCTTTTGAGGGAAAGGAATTTGGAGGCTCCCCCAACCCCCCTAATGTTGAGAAACAAGATAATAATTTGGGAACATCCTTATAGGGTGGATGTGCTCTAAGGGCCTTGGAGACAATTTCCTTATCAATAGGGGGAGGCAAGCTTAATCCACCCTGAATAAATTCAAGAGGGTTTCCCTCTCTAGCCATAGATTTTTTGCTAATATTTTTCTTTCTAATGGTAATTTTTTGGAATGGGGGATGGTTGTTCAATGGATAAGTGTTCAATAGGGCATGTCCCATAAAAAGTAGGAATGGGCGTCATATTGAGGACATCCTTGTAAGAAGGTGTTGAAAAAATATTTTAAGGGGATGAGAGGAAGTGGAGAGCCTTCAGGAGATGAAATTTTGGTAAAATAATGTTTTCTAGGTGAGGTCATTTCCAGCCACCTGAGATGTATCAATTAAAGAACTATTATTAGAGAAAATTTATGGATCGAGGGGGTTGGAAGAGGAAGAGGCTAGGTTAGTTCTTAAGAGAACGAAGATGGGATAACCATTAGATATTAGAACAAGATTTTCCTAGAGTCCTATGGGTTTATTTACTATCTAGTTAGAAGGAATCAAATAAAAGTTTTCTATCTTTGAATCAGTGGTTGTGAGGCCGTGAAGTATTTGAGATGCATTTTTGGAGGATTTCGAGTTGGAAATTGCATTATTTTATAGATTATGAATAAGCATAAAATCTTCAATTGATAGGAATGGAATGAGGGAACCAACATAAATGAGAGACTTACAAGCCTGTTCATCGCTTCCTTGGGAGCTAATTGTCGAAAGTCCTTTGACATCTCCATTTGTGGCGACATGCATTTGGCTTGCTTGAATTTCGGGATGATCCTTTGCGGTTGAAGCCCTTGAGAGGATTGCCTCACTCATACTCAGAAAAGTATCATTTTCCAAATATTTTGAACCCTTCGCCTGAGCTTCCTCCACGACCAAAGAAACATACTTTCCATTTTCCATCATGGCTGAAGACAATTGAAAAACTATTTTCATTCGAATAAGCACTTGCCCAGCTTCGTCTGTGGCCTTCTTCCCCACAACACTTCTTCCATAATATTTAAGACTTTCAACCATCTCACTGGAAGTTTCATCATCAATATAAAATCCAGCAATTGCAAATTTAAAATTTAATACTGCTATCTCTGTCTCATCTTTTAGAATTTTTCTTATGCTTGGCCAAGTGTCTGGAGATGCAGACTCAAGAAAATATGCCACTGCTTCAGCGAGTGCTTTGGTAAGTTGTGCCTTAGATTTACTTCTAATCTCAGACAATTGATTAGCACACAGAGATGTCGCATAAGCATCAATCTCTTGCTTAAGTTTCTCCCAAGATTTGGATGGGTCCCAAGATGCTTGTTCAATTTTTGCATTTGAACAACCCTCATCAAATTCTGCCGTGCGATTCTCTGTATACTGCCGAAGAGCAAATGAAAACCCTTCTCTATTTTTAACAGCCTCTTCAAGTTCCTTCTTGAACCTATTCAGAGCTTCTGAGTGGATATGATCCACCATAGCTTTGTAAGCAGGATACACAAGATTTAATGATTCAGTGACCATCTGCTGGTGTTTTTTGGTCCTTACACTTTCCTCAAGATAAAACACTTCCATATCATAACTTGAAGATCTAACCCATCGATATCACAAGAAGACCCACCCTTATGTTGTGGTCAAGCTTGGTAGCTTGTTAACCAGGTCAGTATCACAGCAAAGCATCAGCGTAAATTGGGGGTGAATCCCCTTCCAAAAACCTGCAACTTAGTAAACATAAGGTCAAGCTTGGTAGCTTGGTAACCAGGTCAGTATCACAACACAATGCCCTTCCAAAACCCTGCAACGTAGTAAATCTGAGGCGAATGCCCTTCCAAAACCCTGCAACTTAGAAAATCGGGGGCGAATGCCCTTCCAAAACCCTGCAACTTAGTAAATCGGGGGCGAATACAACACAAAACCATCCAAATGAGTAAATCGACAGGCGAATCCAGCATTTCATGTTTTATCCGCCATTATTTTTTTGGGCTAAAAACATAATAATTAATTATTTTTAAAATAATTTTGGGGCTAAATATACAAAACTATACAAAAAGTTTTTATATAAAAAATTCGCCCCTCCAAAATCTAAAGCCCCTTAAATTTCGCCCTTGGGCTAAAATTCGCCCCTAAAATTTTCCCTGCCCATCAATAATAGTGCTACCTTGTAGCTTGTACAGAGTTCCAATCCGAACTCCCCACATTAATACCAATGCTCCCCGAACCATCTTGCAGGCATCTTTCTCGAACACTGTTTTTACACCTGCATCATCCATCTTTCTTACAGAAATCAGATTTCTGGCCAATGCAAGAATATGCAGAACACCAGGAAGTGTTCTAATCCTTCCACCTTGCAGCTTCAGATTGACCTTTCCACATCCGATGATTTTGGCCTTCCTATCACCCCCTAGGAATACATCACCATCATATTTCTCATACTCACAGAACCACTCCCTATGGGGAGTGAAGTGAAAGGATGCACCTGAGTCAATCAACCATGACTCATGACCTACATGTGTATTTGAAGAAGAAGCCAAATACACATCCCCACCTTCATCTGAGGTGGTTTTTGCCTCTGCAGAAGGAGCATCATCAGATCCCTTTCCTTTCTCAGGAGCTTTAGATCTGCAGTCCTTTTTGTAGTGCCCTTCCTTTCCACATTTCTAGCACAACTTTACAAACTTTCCAGGAGATTTAGATCTCGAAACCTTATTATTTTTTCTATTCTGGGACCTTCCTCGTACAGATAAGGCATCTCCATTCTGACCCTCCATATTTCTCTGTCTCATTTCCTCCGACAGCAAGGCTCAGACAATGTCATCAAAATTCAAGGTAGTCGTATTGCTACCTATTGCAATAACCAAACTGTCCCATGAATATGGTAGAGAACACAACAAGCTGATGCACTTATCTTCATCTGAGATTTTAATATCAACAGATGACAGCTGACTTACCACAGTATTGAAGGCGTTCAGATGCTCTGTCACCGAGTCTCCATCCTTCATCCTCAGGTTATACAGCTTTTTCCGTAGGAACAACTTATTCACCAGAGACTTAGATTGGTACAAAGTCACAAGTTTTTCCCACAAATTCTTCGCCGTAGCCTGCCCAGATATATTCAACAATACTGAATCTGAGACACACAACCGTATTGTGCTCTTAGCGTAATCCAGCTTTTCGGTCATTCGATATTGTTACAGAGTTGGTGATTTAGACGGTCATGTTCTGACTGAGTATTTATCTACCAACATCTCTCCATTCGATTTCCACAACTCAAAATCTCACCATTAAATTTCTTGGATCTTTTTCTTTCCGCTGCTTCATTTTCACAAAGAAAGAATCGATCTCAGACTTCCCACTCCAATGGTGGTCTACCTTTAGTCCAAGAAAAACCCTCAGTAGCAAAGGCATCCCCTTGAAGCCGAAACAGCTCTGATACCAAATGTAGGTTTTAACCCTGAACAGAAATTATCTACACACGAATATTATAATAGAAAATAAACAATAGCGAGAGCATAAAACATAAAACAGATAAAACTAGAGATTTTCCCCTGGATCCCAAATCGGGACGACCAACTTGATTTTTCATTATATTCATTTTAGTGTTACAACACATATATATACAGGATGAAGCATACATAAACCCCAATCCATTAACCCTGGATTAGAACATAACCATAGTTCCCTTGACTGGATCTACAAAATACCAGGGACCGAAAACCATCGTACCCCAAAACCATGTGCAAAATCATGCACAAAACATGGGTGGGTCCGCCTATGAGTGGGTCCACACACCAAAACAATTTTCGCCGGGGCGCTGCCCCAGACCCCAATAGTGGGGGCTGCCTCCCCCCTTGTGACCCCCCTGCTGCACCCGACGCAATGTACAGCGCGTGTGGCTAGTCGTGGAAAGAATATAACACATACCCAACAGTTGAATATTTGAATCTATTGGAATTACTGTGATGTGAATCTGTGATGTTTGGTTAATTAATATATGCTAATGTGTTATTGATTTAAGCTGCGAACATACTTGTGTTACTTTTTTATGCTCCGATCTGGATCTGTTTTGTTGCAATTCATGCAAGAATATCTGGAATAGCTGCATTATCATTATATGAGTTCATGATTTTTTGATTACTATGAAAATCATTGTTGTTGCGCACGTGGATGCAAAGGGAATCTATAGATATAGGCTCTGTGATATAATATTTGGTCACTATAATGCATCTCTGCTTGACTTACCTATCCTCTCCCAGAGTGCAGAAACCTGGTTCCAGCACCCACCCATACTACTTCGGGTGAGACTTTGGCCTACATAAGTAGGTCACTGCTGAAAGGGCCAGTAGTATAGGGGTTTTTTGGCAAACCTTGAACCTCTGAACCTGGGTCAGGACTCGTCGAGCCAACACCTCCACCACAATTCGGTACAGGTTTGCATCCACCTCACTCTTGGTGAAGCCAAGTCTAGTGAAATAGTTGTCAATCTGTGTGTACCAAGCACATGGTGCTTGCTTCAGCCCATACAACGCTCTTTTGAGCCTGCACACATGCAACTCGCTACTGAAGATCTCAAATCCTTCAAGCTACTCAATGTACACCTCTTCCTCAATGATCCCATTAAGGAACACAGTCTTCACATCCATCTGATGAATGTGCCAACCCATCTGCGCTGAGAGAGAAAGGATGGTCCTTATGGAAGAATATCGTGTGACAAGTGTAAAGGTCTCTTCATAATCAATCCCCTTGATCTGTGAGAAGCCCTGGGCAACAAATCTTTCCTTATACTTCTCAATGCTCCCATCAGCAGCTTGATTTACCTCGTAGATCCATCTTGATCCTACAACTGATTTACCCACCGGTATTGGAACAATCTCCCAAGCACTATTTTTGACAATGGAGTCATACTCCTCCACCATGGTATCTACCCATGTGGGCTCTTGCACTGCTTCTTCAAAATAAGATGGCTTTGTCACGATACACTTTCTCATAAGAGCCATGTATCTAGTAAATTGGTTAGGTGACTTTCTCTATATGCGCTGTGTTGTAGGGACTCCTACATTCTGTGCCACATCAAGCTTCATTCTCTCAGCTTCTGTGGTACACTTTCTACCTTGTCTGATGTTTGGTTCTGCATGAGTGGACTCCACTACATGAATCTCCTCCTGTGGCTGATCCACATCTAGAGGCTCATCTTTGGGAACAAGAAGCTCCTCCTCTGCATGCAAGTGTAGCTCCCTCTCAAGCAACAAATTCATGGCTTTCACCTCATTGAATTTTATCTCCCGTCGCACCACAGTCATTCGATTATTTAGCAAATACACACAATAATTATGGGGTGTTTATATGTACCCCACAAATATCCTAACTTCCGCATTCAACTCCAGCTTCTTCCTGGCATCCTTTGTCACATGAATGTAAACAGATGAGCCAAAAATCTTCAAATGAGAAATATTATGTTTCTTACTAGTAAAAGCTTCTTCAGGTGTACTCATGCCAATTACTCTATGAGGACAATGATTTTGCACATAAACTGCAGTGTTGCATGCTTCCACCCACAAGTACATCAGTAGGCCCTGGTCATGCAACATAGCTCATGCAACACCCACGATCGTTATGTTCTTCCTCTCTGCGACCCCATTATGCTGTGGTTATGAGGCGCTATGAGTTCTGTTCTAATTCCTTCTTTACTACAGAATTCTTTGAATTCACCCGAGATATATTCACCACCATTATCACTCCTCAGAGCCTTCACTTACTTCCCCGACTCCTTCTTCACCAATGCTTTAAACTCAAAGAACTTTCAGAACGTTTCACTCTTCTTCTGCATGAAGAAGATCTAGCATCTACGAGAATAATTATCAACAAAAATAACATAATACCTATGTTTTTTTGTTCAAGAAACCGAGAAAGGTCCACACACGTCTGTGTGAATTCTCTCCAGGATCACCGAAGCACGTTTCTCCTTCTCATGAAAGGTGGTATTCAAAAACTTACCCATAGTAAATCCCTTGCACTGATTTGACTGGCAAGAGTACCCCTAGGGAGTCCAGTAGAAATCTGTTGCAAAATCTTCAAAGCGCCATGTTGAAGATGGCCCAATCTCCTGTGCCATAATTTTCCCTCACCCTGGCTCACCACTTCTTCTGCTTTGCCCATCATTGCAGCATAGCCATCTACCTCCAGCTTGTAGATATTATTAACTCAAATCCCTATCCTCTTGGTTTGACCCGTTGTTTTATGTCGAAGGAAATATTTTCCCTCACTAAAAACAATGTCATAACCTCTGTCTTCCAACATTGCGACTGAGACCAAGTTCTTCTTCACACCTGGAACATGCATAACATCTTTCAACATAAATGGATTACCTGAATCCCTCTTAAAGGTAATGGTCCCAATTCTGGTCGCACTATATTGACCATCATTTCCCATCTCTATATGAATTTGGAGGTCCTTCTCCTCCAAGTCACTAAAAAACTCCTTATCTCCCGTCATATGAAAAAATGCACCACTATCAAGATACCACATTGATCCCATTGAGCTTGAAACCAAGCATGTGATCAAAGAGAAATCACGTTCAAATTGTGAGGCTAAGGCCTCTCCAGTTGAAGCTCCAACAACCTTCTTGTTCTTATTTTTCTGTGGGAAGTTAGTGGTGAAATGCCCATGTTCGTGATAGTGAAAACACTTCACCTTGGACAAATTTTGCTTCTTGCATTTAGTCTCAGATTTTTTGAGGAAATTTCTTCCCCTTCCATTTCCTTGCTTTGGCATCCAAAGCACAATTCTCTTCATATTCATTATTCGATGAAGAGCCATCCCTGGTACTTCGCCTTATCTCCTCCTGCACAAGATTCGACCAAAGTCGCTCCCAACCCGGTAGTTTCTCCCGTCCATTGACAGGGTCTTCGTAGCTATGCCAACTCTTCGAAATCCCAAGGAGAGCCAAGCTCACCAATTCATCATCATCAACAGTAATCCCCACACTTCCCAGTTCATCCCTACAGTGGACAAACTTCGTGAGATATTTTGGAATACTAGCGCCCTTCTCCATTTTTATTTTTTTGAGCTTATCTTTCAGTGCCAACTTCCTCTGGTCGCTGCTGCTTTGGAAAAAATCTGTCAAAGCCTTCCACATTGCAAATGGAGTGTCTTTCCCATGAAGGCTAGACACAATATGGTCCTTCACACCTTCCAACATAATTCTTCTTGTCTTTGCTACCTTCTTTTTCCACGTGTCAAGTAATGCGGCATCGCTAGAACCAGACTAAGGAACATCGCTATCGATGAAGTCCTTTAGTCCATTATCTTCCAGCACTACCTCCATCCTATCCTTCCAGGCTATGTAATTCAAGATGCCATCAAGGACATACTCTAATCGCAACCCATTGAAAGACATTTCAATGTATACTCAACTATCGCACCAGGAAATTTCTGCAACAAATTCGAATTGTCCACCAGCACAAACTCAACAATTCTTCACAATTACAATCTTCAAGAATTAACATTGCTCTGATACCATGTAGAAATTATATAACATATGAATTTATATATCTAGATTCTCCTGATCTAACAATATTTATCTTCTTTCTAAATACAGAATCCTTCCATTGTTAATCTTTTGTGGAGATTTAAAAACTCAATTGCAAACAAATGAAGCAATTAAAATAATCACACATAACACAGTTGTTTAATGGGGAAGCCTGAAGCTAAAAACCCCAAATATCATAAATTATGTATCATGGAGATCATGTAACAATCTCATACAAAGCATAGTACATCAAGCTCTCAGTACAATCAATCTTCACACACTAACATGAAGAAATTTGCAAATCCATGCACTGATTTCTTGCCACCTGATAGCCTGCCTCCACTGCGCAATCCTTGCTGAAGAAGACCTCAAAATGGATTCGAATTGGCCTTTTCTTGACTGTGAAATCCTCATTGGAAACTCCAATGTGTGTCAGATGCATTGAATGCATAACTATAGTCACAACAGATAGTCCATCTCACCCTTTCACCTATCTCTCCATTGGGTCTCCACTAAAACTGACATGCACTGTAGTTAATTTTTGTTTCAGTTCAGTTGTTAGTGAGTTATTAGTTGTGAATTAACTAACTAATTAATTCACTTAACTCTCACTAGTGTATCTTTCAGTTAGACTAGATACAACTATCTCAACTGAGTTTAACTCCATTAACTAAGTTAAACTAAATAACAACTCCATGAAATACTCTTCCAACTCTGTCATAACTTTTCCACTTCAGTTCTAACTGAGTCCTCCATGCATGAACCACCAGTAAACCCTAGGAATTGCATAATTCCTTCAGCCCACTGATTTTCCAAAGCCGTATACTGAAATAAAGTGCTCCAAGAGAATAAGCTGATATTTAGAGTCTGAATATTATTAAGGGCTAATAATAATCGACATATCTATTTTTAGATCGGCAATCTATAAATAGACTTCGCCCAATATTATGAAAATATAATTTCATATATTTTTCCAAATTGACCAACCATCCACAAATATCATCCTACAACTTCTGAAATATGATCACCATGTCTAAAAATAGACGTAGTATAAAAATAGACTTGCACCTAAAAATAGCCTGTGGACCCACTTAGTGAAGGCAACTGATTTTCACTAAGCTTCATCATCTTGTTGAATCTCAACGGATTTTTGGGATGGATTTGTGTCTCCAAAACCCCTTCCACAAAGCTAGATTAGGAGGGACGTGGGGAATATCCTACAATTTTCTATATCCCAGCGCCACAGAATATGAGCCCGAATGGTGACCCCAGCCACGCTTGTCAGCTCTCCTGTCATGGATCGGCGCCATTCCATTGATCAACTTCAGCATGTCCTCCCATTACATTTTAGCTCTAGTGTAACTTGAATCTACTTCCAACAGAGCCAGTGATTGTCCTTCCAACATGAGATGTCCCAAAGAGTTGAGAGGTCTGCGTTAGTCATCCAAGTCTTCAACGCTTGAAGGGAGAAGGACTCAGCAAGGGGCGGATAGTCCATGATACAATCCTCCCAAATTTTAATTTGTTTACCATTTCCTGGGATCCATAATGTGTTCATATTAATCAGAGGAGTGGCATTAACCAATAGCTTGGTAAAATTAGAACCAGTCTTTATGCAAGGATTGTCGAGACAACGTTTTATGGGTCTGTGAAAGTATTTCTTCCACAAAGCCTTTTGAGCCAAGCCAGGCTTTGGAGCAATGAGATGCAAAATGGCTTTAGCTCCCATGGCCATGTTTTGGGTACATAGATATTTTAAACTCAAACCTTCTTCCATCAATGGCTTGGTGACTTTGTCCCAGCTTACCAAAGGAATTTTTTTTCATTATTTTTTCCACCTTTCTAGAAAAACTTTTGAATAAATTCCTCCATTTTTCTGAGGATACATGAGGGAGCCAACATCACAGAGAATTGAAATATAGGCAGGCTGCTAAGAACAATTTTGATAAGGACATACTTACCAGCGATGTTGAGCCAAGAGAAACCCCAAGCCTAGATCCTAAGCTTGAATTTTTCGAGCAGAGGGAGCCAGTATTTTCTGTAGGTGCTTATTTGGAATATTGGGAGGCCAAGGTACTTGAACGATGACCATCTTGATGATGCTACAAAGCCCATGCATCTTGAGATGGCACAGAGGACGCTGGCAGAGGTGTTTCAGCAATAAATGTGGCATTTACCCTTGTTGAGAATGCTACCTGCAGCTTAACAAAAGTCCTCCAACACCACTTTGAACCTTGAAGCCATAAGGATAGAGGCAGACCCCAGAAAGATAGAATCGTTGGAAAATAGAGCATGATTTATTTATTTTTACCCCTCTTGTAATGTTAAGGCCCAAAATCTCTTGATCTTCCTGCTTCTTGTACAAGTAGAAACTTAGGACAGAGGCTTGGATTAAAAAGAGGAGGGGGGAGAGAGGACACACCTGACGAAGCCCTATTGTCTCTTTGAAAAATTCAGCTGCTCTTTTTTTCACCAGAGGTGCAATCCAAGGCTCAGAAATGCATGCCCTGATCCAATTAATAAATTTGGACCCAAACCCAAACTTGTGCATTACTTCCAAGAGAAAGCTGTGTCTGACATGATCAAAGGCATTTGCTAGATCTAATTTGATAACCATGAATTTTTATTTTCTCTACAGGATTGAATGGATCGCCTCTTGAACTAAGATGAAATTATCAACAAGATGACTCCCTTGGACAAAGCCACCTTGATTCTCCGGGATGATGTTGGGAAGGATGCTTTTCAATCTATTTGCAATCACCTTGGTAATCAACTTATAGCCTATGTTACACAGAGAAATAGGGTGAAATATGCTGAAAACATTAGCACCCTTTTCCTTGGGGATGAGTGCCAGGAAGGCTGAATTGGTACTACCCCAAATTTTTTGGCAGGCTTGGGATTTCAAGACCTTTTAAGAAGGTCCTTTTCAACAATCTACCAACAGACTTGTAGAAATCTGGCAGTGAAACCATCCAGTCTGGGTGTTTTGTTAGGCTCCATGGTGAAAAGGGCTATCTTTATTTCTTATTTGGTGACCTTAGCTTCTAGGAGTTGGTTCATCATGTTGGTGAGCTTAGAAGGAATCTCATCTAGGAATTTAGAGGTGCAGTGCCTCCCCCCATCTTCCCAGTAGAGATTCTTGAAATGAGTAATTGCTACTCTTTTTATGCTATTGAAGTCCTTGTGGGTTGTGTCCTTTTCTTTAAGTTTTGAGATGGAGTTGAAGCCTCTTCTTGCTTGTGCTTGTTTGTGGAAGAAGGAGGAATTTCTATCTCCTGATTTTAGCCAGAGACTACGAGATTTTTGGCACCAGTATTCTTCCTCCGACAGACGTGCCTTATGAAATTTGTGTTGTAAATATGCCTCCCTGTCTAGGACTTATTTAGTAATTTTAGATTCCTTTGTTTGAGAAAGATGGAGTTCCATATTGCTTTGAGCTTGTTTTCTCTTGATGGCCGGATTTTTAAGGGATTTGGCCCAACATTTAAGAATGGTCTTGACTCTTCTGATTTTTTCCTCTCAAAAGAAGAAAGGAGAACGCTTGACAGGCATCATCCAACAATATTTGACCTTATTCAAGAATTCCAGATCCTTGATTCACAGAGGGCTGAATCTGAACAGAATAGGGCCCAGGTCCTTTTGGGACAACATCTCAAGTTTGATAGCTTATGGTAAGATACACTACAAGGGAGAATATGCATTCTTGCTTCAAGTCCTAAAAGGAGAAAAGAGCTATGGACTAAAAATATATCAAGCCTAGCAGCAATGTAACCTAGAACAACTCTTTTGTTTGACCAAGTAAACTTACTAGAAGAGGTTTTGATGTCGAGAAAATCCCAGTCCTACATGAGGTCCTCCACCCATTCCCTAGCCAGATCCATGATGATGCTACCTCCTCTTTTTTCTGAGAGATGCAGGGTGAGATTTAGATCGCCAACAATGATGATGCTTTCCAGGTTCACTGATTCTGCCAAATTTCTGATAGAATCCCAGCATGCCTTCTTTTCCCCTGTGTTCACGGGGACATATACGTTAAAGAGAGATGTGACCTCCTTAGAGTTGAGATGCTGGAGTTTCAAGAACAGCCAGTGAGTGTTAAGGATCTCAGATACCTTCAAAAACTTGTTGCTATTCCAGAGAGAGCCCAAACCTTCTGAGGCTCCTCGAGCAGAGACTGCCTGTCCATTCCCTTTATTCCAAAGATACTTGCTTATTTGGAGGAAGTCTTTGTCCTCCATTTTTGTCTCTTGTATTAGTAGAATATATGGGGTTTCTATCCTTCGAATACTTTTGAGAGATTATTCTTTCACTTTTATCCCCATTCCTCTACAATTCCAGGAGATGATATTCATCGCTTACTTTTTTTAGAGTAAGAGGCTCCCTTGGAGCCCTGGGTCTGGTTTCTAGTCATATTCGGAGTTCTAGCTAGGAGTTTCTCAAGGGTGGGCTGGCTGCCCTGGAGCTTATCCTTGTAGGTTTTTTTCTCTCTTTTTTCCCGAGCTGAATTTTGACCTCTTGTCGATATTCTGTGCGAAATTTGAGACTCCCCTATTTCTCTTTCCTCCTCTGACTCCTCCAAGTCTTGTTCTTCCTCTTCGGCTTCTACATGTTTTTCCTTAGGTCTTTCTGTGGCATTCTCTCCTTGCTTGAGCCTAATGTAGTTCCTTTATCACGGAGGGAAATATTTTGTGTTTCAACCACCTGTATTTCCTCTGATGCTGTGCTTAAGGATGCAAACTTGTTTTCATTGCCGCTCAAGGGAGGGACTTGAGGGAAAGAAACTGGCAGGGGGCCTTTCCCATTAGGGATTCCAGATTTGGGGGCTTTATGTGAGGTCTTAGACCACTTGACCTAATTCTAGCCCTCCTCCTTGCCTTTCTCAGAATCTACATTGCTTGGGCAGCCCCTGGAAAAATGACCATAAACATGGCATTTCCGGCATTTGAAGGGAAGCTGCTCATAATCTAGTTTTTGCACATGGGTCCAACTGTTGACCTTAATTTTTGTTGCCTCCGGCAGACCAACTTTTAGATCCACCTCGACGAAGATCCGAGCACAATCATATTGTTCTTCGTTATTTTCCCGATCAATAAATTTTCCTAGGGTGTTTCCAATGTGCTTCAGCGAATCCCAGTTCTAGCAGTGCACTGGGAGATTTGGCATGCTGACCCACACAGGAACCATTGTTGGGACATTCACTTCTAGATCGAAATCCAGAGTCCACTTGTTGAGGTACAGACCTTGGGTCCCATGAAATAAGTTCCATTCTGAAATATCAACTCCTTATCCTCTTTGGTGATGAATTTGAACAGGAAGTAACCCCACCCCAGAAAATACGAGGTTATGTTGTTCTTGATAAGGGGCGTCCAGTTTTTTACAACCCAGTTCTCTGTCATTTTTGGAGAGGGCCAGAGACCAGTAAACTGTCCAACCAAGGCTTTATCAGCAAGGGAAAAAGTTACCTGGATCGGACCGTCTGGAGGGAGTGAGATTTCAGGAATATCTTCCAGTTTTTCATGAATTTGGTAGTCTCTGGTTTCTTCTTCTTTGGAATCATGGCCAGTAGTGAGTTGAAGACCTCTTCAGAAGATGACAGAGGGGGAGGTAGGGGAGCCTGAGGCGAGCCCAAGGACTCCATGACAGCGGGAGATGAACCCTAGCTGTGCGCAGGCTCAGGCACATGCGCGACAGCTAGAGAACGCAAAAATTTACAATTTTACAATTATGGTAATTTAACGATATGTACGATATACATTTTACTTACCGTAGTTACGGTTCAAAGTTGACAATTGATTTACAATTTACAAATTTACAAATTTTACAATTTTAATAAAATTGAATCATGAAAATACGTACAATTACAATTACAACTACAATTTTACAATATTACATACAATTAAAATTAAAATTAAAATTGCAACTAGAAATACAATTTTATAATTTCATAATACAATTACAATTTTACAAATATTTTACATACAATTACAATTACCAATACATAATATTTAATAAATATCACAATTTAATATTAAAAATAAACATCACTATCATGATAACCAACATCATATTCTAAAATGCACATTCAAATTTGCTAACATCATATAATCATCGTGATCATGATGATATAACAAAACGCAAGCATTGTATAACATCATCACAACACAAACATCAAATATACATCTCATGTTAAATAACTGCTATCACATACACATCTATCTGCAAGAAAATTAAATGAACATATCTAACATGGCCTAACAATATACACATCATGGTGAACACCAACATGTAAATTAAATACATCAACATGAACATAAAATACATGCACACACACACACACACACACACACATACACACACACACACACTATATATATATATATATATATATATATATATATATATATATATATATATAACTTTATAATTTCAAAAATACAATCGTAATAGAACCGCATAAAAATGTCAAATATTTGGTGGTACTACATCAATGCTATAACTAGTGCTTTCTGAGGCTTGCTCAATGTAAATTAAATACATCAACATGAACATAAAATACATGCACACACACACACACACACACACACACTATATATATATATATATATTATATATATATATATATATATATATATATATATAACTTTATATTTTCAATACTTTGCGCCCGTAACAGAACCAGACAAAATGTTAAAATATCCGGTGGTACTGTCAATCGAATACTATAACTAGTACTTGAGGCCTGCTTAGTTGATGATGCCTCATGCTCATATGGATGTGCCTGCTCAACCGAAGGTGCCTACTCAGTCGATGGTGCCTACTGATCATATGGGCATGCCTGCTCAGATGGTGTCTGCTCAGGACTAGGTGCTTGTTGAGATGGTGCTTGCTCAGAAGATGCCTGCTCAAGACTAGATGTTGGCTTCTCATCTCGGACACGAGGTGAAGGAGGAGGAGGTGGAGTACAAGAATGATCACTCCCCTTGTGATCATGATCATCCGATGAGCTACTATATTGTGCATCTCCATGGCACTTATCCCTCCTAGTCGCTAGTAGCCTGGAAGCTCCGAGGATATGATGCATAAGGCTCATCATATCGCAAGGCATGTCCCTCCAGATATATATGAGCGTACGATCAGCTTGGATCTCTTTGATCGTCGCAGGGTAGACTCCCTCATCAACCAGGAGTCTACATAGTCATTTGCCCAACTCCATCCTGAACTAGATGTCCGCCCTACGCTGCATACTCGCGAGTATGTGCACCTGAGGAGTTTTGTCACCTTGATCTATGGCCTCTACCATCTCCTTGTCATATACATGATCATCCGGTGAGGGTGGAATCATGTCCCCAACGAACGTGCAAATATCTAAAAAATATATAGTACACAACAATAATTAGAAAATTTCTTTAAACAATTATTAAAATAGGTTAAAGAACGTGTTAGAATAAATTTTATTTTAATTAATTAAGACAATAAAATGAAACTATATTAATTTAAAGAAAACATTAATATTACCTCTAGCATCATGTGGCTCATCCTATGTGAAGAGGATGTTGGTACACCCTCGCCAATCCAAACCCGTGTAAGGACACGACACCATCACGAACATGCGATCATCAACATTGGCTAGCAGCTCTAGTAAATCACTAGATATCCTAGCCGGATACTCGGACAGGCCCCTCTTGGGCATCATCTCACCCCACATCTACATCCGTACATGTAACATCAGCCTACGAGGTTAGCAAAAAAAATTAAGCCTCGTCTCCAGAAGCCTCTCAAAAAATAAACAAAATACCTCTAAAGCAAAAGGGAAGGTCAACCTCCCATGTCCTTGAGAACGACATCTATCTAATGCTATACAAAACTGCCACAAAAAAATGACAGACCATCTCTCAAGTCATGGCGTTTGGAATAAAGAATCAACATAAAAGAAAAGAGGACAACTAATGTGTTTCCCGTCACTAGTATAATGTGCAATGGTCGTGAGTAGTAGCCAGAGGCACCTAACCTCCTCTGGACCAAACAAAATAATGTGTAGCTGACCACCAGACACTTGAAAATCTGCAGGAGAAAGTATATCATCCCTAATGTATCTCTGGGAGTACGCCAACTGACTCCATGTTGCATAACCGACGAGGAAATTTGGGAATTGGGGAAAATCATGTCCTCTTCTAGATAGGCCAGTAATAAAATAAATGTCATCCTCACTGGGCTGGTACCACTAGCCAGGACCAACCTAGAAATCCTGTCGGTGGGCATCCCACATGTAGATAAATTTTCCTAATAGCCCATTGTGCCCCTTTAGGGATGTAGCCTCCTCGTAGAACTTAAGGAGGCATAACTCCCTTAAGCACAACTGGGTGGGTGCCATAATAGGGCGAGGGTACAAAATTCTCTCCCTCTCCTGTGCATCCCACTGTTGTATCATGTTATAATTGTCCTCCATATGCTCTTGTTGTTACCTTTCCTCTCGCCATTGACATCGCTGAATGATTCACATATTAAATACATCATCCTCCCTCATACATAAAACCTAAATTTTTTTATTAAATGACAAATGTATTTAAAAATATATAAATATAAATTTTATTAGGAAAAAAAAATTCGGTGCGCCTAAAAAAACAGTCACACACCACCACTGGTGCGTACATGTCTATCACACACCACACACGGTGCGCATGAAAAATCTGCACGCACTGCGAAAACAAAAAATCTTTTCTGTGTGATGCGTTAACCAAAATAGCCACCTCGGGATGATTGTTATTGCGCAATGCACCGCCTTTGGAAATATTTTACCACTGGAAGTGGTGGTGTGTTCCCATAATATGGATTCATTGAGGCATTGTGTCTATTTTTACATAATTCCTAGTGCGTTCTGGTGAACGACCACACCACCATACATAGAGTGCTATTTTTAAAAATTTTAAATTCTCGGTGTTGTCGGAAACTGACACGCACCACACTATTTTATTATTAAAGCAGTGTGATTTTTATTGGTACCACACTGGATCGCCTGGTGTGGTTTCCGTTAACATCATTCGTGGTGCAGCCTGTAAATTTACAGGGAGAACCACGAACGATGCGAGTAGAATGACCTGAATGCACTCCACATTTTTTTTTAAACGATGAATTTTAACTCAATTTAAGAAATTACTCTACTAAAAGCTTAAGTTGGTGAGAAACAAGTAGATTACCTGCACATTTATGCGTCGAGGAGGCATCTTTGCAACGGAATACTAAAAATCAAATTTTCCCACCATTTTGCAAAATTTGAACTCCACATAGTGATCAATGGACAATATCAATGTGGGAAATGGGAGAATCGATGGCAAGGCACATCACAGAATAAAAACTCACACGGATGGTTGAGAGTTCTACAACACTGTAACAAGTAAAAATTATTTTTTTACGGCCTATTTTTTTTAAATTAACCCGTTTTCGGTGTACTCGATTATGAGATGTACCGGGTAGTTGTATCAATGGCACACCACACATATTTACAGTGCGCCTGATTATTGAGACACACCGGGCTAGTTTATACAGAAATCACAGTGTCTCAGCGTGCCATTTGATAGTACGCACCAGTGCACTTTATATAAAACACACCGGTGCATTGTATGTGTGATGTGCACCGTTATTTTCATAGCACTTAAAATTAACTCTGCAATGCTTCTTTATCCTCTACTATGCACCGATGCATTACATACATATCAAGCGCACCAGTGCGTGTTATGATTAGAAATGAACAGCAAAAAAAACATTTGCAAAAATCTCCACCCTCCAACCTCCTCGATTGACCTCCGCTACAAATGGATATCTGAGCTATTTTCATAAGGGCTTCCTTCAAAACATCTGCTAGAAGGTATTTTCCTTGTAGTGTTTCTTTCTTGGACACCATTTTTTTCAGGATTACATGGTACAATGGTCTCTTTCTTGATACCAACTTCTCTAAAAAAGTCAATGAATACACTTGAAATGAATTTTCCTCAATTATATGATCTGAATACTTTGATTTTATTTCCAATTTTGTTTTTAATCAATGCTTTGGAATTTTTAAACATATCAAAGGCTTCATCTTTGTGCTTTAGAAAGTATATCCATGCTTTTTTAGATAAATCATCCAAAAAGGTGATATAATACAAATATCCACCTATGGATGTCACTGGAATAGGTCCACACAAATTTAAATGAATTAGCTGCAGGATGTCATGAGATTTGGTACTGCTAGAGGGAAAAGGCCCTCTCGTTTTATTTCCACTTTCACAACCAGGGAAAGCACCATCATGTTTTGATTGGATTTCTAGCATTCCATAAACCATATTATTTATTTTGGGTAGTGCCTTATAATGAATATGAGAAAATTTGTAGTGTTATAACTCAATCTGATTGAAATTACATTCTTGAGCCATAGCTTTAATACGTGTCTCATTGACTTTGTAAATCCCTTCAACTCTCGATCCAATAGTAAAAGATTTTTTCATGTTTCTTTTCTCTGGCCAGGTTAACACCTTTTCTTTTATAAAATCCACCTTCACTCCTTTATCTTCTAGAGAATATATAGATACAATATTTTTCTTTAGGCTAGATACATATAGAACATATTGATGATGAATAGTTTCTCCGATATCCAAATGAAGAGAAACTGGACCAAACCCTTTTATAGGGTATGTAGTGTTATCTCCAAGGATATTGTTTAAACCAGTCTCCCTCTCAACCAAATTAGAGAAGACTTATTTATAACCAAATAAGTTCCTAGAGGCACCACTTTCCATTGACCAACTATCTAAATAATTTGGAGGGGAAGCACTAGACAAAGTTGAAATCAGAAAGCATTCAGATTGAGAAGAAAAAGCATTATTTTCATACCTTATATTTTTGTATCTCTTTTGAGGATGAGGATCTTGATCATGATCACTGCGAGCATTGATTCTTCCTTCATACATTTTTACTCCATAATTCCTCCTTTTTTTATCAGACGACTAATTATTATAGATGTTGCTACTCCTTTGATTATAGGAGGATCTTCTTTCTAGAAAATATCGAACATAATTATCATGCTTGTGACAGTTAAAGAATTCAACATTCCTCATGCTCTTCTTATAAAAATTGGGTTTGGACTTTGACTTATAATATTTTCCCTTTCCTTTCATCTTCTTTTCTTTTGCAATGAAGGCAGATGGTTCTCCTTCTTCATGTCTTTAACTTCTTCCCCTTGAAATCATCCTTGATTCTTCCTGCTTGCATCTTCCCATAAATTCATCAAAAGTTGGCAAAACATTTTTATTGTTGATATTAGTAATGAATACTTCCCAATCTGTAGGAATTCCATCAAGGGTTGTGTGTACCAATTCCCTATTAGATAGGGGCTTGCCAATAAAAAAAATTGGTTCTTGAATTCAGTAATCCTTATCAAATCAGACTAAATATATTCTCCCTTATTCAATTTGATATTTTGAGTTGTTTCTTCAGGCCAAGGACATGATTCAGATTTTAACTTCAAACATGCCAACAATCTTGTCATGCATTTCCTTAGATGTATTCAATTTGGATATACAGGTAATAAGATGGTATTTCAAAGAATCAATGATAATTTTGCAAGCTTTGATCCTGTATCTTGATTTAGCAGTAGCAGGGGAATTTTCAGGAGGCTGGGGTACACCTCCTTGGACATACTCTATAATATCTTCTCCATCCAAGTTGGTGTCCAGTCTGTGTTTCTAAGAAACATAATTTGAAGCTCCTACCATTTCTTGTTATACTTGAAGAAGGATTTAGCCATATGAACTCATCTACTATTTTATTTTTAGCAACAAATAAGTACTTTCAACATACAATGTCCTTAATATTACATTTCTTGAGCTTATCTTCACCACAACTCTGATACCATGTTAAATTTTGCAGATTTAAAATTTAATTTATGAGATCATAAACCATAGAATGCAGTCAATGAACAACAAGACACAGGATTTGGTCCAAGGCCAGGGAAAACCCTTTTTAAAATGATTTTCTATTATATCGTCTTCAAATGTTTAACATATATATATAATCATAGTACAAAACCCCTTTTACAAATAAAAATAGAAAAATTTATTTTTAATATGACAACCTCAAAATACCACCACACACCTCCAAAGGCTTCCAAAACAAGAGAAGTAGACACAAGTGCGTGAAAAATTTACACAAGTACAAGAGATAAATACTCAGAGAAATATTCTCCAAATGCAAGATCAGAAAGCTATTGAGGCAAGGGAAATATAACAACAATCAAACTCTGGTGTGAAAGAAATACAAAGAATAGAAAATATCTGGAGCGAGATCAATGCAAGAGCTAAATACTTCTAGTGTGAGATCAATACCAACTGTAATAATACTTCTATGGAGCGAGATCAATACAAGAGATAAATACCTCTAGTGTGAGAGAAATACCAACTACAATAATACTTCTCTGGAGAGAGAGCATTAACAACAAAAAATTAACAAGAGAAGAAACCACTGGTGCGATATTTGTCAATAGATCTTCCAAATGATAGATATGCTAGATAATATATCTACTAATTATGATAACAGATCTGCAAATATGCAATATATATTCTACTGATAATAAGAGATATGCTACTGAGAATAAGAGATATGTCAATGATGTTAAGAGACCTGAAAATATGCAATAGATCTATTACTAATAAGAAGAGAGATAAATTATTAATGCGAGGGTTTGATCACCAATGTAAGAGCTAGATCACCAGAACACACGCACGCGCGCGAGAAAGAGAGAGAGAGAGATGCCTTGCAAATGAAGGCTTCTCTTCAATATATAGAAATCTTTGAGGAAAAATCCCTTCCTCATATTAAGTGTTTTGGAAGCTCCTAGAGTGATCCATTCAAATTAGATAACTTAAGTGATTTTATTTTGCACATGTATACTTGAATCACTTAAGTGATTTGATTTTTCACATTTCTAATTTCTTTATAAAATATTTTTGAAATAACTTTTGCCATTATGAAAAATAATTTCCTCTTGAGAAATAATTTGCTTCAAGGGTGAGAGGGGTTAATCACATAAATTGATTCAACATATATTACCCCTCCCGCTCCAACCGCCCCTACTTGTAATTTAAATATATCAAAAAATAAAATAACTATACATTCTTTAAAATATTTTTTTATTATATGAATTTATTTATAAATATTTTATTATGTCGTACTTATTTAATTGAAAAATATATTTTTATATTAAAAATAATTAATGTAATTTTCATAACAAATCTTAGGATAAACTAACATAAATTAATATAAATATTTTAAAATTTTATATATGACTCAGATATATTAATAGTAAAAAGAAACAATTAGTGTGTAATTGAGATAAAGCACATTTTATGTTTGTAATATTTAATGTAATTATCAATATGAAAATCATAAATGCTGTTGTTCATTATTCATATCAAACATTATAAGATGAAAACCAAAATATAATTGGTCAATGCCCCTAGTAAAATGGCACATCCACAATATAAATGTTGAAATAATTTTTTTTATATCACTCTTCATTTTAATTACCTTGATTATATTCTTTGCTTTGCATTATAATATTATTGTTCTCAAAAAAAAAATTTGATCTCAATCATGTCTCAATATGAACCAAAAATCTTGATTTAACATATATGGGTAAAATAAATACTTGGTCGCAGCATTTTGGGAAAACATATGGCTTCTTGATTTTAGCCAAGATATTTTTGGAGTCAATAAATATGAGCCCACTATCACAAATTTATTTTACATTACTCTAATCGAAGGTGTCCCGCCACTTGCAACTAAAATTAAGGCAATGAAAATATGATAAGTCCACTTGCATATGTCTTGTATCTTTTCAATGTTATCTAACTTCTCCTCTACTAAGTTTTGATTACAGTAGCTAGCACGACTAGCTTGGTTGAACTCAACCTCCACTCCACAATATTGTGATAGTGTTATAGAATAATTTATCACCTTTATATACTTGATGATCTATGTATTGGCCTTCGGTAGCCTTTTCCATTCAGACTTGGTAAACTTCTTAAAAAATAGTATTTTGAATTCCATACGCGACTCTACCCTTTCTTATGTGTGTGTAGACGCAGGTTCACCCATATCTAACCCACGTATACAATTTAAAATATTAAAAAATATATAAACTCCCTATTAATTGGGCGAGGTTTACTGGTTTTACCTGAAGATCACCTACACCAGCCCGTGGCCAAACTATTTCCCATCTGGAAAAACTGGTTTGAGGAAGTATAAATACACCTCATTGCGAAGGCCTAAGGGAGGAGAGAGAATGGTATTGATACTATAGCATGTTATAGCCCAGATCAAGTCCGATTATCCCTGTGCCTCCTTCACTTACCAAGTTCAAGAAACCCTTGTTTGTTTCCTTCTTGAGATGTTCACCTCCTTTATGTGGCATCCTTGTACACCTTTTATGGAAGAAGATTGTTGAGGCTTGGGTTGGACGGATCCGGAGGACGGTTTCGCTTGGAGTTGTGGTTGATTTTAGGTTATATCTCCACTTTCTTTTTACATACATCAATAAAAAAAGCTATGTCTCGTTCCTAATGTCATGGTCTTATTTGTTTCTTATACATGTCAATAATCTTGTAATCATTATTTCATGTTATCTTTCATGAGTTTATTTGATCTAAGATATTGACATTTAGGATATATATGGTGTTCAACTAGTCTATGTGCTTTGTCTTGACTGAATTGTAGGTCTTGAGCATGAAGAGAAGCAGAGGGTTTGCACCCTGCAGGAACAACCTCAAACGTAGGACATACGGGTAAGGTCACCTATCCCTAGTTTACTAGTTTAAACATTAGGACCTTTAATTTGATAGCTTCTTGTTGTTTTATGCATTCCACTATGTTAGGTCCCTCAACCCAGACCTTAGGGTATTTTTTCCTGCAACATATAGTTATCAATCATCGACGTCCTCAATGTAAAACTGATATCCATATGCCCACATATATCGGAACAAATGCACCTATAAAAAATGTGAACAAAGGATTATGCCATATATCTAATAACCCCGGCATTAATAAAAACATAATACATGTGACAATTCAAATATGCACTGTAAATTTAATTTGGTAATCATATAGATTATTACAGAGTTGTTGCACTTGATCCCTTTGTTTAGTGCATCCTCTTCTCCAAGGGGATAATGACCAAATATGTCATATTTCTCTATGATTTGGTTAGTCCCACAATTGTTAGGGAAAATGTTTGGCATATTTTATTTTAAATGATCAAGATAAGCCATGCTTCTTCCATTCAACCAAATGTTTTTTTATCGCTATCCCATTTCCTTCTTTTATGTTCATACAATGCAACTCATGATTATGCTTCTTCCATTCAACCACATGTTTTTTTATCGCTATCCCATTTCCTTATTTTTTATTCATAAAATGAAACTCATGATTATGATGCCTTCACATTGTAAAGAATAAATTCATTGATAGCATCAATTTCTAAATTCCATGGCAGAAACAAGAATTCAATACAAACAGTAGGAAATCAAATATATATTATCAACTTGAACATAAACATTTTCTATGTACAAATTTGACAAAAGATAAGTGGCTTACTCTTTATCATGTATTGTAATCCATTTTTATTGTAGTATCTCCCCTTCCCTTTTTTCATCATCCAATTTGTAGTCTTAAACTATTTCCCCTATTGTATTCACTTGAAAAATAGAACGAGTTGTATACTATATACTATCTACCAAACATCCCTTTATTTTTCCCTTTGTTAAGTAAACCCCCTCAAATATTTTTTATACCTATCTAAGAATAACATTCAACAACATGAGAGTATACTACCTAATTCAACGTTATCAAGTAAATTATTCATAAGATGGACCTACAAATCCATAAAACTCATGGGAAGTTCCTTCCCAAACATACAAAGAATCTCATAAATCTATCAATTCCACTATGGAATTCTAGACATATGAATCTCCTTTGATGTGATCCAACATACAAATGTAGATAAATTTGATATGGCACATCAAAAGTCCTTGTGGAAGTCATGGTTCACATACCCATGCACAAACAAGAGATAGTGACACTACAAAATACACACAGGAATAGTTAATTTCCATAAAATTTTGATCACATAATATATTTTAACCTACACTACAGAAAAAAAAATCATGTGTTCAATATACATATCCTTCTAAGGTTTATATTCTCATAGGATTTCAGCCCCGACAAATTTCGTTCTATAGTGAAACAACATTGTAGAGTCAACCCATACAAAGAATGTTCCTTGACACCCAATATAACATCCTTTTCCATAGAAATGTCGTCTTTCTTCAAAATCCATGGGACATCACCCTCTTTAAAATACCAAGAGGGGATAGCCTTTTTGCTAATTTATTTTCTTGGCCAATGACTCATTTTGGTATTCAAATAAATAAAATCTTTCCTAACAACCAATGTGTCATTTTTTTCGATGATATATGCCTCCATAAAGGAGATGAGAAACTTTTGAATATGTGCATGGGATCTAATAAGTAGTATATCTTAATATTTACCAATATGGAAACTCATAAAATATATATTTCATTTTCATCCCAATAATAACTTTATTAATATATATGTCAAAAAAATCAGGATCATTGAACATAGGTTCCCCATTTGAATCAAACATGAATTTTGAAAATTCCTTCTCCTTTTATATGTCATATGCCTTGATCCAATATATGTGTGCCATTATTATAGGTCTCAGTTTCTATTTATTTTACCATTAAAAGAATATGAAACTCTTATATAAAGGTATACCTATAGGAGTAATACCCTTGAGCCCAGCCTTTTGTAGGTGGTTAGACTGCATAGCCTTTATAGAAGGTCCAAAACATTTACATCCATGATACCCTTTTGTTACAAGACCTGTAACGTTATTGTAAACATAGCACATTATTGTCATAAAAAAATTCCACCAAAATAAGTATGCCAAATAACATTCTAAATATAAACAAATCAATAAACATGCTTGCCATGCATATTCCTAACCTTAGATAATCATGCCTCATGTATGCACATATGTTGTACAATGTAAAATACCTCTTCATTTTAATGGGTTTTGATACATCATATACATGTATCCCTTTCCATAATTTCTTAAATTCATCAATCAATGGTTGCAAATAGATATCCATATTTTTCACCTGTCTTCTATCTAGGACTATAAAATCCAACATAAGATGTTCATTTTTCAAGGGCAACCATGACGATATATTGTTATTTATCACTACCACTATCCAGATAGAATATTTGGTATTTTTTAAGAATATGAATTGACTCCATCCATGGCTATGCTCAATCAAAGGCTCTATACTTCATCCTTGAATTTATGAGGACATGTACCCTTTATATTATTTATTACTATCGAATATCTTGGATTCACATAACTCCTAGTTCTCTTCTACATGAGTTACGCCTCCTCAAAAACTCAGATAATTGTTTGCAATGAAAGATCCTTTGAATTCCTTGAAATATAGATGCTATATCCTCTTTTCCCACCTTATTTAAGATAGGGGTACCCTAGCTCAACCTACCTAAGTTTTTGGTCTAAATGCATCATCCTTCCTTCTTAACTAGGCTTCTTTACTATACCATCACTCCCATAGGCATGTAATCCTATCACACATCCCTCCATTTCATTGGAGCAGCCTCACACTTGAGTATTCAACATGTCTTTGGCATGGGAGTGATGGACGCCAAATTTCTAGAATAAATTACTCCCAAACACTGTTGAATTTTGTAATTATAGTCAACCTTCATAATGTATATTTTAGCCCTTGAAGTATTTATATTGATTAATGTAAATCATTTTCTTCATGGTAGAGTCAAACAAAAACTATTTTTGAGTCATGTTCTTCATGACCTTTTAAAAGAGAAAATTTGAATTTTTGAAAAATAATTTTTTGGCTCCAAATTAGTCAAGTCGGCCCTCCTCCAAGTCAAGCCTACCCAGGAAGTGGAGACACCCATTCGACCCAATAGTTCACTATATAAAGGCATTAAACCTCCTTCTTCAATGAAAAAAGGCATTTGACCTCATTCTTTGTAACCCCCTTGGAATATCTAAGGATTTCACTTCAAATTTTTGAGTTTTATATTGGCTTGTCATTGAAACATTTCATCAAACGATTTGAAGGAACATGGTTGTACCTGTGTTTTTCTTGCATTTTATTTAGACAAAATTCACATAGTCTTAAATATGAACCATACAACACTTCAGAATAGATCTATATCATTCAAATTTAACTCATAAATAGTGCATATTGTTATCACTCATAATTTTGTGAGTCATTATTTGACATAGTCATACAATTCACTCCTCAAAAGGGTAAGGTCTCCTTAAACATTTTTCAAGTTTTCATAGGAAATTTCATTTTTTCATATTTAACCTATCCTAAGTTTTAAGACCACCCTCATTTCATCTCAAGGCCACCTCCATTTAGGTCATGTCATGTCCCATCAGTCATCATATGCTATTATTTTTCATTTCCCAAGCATTTAAATTGAAAAAGGACACTTTAGCCAGTTTTTCCTCTTTTCGTAGTGAATTCAGTGTAAAATAGGCAGAAAATGCTAGGAAACTAACTAATAATTTCGTAGTGGCCGATATGAGGATTTCACTATTTTCTGACTTTGAGCAGTCAACTTCAAGGGTGGTTTCTGGGAAAATAGAGAAGCATTTTAAGAAACTGGGAGCTTTTCTTTCAATAAAATATCAAATAAGAATAACCTATTTCACTTTTCTCAAAGATGCTACAAATAGGGAGATACGGGGATGTCTTTCAGCCCTATTTTCAGAATGCAGAATTTTCCTGTTTTATAAATGTTTTTAGAATACAGATTCTGTACAGCTGGAGACGGTTTCCAAAAACCCAAGAGAGGTTTTTCTTCAGTACGTACTGACCTTCAAAAAATTCCTTTAGTTTTGAAATATCTATCAAGAATAGGTAGATAAGATCTCATATCTGAACCCTATGTTTTTCAGAAAAAACAGAGTGATTTTAGTGATGAATAAAGCTGCTAAAGGTGAAAATGATGTTTTTTGAAGAGGGTAAGAGGCAAGTCTGCATGATCATATTTCATTATATCACTTTTCAGACCTATAGATGAAATTTTGAAGAAAAAGGAATATTTTGGAATTTTATCCATTATCAGGTAGTTTCGTAGCGTGCTCCAGGCTTGAAGGGCAAAAAGCGCTACGAAAAATTCCTGTAGGAGCCTTTTTTCTTTTAAAGTAAGTTTTTGCATGATTCAAGGAGGGGAATTCATGGTTTCAAGGTGTCATGACATGATAAATGTGTTGTAACAACAAAGAAGTCAAGAATATTGATGGAAAAGCCATTTTTCCCACGCTACTAAAACACGCTACAAACATTTATGTACATGACTGTTTTAGCAGTCAACTTCCAGTTTGATTTCAGACCAAATGAAAAATTATTTTGGAAATATAAAACACTTTTTTCTTCAGCACGGGTTTGTCTACATAAACCTCTCTCAGTTTCAGCAAATCCATCAGGATTTGGAAATTATACACTCATATTTGAAGCCTATTTTTTAGAATTTTCACTAACCAGATTTGTGAAAAAATTGTAAAAATTTGACTTGGAGGAGGTCCAGCTCAACATCCACGTGGCATAATGACACATCAACACTCTATTAAACTCATAAAATTGGTTGGTTGCAGTTGATAAGGGTTATTAAATTTATTTTTTGAACTATTAATGAAAGAAGAGTCCTTTTTGTATTCAAACTCTGCAAAACATAAATATCCCTAGGAAGTCTCAAAGTGATGGAATCATGTTTGAAATAGGTCTCTGAGGTGGGAATTCGAGGGGAGTAAGGTGGCATATCATTTGTATGAGTCCTCACTCTATAAAGGAGATATTTTTAGAGTTAGAGAGGGTTGGGATATGTTATGGCTGACTGCTACTATTGTAAACAGGTTTTTGATCAGTAATAGAGAGTGGCCATTGGTTTCTTCCTTCACCTGAGATTAATTTTATACTTTCATGAACACTTTCCTATGTATATTATTACTTTCTATCAATATGTTAATTTTTTATTACTCATAATTCTTTCTTTTCATGCTTTGACTTCCTTTCAAGCACTAACCTATTGGATATATTTCTCAATGTCCTACTTTCAGTATCTTAATGTTCATTACTCATAATTCATGTTTCTCATGCTCTGACATCCTTTGAAAATTTATATATTGAGTAAAATTTGTATGTGTGTATTCTACTTTCATTTAAGTATCTACATGCCTCAGCTTCCACAAGGGGAGCCTTTGTCATTGAGATCCCTATCACTGACTCCATAGCCCAATGGTAGAAAACCTTCATCTTTTCAACCTACAAGTATACAAAACCAAGACACAATTCATAGAGTTAGCCATATATATTTATCATTAACCAATATCATAAATTACTAGTGAGAGAGCCCTCTCAGACTGAAGAGGCTAAGCTTCAGTTAGAAGTGTTTTGAAACAGTTACTCCAAGTTGACCATTGAAGTAGCCTAAGAGGACTCAATTTGGTGATAACACATACCATGAACAACAGCTTGCAACAACAAAATAGAGGTTAGGATATACTTCAGAAAATAACATTTAGTTTATATTAAACAAAGGAAATTACATACCACTAACAAGATGTGTATAACGAACAATAATATGCACTAATATCTTGAAAATGACACAGAATTACAGAACAATAAAGCATATATTTAAAAACTAATATTAATATAAACTATCTCTTCAAACCTGGCATATATTGACCAGAAATATGGTAGCAATGGTTATTATCTTTGAGAAATAATATCAATTCTCATAACAAAAATATCGGCCTAGAATAGAACCAGGTAACTCATTCAACAAAATAGAGATGTTTCATACCTCTTTGACAATGATAAACTTGGCCCCTTAACAACTCCATGCACAACAAGGAACTCGTCTCCAAGGAAACTTGGCCCAAAAGCACACCAGAACTTGGTCCCACAGAGGTATGTAACTCATACCTTTTTTCTTTGAAAAATCGGCCTCTTAGCAAGGAAAAATGTGGCCTCCTTGTACAGAACTTGACCTCACAAGTAATGGTTTCGAACAATAGATGGAAAATGACTTTGGTTTCTCTAGGATGATTTATATTTTCCCTCCAATCACCACAACTATCTTATCTTGAAAATATATTTAGAATGCCTAATATTAGAGATAAAATTAATTGATAACACGATGAAAACTTACTCTATCTCTGCCATTTATTCTTCTCAGTGCACAATGAAGCTCAAAAATGAAATTTGAGTGATTTTTCTCCAAGACTAGTTAGGGTGTATGATTTCAACACCGAAATTAGCAACCAGATGAGGGTTTTCGAAAAAACCTAGGTTCTTTCTCAAGAGCTCTCCAGATTCTACTTTTCGAGTTAACAAATGCTAGAATAGGAGACCCCCTCATTTCTCTTTTTTATAACTCACTTGACTATTTTTCCAACATTGTTTTACCTTTTCTTACCAATTAAATAATAAAATCAATTTTCCTTGATTTATTTCATAGATTGACTTTTATTAACTAATTAAAGCCACTTTTAACCCCGAAAAATGCTTAATTCGCCTCCATGGTCACATCGACCACCCAAAGCCCTTTTTCATAATCCTTCCCTCTATATTCTTTCTCGTCGATTCCAACGAGTTATTACACTTATGTATTTCTCCAATTAAACACCCCAAAAAAACACCTTAAGCATAATTAATTAAAATATTCTCATTAATAACTCCATTTTATGGAAATCATTGGAATGTAGCAAAACCAAGATTGCACTGTGCGGAACTAATCCTAATATTGAAAAATTGTAAGTGATCCCAGTTGGCCCCCATAATGTTAATTTTCCATATTGTTCTATGTTGTTTCAATTACTTCATCCCAATTCAATTCTTCATTAAGAAATGAATCCAATTATTAACAATGTTTCCAATAATAATCAGTAACTAAAGATAGAACAATATATGCAATGACAAAGGAGACAATAGAATAACCACAAGAGACACCAGATTGGTCAAAAACTAGGGAAAAACCCCACAAGGGGGAAAACCCTTTCAAATCTTCTTCTTATTAGATTGTCATAAAATGTTTTAGTAGAGAGTACAATGAGCCCAATACATGATATTTTAGCAGAGATATACCCACTGCAAAACATAAATTATTTTTAGAAACATTGTACAACAAAGATAAATATTCCAACCATTAGACAATTGTAGTCAACTGTGGTCAACTATCAAACCCTAGCTGAGAACCTTGGTCGCACTCATAAAGATATTCTGCATTCGACTATAACTTCCTGGTCGCTCCCTGAGATATTGTATGCAAGTGAATATGATTGTTCTAGTTGCTTCCTGAAGAACTAAAAGTGTGTGACAGAGGAATAATTCACCCAAACTTGTCTCGTACTCCAGTTGCACACTTTAGGTGGATGTGCGAGCAACTTTACCTCCCAGTCTCTCTTTGAGGAACTGCAAGTGAGTGATTGGGGATGAAACCTTCCATATCTACCTCAATAGCCTATTCACTCCCTTCAGGTTTCCCTACAAGTGGTTGTGATGACCTAATCACTCCCTTTTCTACTTTGTGTGTGCAACTATGGTCATATTTTCCCAGATTTGATCTCGAACCCCAGTCACACCCTTTAGGTAAACGTGTGATCAACTGTGCCTTCCCAATCACACTCTGAAAGATGGCGAGAGAGTGACTACAATTGAATTTTTCCAGATCTATGCATGCAAATGGAAAATAGAAACCCTACATGCGTGCGAGTCTCAGACCAAAAACTTTGGTTCTTGAGCGAATTTATTTCGGCAAACCTGTGCGAACCAAATAAACAAACGAGTAGAGAAGAATATGATTCATGGTGGCATCCAATTGAGCTTGACATCTCTTCTATTTATAGACTTACATGAGGGTCTATTTGACGGTGAGGCTAACCATAAGATGATTCATGGTGAAGTCCAACTAAGCTTGACATCTCTTCTATTTATAGGATTCCATGAAGGTATAGTTGATGGTGAGGTTGACTAGTCCAATTGTACATGTGTATATGGCTGACCTAATTCAATATACATTAGTGGGTTCATAAATTCAAAAAACTACTTCTTCTTGTCCAAATGAGGTGATCTTTAGGTTGATTTTGGTCCTCTCGAAAAGAGGAATTAAATGCAATCATCATATCTGTAATATGATTTTTCCAAGGTGGAATTTGTCCCTAGTTTCATAAATTAACACTTCCTCTCAACTAGGAATAATTCCACCTACCAATATTTTTTTGTTGGTCATCACATCATCTTGTCATGTTGACATCATGTCGTGACCATCTCTGCTCAACTCTATATCATGAAACATTCTTGAATCTAAAAGAAGAATAATTGGGGAGCACTAGATTCCACCCTCTATCTCATGGGGGAGTCATATATCTCAAACCCATATCAAACAATATGATATCAAACACACACACAGGGGAGAACATCTCGACCTTGGAATCATATCGGGGATCTCATTCTCAACCCAATCCTCTTTCTTGTTGATCTCCCATTGATGACTCTAAGTAGTCATGTGGTATAACACATGCATCATAATCAACTTGGGTTTTATAGCCCAAGTACACTCTCAACCCACTGTCCAAACGGGGAGCGGTATTCCCAACAAGCTAGACTTGTGGGTATGATGCCAACTGGGGTATACTATGCATAGAAAAAATAGGGAAGAAGCATCTCCAACACTATGTAGATTGGGGAGCATCATCTGAACCATGTGGGTAATAGATAGGGGTAATCCCCTATTGTCCAAAGATCCCTCAACCCTAGGATCCCTCTATCTTAATTCCTTACCTTGGGAGCTCAACAGGGGAGAATATTTGGCTCTGTGTCCTCTATCAGTGCCGCCCCTTATTAGGAGGGGTCACATCCATCAGTCCAATATCTTCTCTGAAGACCAAGAACTTTCCTTTCATTAAATCTTTGGCTATATTATATGTAATACTTTCTTCTGTCGATATGAGATGGAGTCTAAATACTCCTCTTTGCACCATGTCTTGAATAAAATGATATTGAATCTCTACGTTCTTCGACTTGTCATGAAATATGGGATTCTCTACCAGACGTATCCCACTCTTGTTGTCGCAATATATCAATCTAGTATTTAGGACCTGCTCAAATAACTCTCCAAATAGCTTCCTCAACCAAACTACCTCACAGCTAGCCATGTTAGAAGCAGTATACTCTGCTTCACTAGTGCTCAATCTTACAGACTTTTGTTTCCTTCTCATCCAGATATCATGGAAGATCCAAGACTAAAACAACATCCAAATGTACTATTTATATCACTAACATTTCTTTCCTAGTCAGCATCTGTGTATCCATGAAGTCAAACACCTTTGACAGAATATCTCAGACCAAGTGTGATTGTCCCATGCAAATATCTCAATATATGTTTGGAAGCGATCCAATGAGTGTGAAGGGGCTTGGTCATGAATTGACTCAATATGTTTACTACATATAATCTATCTAGATGAGTGTTCACAAGGAACATTAGAGCCTCATTCAATTTTCTATATTCTGATGGATTTGAAAATTGGGTCTTACAACTTCTCCACATAACTTTTTGAAGTTCATATCTGTCGGTGTAGTCATGGATTTGCATTCTATCATTCCATAACTTTTCAGAAGCTTCACAACATATTTTCCTTGTAAAAGGAAAATATCACAAGGTCTTTGCGACACCTCAAGGCCTAGGAAGTAGTGCATGAGTCCAAGGTCTTTCATCTCAAATTCAGAGGCTAGCTCCAACTTACACTAGATCATCAAAGGCTCATTACCTGTCAATAATAGATCTTCAACATGAAAAACTAAGATCAATGACATACCTTGGACTACCTTGAAGTAGAGGTTTGGATCGGTGTTCCTTCTTATGAATCCCAATTACATCAAATAATAGTCTATGTGGACATACCAAGATCTAGGGGCTTGCTTCAAACCATACTGTTAGGGTCCTATAATAATAGGGTTCATAAAATTTTGAATTGACTTTGATAGTCTTGTAAATATGTACATACCTTGCTTTCTGAAGGTTTTTTTCCCATATTTTGAAAAAATGAAAAATAATAAAAAGCCAAAAATAGGGTAAAAAGTCCAAAAAGAAAAATCAAAGGACTTAGAAAAATATAGACCCCAAAAGAAAAAGAAATAAGACTTGAAAGTAAGAAAATCCAGATGCCACTAATTTACTTTTACTGCAAGAATAATGATTATGTGCAGAGTGTCAGTAAATGCCATAATCCATGATCAGTTAGACAGTTTAATCTTAACTTTTCATGTTTTCAATTTCATGTTTTAGATAGAGAATAAAGATTTGTTAAACAATTTAAACTTGACAAATCAGTAGATAGGTAGAGAATAATGAGGAGCTCAATAGTTTAATCTGAGCCCTCAGATGAAATAAGGTAGATTTAGACAGTTTTATGCTTTGAAAGAAAAATGCTTTAGGTTGCAAGCCTAAATGCACCTATAAAATGAAGAAAAAATGTTAGAAATAAAGTTGGGTAGGTAGAAAGTAGTTGAGCAAGCATGTAATAAAGCATCTTCTGGAAAAATCACTAATTCTCCCCCCCCCCCCCTAGAAGTTTTCAGTATTCTAAACTATCAGCCAAAAAGGCTCAGAGAATTTCTCTAACTTTTGTTGGGACCGAACCCAAGGCTCGATGACTGATTAGTTAAAAATATTGAGTTCTACATTAAACCCACATTTGTTAGCATTTGAACCTTCATGCATACATCTTAATCCCTTTTCCTAAGTGAAGACATATTTTTACTTAGTAAACTTGAAACCCTAAAATAATTAACTTCATTCCCTTCAAAATCATTCATAAAAGCCTCAAAAAGAATTTATCCTAAGTATAAGTGAAGTAATACAACAAAGATGAGCAATGTTTTATTTTTTACTTAGAGGTAACATATGCTTTGTTTCCATTTCACTACCCTTTTTTCATATTACCGCCCGACTTATTTTATTAAATCCCTAAAACTACACCTACCCGTATACATTAATTCCCTTATATTTAAATAACCCCCTAAAACCCATTATTTTAAAGTTTATACCAAAGTTTAATATCCTCATGTGCACAAATATAAAAACTTAACAAACCCATTGGTCTAAACCTATCTATAAAATTAATCCCGCCCCTACAGTTTGAAAACTGTACAAGTTGATAAAACTATATAATATAATACTGCACCTGTATATGTATTATTGAAACATTTCACAAATGTTTTAAATAAAAACATTACTCCCTGCCCATTTTCATAAATACCCAAAACTTTAAAACTTTATTAAAAACATATTTTTATAAATTTTAAATTCATTTAACCTGGCACATATTATACTAGGCCTAAGGCTTAAAAACCATGTTCAAGCGCCTTTGTTATAATGTTTTATCCCGCCGCATATGCAAATAGCCCGGTCCCACCTCCTATTCCAATGAAACTCCCATTCAGATCTGGATCGTTCGCTTTCAAAGCTCAGATCCTATGGCGGACATCCAATATCACGTGGAAAAGATGCGCGATCATCCAAACACCAAAGTTGCATGAAATCGGATGTTTTGTAGTTTTATCTCTCCACCACGTGGAGGATTCCTATTGGATCGCATGGGTTAAGCCCAAAACCGCTTACCACCAAAAGGCCGTGCGATAACCACTGGTTTTCGATCCTTTGAAACCCAAAACCGCTGCTCATGCCTAACGTGACAATCATTCGATGCCTAAGTAATATTACCAAAATGCATATTTAACCTTGGAAATGAATTCATCACTTTATCTTCTGCGCATTAACCTAAACCCACTGCATAACCTCCTCGACTGTAAAAACACCCTTTTTAAGCCTTTTTCTACCATTTTCATGCCCAAAAGCCTGCATAATTTTCCTTGCAAATCTTTGAAGACCGCCAAGGAGCTGTGCATTTCTCCAGACAATCTACAGAAGTTGTGTTCCATTGAAAACCTCAGAAACATATTCCGAAGCCAAATACCTATAGGTAAAAGGTATTTTTCTAAAATTAAAACTAGCAACCAATTTAAAAGACATTTTAAGAACAAAAGCACACTTAGGATTTAAAAATCGATTAAAATAAACTGCCAAAAATCCCCAAAAACAAGCCAGACCCTGTCAAATTTTTCCCAGAAACCCTTTTTCTCTGTTGCACACAATTTTTCAAGAAATTTGTGAGTTTTTCACACTTTGATGAATTATTTCAAGCTTAAAATCAAACCAGGAAACTTATGGAGGTATCCTAAGCCTTTGTAACCCTTTCCAAAGGAGTTTTTAGACCAAATTTCCATTAAAATACTCAAGAAACCCTTATTTCTTGTTTTAAACCAGTTAAAAGCCTATAAAAACTCTTTCAGAGACCTAATTGAGAAGAAATCCCAAAGAAAAAAGCTATACTTTGCAAAATTTGTCCAATAAACTCTCTGCTAAAGTAAATTACTTCTACAAACTGCCTAAACTTGCAGAAGTAACCCAAAATGCCTAAGAAGCAGAGCACATGAAAGCCTGAAGGTTCCAAAGTACCTAAGCCTACCCCTGCCATGACTTCAAACACTACTATTGTTGTAAATCCTTTGCAACCCCTAGTCATTGATATTGAACACATCCCACTAGATGATACTGATTACAAGGTAGCAGATCCCATTGTTGAATTTAACCTGCTAGATATCCATAACTGGTACTATCAAAAGTCATTAGATAATGAAGAAGATGTCCATATTAGGGAATCTCATTTGCCCAAATATGTTGTCCCATTAACTCACCCATGTCATGAGTTCATTAGATTGTGTCAGCAATATTATGTTCCTGAGCAAAGAGCCATTGTAAATGCCAATAAAGATGTCCTTTTTACCATCACTATAGAATCAATTAACCAAATGTTATAGCTTCAGCCTGACCCCCAAGCAATCCCTTTATCTATAGAGGCCCTCACCAAGTTATATATTGGCCTAGATTTTCCCAAAAGGTTCATTATTTTTCAAACATTGATGCCTCTACATGTAGAAATTCCCAAGCTAAATCCCCCATATTCTACTGCTAAATTCCATGAAGGCTCAAGACATGTGATTTCCATGCTTTCCTTCATCCTTGGATATTTTATTGATGAACACATAGATGAGTCCATCTTGGGATTCTTATCCACCTTTTCCCCAAGTCAACCACCATCAGTAATATTTGATTATGTTGGTTTCATTGTTGATAGTATGCATTATCAATTGACCAATTTGAAAATTGGGGGAGTATTCAGATATACCTCCTACCTTTTCCATATGTTTCTATACTTCCAATCAGATAAATTTTCAGCTCATATATAACAAAAGGCCCAAATTAGATTCAGAAGGTAACGGAAAAGTGACAATTGATGTTGAAGAAATAGAGCCTTTAAATACCAATACAGATTTTCCAGAGACAAATATTGCTACTATAATTATCAATGAGCCAAATGCTAAAAATCAGAATGAAGGAAAAATTAATAATGAAGATACATAGTTGATGGAAATACAACAAAGCATGGAAACTTCTTCCTCACAGGTAGCTAAGGAAAAGGTTTTGGATATTAAAGAGAAATACAAGTAGATTAAACTGAAGAATGAAGAGATAAAGAATAATATTTATTCTCAATATCTCAAACAGACTCCAAGTGTACAAAACAAGCTCTTTTCTGAATTTGATTATTCTAATCAAAATTTAATCATGTGAGTATTGCAACCCACAGTCAAAACTCCTAACACAGTGGCAGATTATAAGAAAGTATATTTGGAAGTTCAGACAGATAAGATACATGCTCTTGATAAAATTGAGTTCCACAGACATACCTCTAAAATGTTATATTCTACTGTCACAAACAAAGCCATGAGTGCTCAGAAGCTCCAAAACACCATCTCCAACATGAAATATCAGATGAAGATGGATAAAGCCTCATTGCATGCCAATGATCTAAGGATAACAGCCTTAGAAGAACTATTTTTTTTCAGGTAGGATATGATCTTGCTAATATCAAAGCAACGAAATTATTGGTGAAGAATAAAAATGAAGATATAGCAGCCTTGAGGAAACAACTCAAACTTCCTCAAAGTGAGCATCCTTAAACAAAAGAATTCATACAGGAACAGAGTGAAAAATATGACATGATGAATTTAATTCTTCAGTTGATAGCCCAGGTTAAGGAGATGGAAAAACATATGGACAAACTTGTCCAAGAAAAGGAAACAGTGAAAGAACTAGTGATTCCTACAGTCATTTCAGTTATCACTGCAGCAGTACCTTCAACTTTAGCTGAAAATTTGGCACCCAAAGAACCACTAGCTACTACAGTGCCATTGACTTCTTCCACAACCTCAGCTACTGAATCATCTATAACATCAGTACAACCTACATATGAGTCAAAAAAAATAGTGAAAGCAATGGAAGAAATTTCTTTAAAGACAAATGAGATTAATAGGTTGACAAAGATGGTAGAAAATCTTGAGAAAACAAATAAATTATCTCAGATGAATGCAAAGACACATGAAAAAAATACCATCAGACTGAATGAAGAGTTAAAGAAGTTGCAAAAGGAGTTAACTTTGAAGGATCATATATCATACATCAAAAATTACCTTTGGAATAATGTCATTGAAACCATCCATGATGTGTGGCCTTCAATTCAGGTAATTTTTGAGCAAAGAGAATTATTACTAGTAGCCCAAGAAGAAATTAAAAAGACTCAAACTGAGTTGGCTGAAAAAATAGAGCAAGATGTAAGGCTGATCACCTTCCTCAACAGTAAAAATAGACATGAGTTGGAAGAACTCAAAATCACAGATAGAATTGCAACTATCCTAGAAATTAGGAAAGTCACATCAAAGAAAAATTTTATGAGACAACTGGAAGGAAAGTGTGAAAGTATGAATACTTCCATAACCAGGTTTATGGTTAAGTTCACAAGTTTAAGACAAAAAGGAATACCTGACATTATGGTAATTAATGATAAGTTAATGCCTCATAATGACTATGATAAGAAGATAAGAGAATTTGCAAAAGAACAAGTAAATAAACCAACAGGTCAAGGCATCCCAACTGGAAAAGTGTTACTCAAGAGTTTTGAAGACTTATTCTGCTTGCAACATGAGATAAAGAACTTGTTTGTCATCAAGCCAACCTTTGCTAGATATACTGAAGTTGATGAGAACTTCAGGAAATTAAAAAATATAAAATTTCCTAAAAATGAGGATTGGCAAGCACTCGCAGATTTACTATGAAGGATAAAGATAGATGAGAGAAGGACTAAAATATTTTCTGAATTACAGTCAAAGTAGATTTTACAACAGTAAACAGTTTCTGACTAAGGGTTAAAGAGTATCAATTTAGAGAATATCAGTGAATAAAGAGTATCCAAGAAAGAGTATCAGACAAGGAAGATCAGATTCCAAAAAATATCTAAGAGCCAACAAAGAGGACACCAAGGCAGCCAACTGCATCTTATCCTCAAAACTGTTTCTACTTCTTTTGGATAAATAGGACAGCTTGCTGATTTGTTAAGCAACTGTCTCTATTATTGTTGTAAAGATATTTTATTTTCCTAAGATAATTCCTAGAAGTTTTCTAGGATATTTTGTAAAACATTATGTATAAATACTTCATCTTTAGAAGTATTTTGTGTCTAATAAAATTGTTGGGATTGTTATAGTCATTTCTTCTCGGGCTTCAAAGCTTTTGTGTACCAAATTTCAAGGTAGTAGGCTGGATGAAAACAATTGGCATCATACTTCAGGATTCATATGATGAGCTATTTGGAGTGAAGTATTTCCTCACTTGTCATTTTTTTCTTTCTTTGTTACATGCATCCATTTATGTTTATTCTAAATTTGAATGTATAATTAGGATCATTACTACAGGATTTGTTAAAAGCACCATGTTTTTAACTAGTTATCATTTATATGTTTTCCTCTAATTTCCAGTGTAGGGAACCCTTAATTGATCCCTCTCTCACTTGACCTCTTCCTACTACTTCCTTTTCAGGATCAAAGGATTCTTAAGTGCCCTTTATCCCAATCATACCACCTCATAAAAACATTTTTCCAAGATCTCCAATGGTTATCTATCTTTCCCTGAAAACATCTGATCTTTTTCCCTTGATCCCAATCCTGTTTACTTGATTTTGAATCCTTAGCCCAATGGACAAATAGATTTCCCACTATCCTTCCTTTCAAGTGATTTTTCCCACCAAATCTACCAAAACAAAACCAAAGCTGCACTTTCATAACTAGCCTAATATTTACAAATTAAAACAAAGTTAAATTGTAAAGAGAGAGCCCTCTCTGAACCCTAGGAAGGTTTGATCCTAGAGTTTAAAAGTAGGTTTGTGGTTACCTGTAGTATTCTTTGACTAAAAAACATAATCCCACAACTTTAGAATTACTATAGTGATAACATTACTGGTGACCATACTAGGGAACTAACCAATCCTTAGTCATAAAACTAGTGTTAAAGAAAATCATTTTATACATCCTTTTACTTTAATATTGCTTTTATAAGTTGTGGGTATTGAAAACAATGATTCTGGCTTCTATGAAAGTTTACTATACTAGGTCTAACCTGGATCCTAATCTTGTTGTTATATTAGATAACCCAGACCGAATTGGTAAAAAGAAAAAACAGTTAGAAGATTTAGAAGCTGGAGTATCATTAAAAAGAGTCAATTCATTACCACAAGAGTTAATAAGTCTGCAAGATATTGATTTTGATCTGAAATTTGAGCATTCTTTATTTAGAAGTAAATCTGAAAGTGATTTGAAAACTTCTATTTTAGACCCTGTTTTTATTTCATTCTTGAATACAAAACAGAAAAATATTACAGTAAATTCTAAATCAAAGAAAGTTCAAGATCAGACTAAAATTGAAGAAATTAATGTTACTATTCTCAAAGATATTGATGAAGTAATAGAATTAGCTCAATTTTTGACCTATGCAAACAAACCTCCAGTTTCTCAGTTACATACCACAATAATAATAGCTAAAGATTCATCTCTGTATGCTGTTACATCATATATAACTTCCACTACCAACTCACCTACAGATCCATTTATCCCTAAATTACCTTTATAGCCTAAAGTACTATTTCCACCACTCACTTCATCCACTATATCCATTAGCTCACCTTTTGATTTCTTAAACACATCATCCTCATTCCCTAGTAGTTCCATATACATTCCAGTTTCATTTCCCAGCACTTCAACTACAACTTTTCGTTCATCAGCTATCATTTCCAGCATAGCCCCAAGCAGTTCTACTTTACCTCCTAGCCAAGCTAAACTTCAAGCTATGGCTGCTAGATATGCTCTCCTAGTCTTACCACAACAGCTTCATGATATTCCTCAAGACTATCAGAGTAAGATACCATAGTTTGATGCCACTAACCATTATACAGCTTAGCAACACATAAATAAAATGACAAATTTCTTTGAACTCGATGAGATTGATGATTCTGATGTTCAAATGAGGTTATTTTCACAAACATTGACAAGAGAAGTTAAGAAGTGGTTTAGAGGTCTTACTGCTGGTAGTGTAACTGATTTAGTTGTATTTCATAGATTGTTTTCAAATAAATGGGAAAAGAAAAAGAATCCACTCCAGATATTGTCTGAATTTGATACCATGAGAAGAGCTCCAAATGAGTCAGTCCAAGACTACTGCACTAGACATAATAGTGTTTACAATTCCATCCCTGCAAATATTAAACCCACCCTTGATAATGTCTTATTAAAATTCCCTGATGGATTGGATATGGACATGGCTTATCAATTGAGGGAAAGAAATGCAGAAACCTTAGAAAGAATACAAACAGATGTTGTTAGTGTAGAAGTAAACATTTTAGCCAGAAAAGATAGACTAAGAAATGAGAGAAGAGTAACCATTAAAGAAGAAACTTCCAATTCAGACTCAAAAATAGACATGTTAGCTAAAAATTTATATAGGATGACGTATAGATTAGACAACATAGAGAGGAGACCTCAGTGGGATAACCAAAAATAGATCAAAAATCTCAATTTCAGAAAAAATATAAATTCAGGGAAAGGAAAAGAAACAACCCCAAACCAAACAATAAGGCCCCCATTCCAAGAGAACTATGCTGAAAGTTCTCAGAATAATGATGATGATGAGGATGCAATAAATCTAATGGGAATAGATGATAATAATACTACCTTTCTCACTCAGGAAGATCAAGAATTATTTAAACTCCAACAACTCAAATTAGATTCAAGTGAATCCTTTGATTATAAACAAGGTTATGATTATGCTATAAATGAAATACACAGTCAATATAACCTTATAAATAAGAAAAATAATGAGTCCTCTACCAAGAAAACTTCCCAAACTCATAATAATAAGATAGTAGAAGCTCTCAAAAAAAAAGTTTTGCAAATTCTCCCAAGGGAAAATAAGCAAAACTCTAGTTCTTCCCAAAACATTTATTGTCCTAAAAATGCATCAAGCCCTAAAATTATTGATATTACTGATGAAGTTGCTCAAGCTACAAGAGATTCACAGAAATCTACTGCTGCTAAAGCTTATAATTCTCTTAAAACAACAAATTTAGATCCTAAAAAACCTTCTGTTGACCCTAAATCAGTAGATCCAAAAACTACTACTTCAAAAATATATGTTGATAATTTTAAGTTTGAAAGAACATCTACTACTTCACAAATAATCCCTGAAAAGAAAGTTAGGATCAGTAAAACACAAGAAACTCAAACAGATAATGTCAAACCTCTTGAAAATGAAAATATAACTGTATAAAAACAAGGCAAACCAACACAAACTACAGTTACCAAATAATAATTGATTCAAATCAGTAAATCTCAACCTACATTCAACATATAATTTGAAATTGCAAAGCTAAAAATACCAATTCCTCTGACTGAATTGGTAAAACATGACTTGTATAAATCAACCATAACTGAAACGTTAAACATGAATGATGGAGAAGATTCCATAAATCTAAATGATGATCAGCCAAAGTTGATTTTTGGCCCAAATGTGAATGGAAAACATGCAGATGGAGTAGTTCCTCCATTTTATATCAGTCTTACCATTCATGATCAAATTTTACATAATGCCATGCTAGATTCAGGAGCTTCCCATAATATAACGCCTAAAGCCATAATGGAAACTCTTAATCTAGAAATCATAAGGCCCCACAAAGATTTGTTTTCATTTGATTCAAGTAAAGTTAAATGCCTAGGTTTAATCAAATATTTGTGTGTAACACTAGTTCAATATCTTGCTAAGAGTATATTAATGGACATTGTAGTAGCTGATATCCCACCTAAATATGGAATGTTACTTTCTCACTCATGGGGAGCAAAGTTACAAGGATCTCTACAATTGGACATGTCTTATGCTACTATATCACTTTTTGGTTAGCCTACAAAGTTATACAGGGAAACATTGATGAAGTACATGGTAAGTAGTGCAGAAAGATCTATAAATTACCCAATTTAATCTACACCAATTGATCTTGATTCTTTTATCTTATGTAACTCTGAAACCAATGAAATCCAAATTGAACTAATAAATAAAAAGAAAACACCAAACAATGATAATATTTTTTCATGAATCTCTATGGCATTTAGACTTTGATGGTTCAGTAAATAAGTTAGGAGTAGGATCAGGAGTTTGGATAACCAACATGGAGACTAATCACTCAGAAGGCCATGATTTCAAGCTCAATTTCAAATGTACCAATAATATGGCTGAGTATGAAGCCCTCATTCTAGGACTCCAAATTATTAGGAACTCAGGAGGTAAAAGAACGTTAATCATGGGAGATTTAGGGTTGATAATAAAACAAGTAAATGGAGTATATTATGTTTACAATCCTAGACTAAGCAGATACAGAGACACTATGATAGATTTAACTGATGATTTATTGGAATGTGATTTTGTTGATATACCTAGAAAACAAAATATACAAGCTCACTGTCTGGAAACCTTTGCTAGTACATGAAATTTACCATTCCAACCTAATCACAGATACACTGTTGAAGTCAAACATAGGCCAATAATTCCAGACAACCTTAAGTATTGGAAATTTTTTTCTCAATATGAACAATTTTTCAAGTTTATAAACAATGAAGGTGAATTTCAGAACTGTAAGATAGACACAGATTGTACTATAGATCAAGATTTAGATTGTGAAATAGATTTGAATAACCTAGATGTAAATAGAATAAATTTTGATAAACCAACTAGATTTAGTCAATCAGATATAGATAGCTTAGAGAAAGTAGAGATTGAAGAAATTATTGATGATGAATGAGATATATTGAATCTTAAGGATAATTTCTTACCCAAAGGTTTAACTCCCTTAGAACATCTTTTTGACTCAAATGATGTAGCTAGAAAACCCAAAATGGAGCCAGTTAGATCTGATATAGAAGAATGCAATATTGGTATAGAGTTAAAACCCAAAATAATCAAACTTTCCAAAACATTACCTCAACAAGAAAAGGAAAAATACATTACTCTTTTAAAGGAATATCAAGATGTTTTTTCTTGGAGTTATGAGGATCTCAAATACTATGATACCAGCATAATCCAACATAAAATTCTAATAAAAGAAGACCAAAAGAAATTTAAACAAAATTTGAGAAGAATTAACCCTGTTTTATTACCTTTGATAGAAAAAAAAGTGAAAAGAATGTATGATGCACAGATAATTTCACCAATCAGATATTCTGATTGGGTTTCAAACCTAGTTCCAACAAGAAAGAAAATAAGAGAGATTAGATTATGTGTCGACTTTAGGAATATAAACAAAGTGTCCTTGAAAGATAATTACCCTTTACCTAAAATGGATCATATATTACGAAGGGTAGTCGGATCTTCTAGGATGTCACTTTTATATGGTTTTTCAGGATACAACCAGATTTTAGTGCAAAAAGAAGATCAAGCCGAAACAACATTTACTACTCCTTGGGGCACTTTTATGTATGTAAAAATTCCTTTTGGTCTAATGAATGCAGGAGAAACCTTTCAAAGGGCTATGGACATAGCCTTTGCAAAGGAAATACTTGATTTCTTAGTAATTTACTTAGATGACATTATTGTGTTTTCCAAAACTGGTAATGAACACTTGGATCATTTGAGACAAGTTTTTATTAAGTTTAGGAAATTTGGCATCTCTTTGAATCCTAATAAAAGTTTATTTGGATTAGAAGAAGGTAAGTTACTTGGACACATAATTTCTAAATAAGGAATCAAAATAGATCCTGCTAGGATAGAAGCAATTATTAACATCAGTCCACCAAGAAATATCAAATAATTACAAGCCTTTCTAGGTAAGATTATTTTTTTAAGAATATTTATATCCAATTTAGCTGAGATAATTAGAGAACTAAATAACATGCTTAAAAAATATTCAGTTCTTAAATGGACTATTAAGGCCAAACAATCATTCGACTCCATCAAACAAGCCTTAAACAAAACTCCAGTCCTAATAAGTCTTGACTTTAAGAAAGATTTTATAATTTTTTCATTTACTTCAGAACACACCATTGTTGTAGTTTTGCTGCAGAAAAATGACCAAGGATTTGAAAAACCCATATCTTTCTTCAGTAAGACCCTTATAGATGCCCCGCTGAAGTACAATATTGTGGAGAAACAATCCCTAGCTTTGGTTAAGGCCATTAAATACTTCAGAGTTTATATTCTCTACTCTCATATCATTGCCTATGTCCCAAATTCTGTAGTAAAATACATTCTTACTCAGGATGGTCTTGATGGAAGAAGAGGTAAGTTGATTTCCACTATCTTAGAATATGACATAGAAATAAAACCCACAAAACTCATAAAAGGTCAAGGATTAGCCAGACTTATGGCTGAATCTAACTGTAATGCCCTAGACATAAATTTTATTTCCCAAGTAGATGATCAGGAAGAGATGGCGACTCCAATGATCAGTAAAGCCTTCTCAGACTCACCTTGGTATAAAAATATCATATTTGTACTCCTAAACTTACAAGCTCCTTCTGTATTGTCAAGAACCAAAGCCAGATTCTTAAAACTAAAGGTAGTAAGATTTTGTATTTTAGACAATGTACTTTTTTGGAGAGATCATAGTGGGATTTTATTAAATTTTTTATTAAAGGACGAAGCTGACAAAATACTTGAATAATTTCATGCAGGTGACTGTGGAGGACATCTATATTGGAAACTATTACAAACAAGATCTTGAGAGCTGGTTTTTACTGGCCTACTTTGTTTACTGATGTCAAAAAGTATGTAACTTCCTGTCATAAGTGCCAAATTTTTTAGGGTAAGAAGAAATTACTACCCCTCCCCTTAAAGCCTATTTCTTCCATTTCAACAATGGGATTTAGAATTCATTGGTGAAATTCACCCTCCTTCTTCAGGCCAACATAAGTTGATTTTGACAGCCACTGATTATTTTACCAAGTGGATTGAAGCCATACCCTCCAGACAAGCCACATATACTATTATTATCTCTTTCCTAGAAAGTAACATTCTTTCAAGATTTGGATGTCCCCAAAAGATAATTACTGACAATTCAACAACATTCAAATCCAAGAAAATGATTGACTTTTTCCACAAACACCATATTACCTTAGGTCATTCTACTGCATATTACCCCCAAGGTAATGGCCTAGCTGAATCCTCAAACAAGAGCCTTGTAAACATCATCAAAAAGTTACTTGAAGACAATAAAAAGACTTGGAATAAGAAGTTAGTCAATGCCTTATGGGCAAATAGACTTACTACTAAAAAATCCATTGGTACTTCCCCTTACCAGCTTGTTTATGGAATGGATGTTCTTTTTCCGTCCTCCCTAGGTATATCAGTGATGAAAATTATCCAAGAGTTACAAGTTGAAACAAATGACATTCAAAGAAGATCAATCAAATTATTCACTTGCAACAAACAAGGGAAGAAGTTTATATCAAATCTCAAGTCATTCAGGATAAAATCAAGAAAATTTTTGATAAAAAGACTAAAGAGGATGATTTCTACATAGGAGATAAAGTATTAAAATGGGATTCCAGGAGAGAAGACAAAGAAAAACATGGAAAAATTGATTTTTTGTGGAAAGGACCTGATGTGATTTATGGATATAGAGGTAATAATTATTTCTTTTTGAAAGAAATGGATGGAATAGATCTGCAAAAAGGACCAGTAAATGGTAGAATGCTGAAGCACTACTATTCTCCTGAGTTAAAAAATGGTTAGTTTTTATTCACTTTGATCATTGTACTTATACATTGTAGAGTTTAGATTGGATTGGATGTTTCCCTAACAAAGTTGAAGCCCGGAGAGAAGGCCCTAAGCTTTGAAAGGTAAATATCATAAGTATGAATAAATTGCAGATATTAGAAGAAATTTACAGGGTCATCACAATCAAATTACAAAGGCTACTAGTCTTAAAGTTCTTGATATTTCACCAAGAAATGCCATCCCCACATGGAGCCACTGTTTGGGTCCTATAATAATAGGGTTCAAAAAATTTTGAATTGACTTTGATAGTCTTGAAAATATGTACATATCTTGAGTTCCGCAAATTTTTTTCCCATATTTTGAAAAAATGAAAAATAATAAAAAGCCAAAAAGAGGGCAAAAAGTCCTAAAAGAAAAATCAAAGGACTTAGAAAAATATAGACCCCAAAAGAAAAAGAAATAAGACCTGAAAGTGAGCAAATCCAAATGCCACTATTTTACTTTTACTACAAGAATAATGATTACGTGTAGATTGTCAATAAATTCCATAATCCATGATCAGTTAAATAGTTTAATATTAACTTTTCATGTTTTCAATTTCATGTTTTAGATAGAGAATAAATATTTGTCAAACAATTTAAACTTGACAAATCAGTAGATAGGTAGAGAATAATGAGGAGCTCAATAGTTTAATCTGATCCCTCAGATGAAATAAGGTAGATTTAGAAAGTTTTATGCTTTGAAAGATTTTTTTTTTAGGTTGCAAGCCTAAATGCACCTAAAAAATGAAGAAAAAACGTTAGAAATAAAGTTGGGTAGGTAGAAAGCAGTTGAGCAAGCATGTAATAAAGCATCATCAGGAAAAATCACTAATCCCCCCCCCCCCTTACAATTTTTCAGTATTCTAAACTATCAGTCAAAAAGGGTCAAAGCATTTCTCTGACTTTTGTTGGGACCAAACCCAAGGCTCAATGAATGATTAGTTAAAAATATTGGGTTCTACATTAAACCCACATTTATCAGCATTTGAACCTTCATTCATACATCTTAATCCCTTTTCCTAAGTGAAGACATATTTTTACTTAGTAAAATTGAAACCCTAAAATAATTAACTTCATTCCCTTCAAAATCATTCATAAAACCCTCAAAAATCACTTATCCTAAGTATAAGTGAAATAATACAACAAAGATGAGCAATGCTTTATTTTTTACTTAGAGGTAACATATGCTTTGTTTCCATTTCACTACCCTTTTTTCATATTAACACCTGACCTATTTTATTAAATCCCTAAAACTACACCTACCCGTATATATTAATTCCCTTATATTTAAATAACCCCCTAAAACCTATTATTTTAAAGTTTAGACCAAAGTGTAATATCCCCATGTGCACAAATATAAAAACCCCGCCTTAACAAACCCATTGGTCTAAACCTATGTATAAAATTAATGCCGCCCCTATAGTTTGACAAATGTACAAGTTGATAAAACTATATAATATAATACTGTGCCCATATATGTATTATTGAAACATTTCACAAATGTTTTAAATAAAAACATTACTCCCCGCCCATTTTCATAAATACCTGAAACTTTATACTTTATTAAAAACATATTTTTATAAAGTTTAAAGTCCTGATCTATTTTTCCTAAAGCAATGTGCCTCCATCATGCACTGCTTTGGTGTATTTATGATATCACACTTCCTCTCTTTTCAGCAGGATTCGTCCTGATGATGGGTCTTGTTCTAGACTCGAAACATAGACGCAAAAATGCTAACTGTGGAGATTCTGAATTCAGTAACTCAAAACTCACACCACAGAAATATGAAATCTATAAAAGTTTAAAGTCATTTAACCTGCCACATATTATACTAGGCCTAATGTTTAAAAACCTTGTTCAAGCACCTTTGTTATAATGTTTTATTCCACTGCATATGCAAATAGCCCAGTCCCACCTCCCATTCCAATGAAACTCCCAATTAGATCTGGATTGTTCGCTTTCAAAGCTCATATCCTACGGCAGACATCCAATATCGCGTGGAAAATATGCGCGATCATCCAAACACCAAAGCTACATGAAATGGGTTGTTTTGTAGTTTTATCTCTCCACCACGTGGAGAATTCCTATTGGATCGCATGGGTTAAGCCCAAAACCGCTTACCACCAAAAGGCCACGCGATAACCACTGGTTTTCGATCCTTTGAAACTCAAAACCGTTGCTCATGCCTGACGTGACAATCATTCAATGCCTAAGTAATATTACCAAAATTCATATTTAACCTTGGAAATGCATTCATCCCTTTATCTTCTACGCATTAACCTAAACCCACTGCACAGCCTCCTCGACTGTAGAAACACCCTTTTTAAGCCTTTTTCTGTCATTTTCATGCCCAAAAGCCTCCATAATTTTCCCTGCAAATCTTTGAAGACCACCAAGGAGATGTGCATTTCTCCAGACAATCTACAGAAGTTGTGTTCCATTGAAAACCTCAGAAACATATTCTAAAGCGAAATATCTGTAGGTAAAAGGTATTTTCCCAAAATTCAAACCAACAATCGATTTAAAAGACATTTTTAAGAACAAAAGCATACTTAGGATTTAAAAATCGATTAAAATAAACTGCCAACTAGCCCCAAAAATAGGCCAGACCTTGTCAAATTTTTTCTAGAAACCCTTTTTCTCTTCTGTGCATAGTTTTTCAAGAAATTTGAGAGTTTTTTACACTTTGATGAATTATTTCAAGCTTTAAACCAAACCAGGAAACATCTATAGGTATCCTAAGCCTATGCAACCCTTTCCAAAAGAGTTTTTAGCCCAAATTTTCATTAAAATACTCAATAAACCCTTGTTTCTTGTTTTAAACCAGTTAAAAGCCTATAAAAAATCTTTCACAGACCTGATTGAGAAGAAAGCCCAAAGAAGAAATCTATACTTTGCCAAATTTTTCCAATAAACTCTCTGCTAAAGTAAATTACTTCTGCAAACTGTCTAAACTTGCAGAAGTAGCCCAAAATTCCTAAGAAGCAGAGCACAAGCAAGCTTGAAGGTTCTAAAGTACCTAAGCCTACCCCTACCATGAATTCAAACACTTCCATTGTTGTCAATCCTTTGTAACCCCTAGTCATTGATATTGAACACATCCCACTAGCTGATACTGATTACAAGATAGCAGATCCCATTGTTGAATTTAACCTGCTAGATATCCATAACTGGTGCTATGAAAAGTCATTAGATAATGAAGAAGAAGTCCATATTTGGGAATCTCATTTTCCCAAATATGTTGTCCCATTAACTCACCCATGTTAGGAGGTCATTAGATTGTGTCAGCAGTATTATGTTCCTGAGAAAAAAGCCATTGTAAATGCCAATAAAGATGTGCTTTTTACCATCACTACAGAATCAATTAACCAGATTTTATAGCTTCAGCTTGATCCCCAATCAATCCCTTTATCTATATTTTCCCTCACCAAGTTATATATTGGCCTAGATTTTCCCAAAAGGTTCATGATGTTTCAGACATTTATGCCTCCGCATGTACAAATCCCTAAGCTAAATCCCCCATATTCTACTACTAAATTCCCTAAAGGTTCAAGACATGTGATTTCCATGCTTTCCTTCATCCTTGGATATTTTATTGATGAACACACAGATGAATCCATCTTGGGATTCTTATCCACCTTTTCCCCAAGTCAACCACCATCAATAGTCTTTGATTATGTTGGTTGCTGATAGTATGCATTATCAATTGACCAATTTTCAAATTGAGGGAGTATTCAAATATACCTCCTACCTTTTCCATATGTTTCTATACTTCCAATCAGATAATTTTTTAGTTAATCTCCAAAAACTTGACATAAAGGGAAATCCTCTATCTGTCATTTTTTGGACATCCTTGCTCAGGAAAGAATGTACAGATTTCAGTTATTCAAAATTTTCAGAGTTATTTTTACATCTAGTGATCACAATGTTGACTAAGACAGAGCAGCCAAGAATAAATGAAGAAATGAAAAAGATATTGCAGTTATCAGAGCAGAGTAAGGTTGGTGATTGGTATTTGTATGAAAAATATACTGAAATTAGAGTCTTTGGGTCAAACTTGTTACCTTACAAGTTATCCAAACACCCTCCAATGAGGATCTATTCCTTGGAGTATATGAGGCAGATCCTAAACTCTGATTCCATAAATTTCATGGCAGCTAAGAAGAAAACAAAATTCAAATTAAGAACCAGATAGGGCCATTTATTTGCAATCACGGGGATGCAGAGAAATAGGCATCTAGTCAGTTATTGGAATATAAATTTGAAGAGAGTTTCCCATGGAACTATCATCCACAAGAGATCTTGAGTAAGAAAAGGGCTAAATGCAAGTTAAAACCCTTTATCCATGAAGCTAAACCAAAAATAGAAAAGTTTTCCAATCAAATTGAATGGAATGAAAACACTTTAATAGATGCAATGAACAAAGGTAATACTAGTCATACCTTGGAGACTGCAAATCAAACAGAGAAGTCCATTAAAAGAGTAAGAGAAGAAGGAGCCTATGTGGCAGAAACTACAACTAAAACCAATTTCAAGCTCATATATAACAAAAAGCCCAAATTAGATTCAACAGGTAAAGGAAAAGTGACAATTGATGTTGAAGAAACAGAGCTTTTAAATACCAATACATATTTTCCAGAGACAAATGTTGCTACTGTAATTATCAATGAGCCAAATTCTAAAAATCAGAATGAAGGAAAAATTAATAATGAAGATGCAAAGTTGATGGAAAGACAACAAAGCATGGAAGCTTCTTCCTCACAGGCAGCTGAGGAAAAGGATTTGGATATTAAAGAGAAATACAAGCAGATTAAACTGGAGAATGAAGAGATAAAGAATAATATTTATTCTCAATATCTCAAACAGACTCCAAGTGTACAAAACAGGCTCCTTTCTACATTTGATTATTCTAATCAAAAGTTAATCATGTCATTATTGCAGCCCATAGTCAAAACTCCTAATATAGTGGCAGATTATAAGAAAGTAGATTTGGAAGTTTAGACAAATAAGATACATGCTCTTGATAAAATTGAGTTCCACAGACAGACCTCTGAAATGTTATATTCTTGTATCACAAACAAGGCCATGAGTGCTCAGAAGCTCCAAACATGCAAGATCAGATGAAGATGGACAAAGCCTCATTGTATGCAAGGATCTAAGGATAAAATCCTTAGAAGAACTAGTTTTGCAGGTAGGATATGATCCTACTAATATCAAAGCAACAGAATTATTGGTGAACAAGAAAAATGAAGATATAGCAACCTTGAGGAAACAAATCAAACTTCCTGAAAGTGAGCATCCTCAAGCAAAAGAAGTCATACAGGAACAGAGTGAAAAATATGACATGATGAATTTAATTCTTCAGTTGACAACCTAGGTTAAGGATATGGAAATATAGATGGACAAACTTGTCTAAGAAAATGAAATAGTGAAAGAACCAGTGATTCCTATAGTCATTCCAGTTATCATTGTAGTAGTACCTACAACTTTAGCTGAAAAGTTGGCACCCAAAGAAACACTGGCTACTGCAGTGCCAGTGAATTATTCCACAACCTCAGCTACTAAATCATCTACAACATCAGTACAACCTAAAGATGAGGCCAGCAAAATAGTGAAAGAAATGGAAGAAATGTCTTTAAAGAAAAATGAGATTAACAGGTTGACAAATATGGTAGAAAATCTTGAGAAAACAAATAAATTAGCTCAGATAAATGCAAAGACACATGAAAAAAATGCCATCAGACTGAATGAAGAGTTAAATAAGTTGTAAAAGGAGTTAACTTTGAAGGATCAGAATGTCATTGAAGCCATCCATGATGTGTGGCCTTCAATTTAGGTAATTTTTTAGCAAAGAGAGTTATTACTAGCAGCCCAAACATAAATTCAAAGGACTCAAACTGAGTTGGCTGAAAAACGAGAGCAAGCTGTAAGGCTGATCACCTTCCTCAATAGTAAAAATAGACATGAGTTGGAAGAACTCAAAATCACAGACAAAACTACAACTATCCTAGGAATTAGGAAAGTCACAACAAAGAAAAATTTTATGAGACAACTGGAAGAAAAGTGTGAAAGTATGAATACTGCCATAACCAGGTTTATGGTTAAGTTCACAAGTTTAAGACAAAAAGGACTACCTGACATTATGGTAATTAATGATAAGCTAATGCCTCAGAATGACTATGATAAGAAGATAAGAGAATTTGAAAAAGAACAGGTAAATAAACCAGCAGGTCAAGGCATGCATCCCAACTGGAAAAGTGTTACTCAAGAGCTTTGAAGACATATTCTACTTGAAACATGAGATAAAGTACTTGCTTGTCATCAAGCCAACCTTTGCTAGATATACTGAAGCTGATGAGCATTTCAAGAAATTAAAAAATATACAAATTCCTAAAAATGAGGACTGGCAAGCACTCACAGATTTACTATGAAGGATAAAGACAGATGAGAGAAGGACTAATTTTTTTTCTAAATTATAGTCAAAGAAGATTTTACAGAAGTAAACAGTTTCTGACTAAGGGTTAAAGAGTATCATTTTAGAGAATATCAGTCAATAAAGAGTATCCGAGAAAGAGTATTAGACAAGGCAGATTAGATTCCAAAAAATATCTATGAACCAGCAAGGAGGACACCAAGGTAGCCAGCTGCATCTTATCCTCAAAACTGTTTCTATTTCTTTTGGATAAATAGGACAACTTGCTGATTTGTTAAGCAGATGTCTCTATTATTTTTGTAAAGATATTTAATTTTCCTAAGATAATTCCTAGAAGTTTTCTAGGATATTTTGTAAAACATTATGTATAAATACTTCATCTTTAGAAGTATTTTGTGTGGAATAAAATTGTTGGGATTGTTATTGTCATTTCTTCTTGGACTTCAAAGATTTTGTGTGTCAAATTTCGAGTTAGCAGACTGGATCAAAACAATTGGCATCATACTTCAGGATTCATGTGATGAGCTATTTGGAGTGAAGTATTTCCTCGCTTTTCATTGTTTTCGTTCTTTGTTACATGCATCCATTTATGTTTATTCAAAATGTAAATGTATAACTAGGAGCATTACTACAAGATTTGTTAAAAGCACCATGTTTTTAACTAGTTATCATTTATATGTTTTCCTCTTATTTCCAGTGTAGGGAACTCTTAGTTGCTCCCTCTCTCATTTGACATCTGCCTACGACTCCTTTTCCGGATCAAAGGATTCTTAAGTTCCCTTTATCCCGATCATACCACCTCATAAAAACAATTTTCCAAGATCTCCAAGGGTTATCTATCTTGAACTGAAGACATTTGATCTTTTTCCCTTGATCCCAGTCCTATTTACTTGATTTTGACTCCTTAGCCCAATGGAAAAATATATTTCCCACTATCCTTCCTTTCAAGTGATTTTTCCCACCAAATCTACCAAAACAAAACCAAAGATGCACTTTTATAACTAGCCTAATATTTGCAAATTAAAATAAAGTTAAATTTTAAAGAGAGAGCCCTCTATGAACCCTAGGAAGGCTAGATCCTAGAGTTTAAAAGTAGGTTTGTGGTTACCTCTAGTATTCTTTGACTAAAAACCATAGTCCTACAACTTTAGAATTACTAGAGTGATAACATTACTGGCGACCATACTGGGAAACTAACCAATCCTCAGTCATAAAACTAGTCTTAAAGAAAATCATTTTATACATCCTTTTACTTTAAGATTGCTTTTATAAATTGTGGTTATTGAAAACAGTAATTATGGCTTCTAGGAAAGTTTATTATACCAGGTCTAACCCGGATCCTAAGCCTGTTGTTATAGTATAAAACCCAGACCAAAATGGTAAAAAGAAAAAATAGTTAGAATATTTAGAAGCTGAAGTATCATTAAAAAGAGTCAATTCATTACCACAAGAGTTAGTAAGTCTGCAAGATATTGATTTTTATCTGAAATTTGAGCATTCTTTATTTATAAGTAAATATGAAAGTGATTTGAAAACTAATATTTTAGACCCTATTTTTATTTCATTCTTAAATACAAAACAGAAAAATATTACAGTAAATTCTAATTCAAAGAAAGTTCAAGATTAGACTAAAATAGAAGAACTTAATGTTACTATTCTCAAAGATATTGATGAAGCTATTGAATTAGCTCAATTTTTGACCTATACAAACAAATCTCCAGTTTCTTAGTTACGTACCACAATAATACCAGCTAAAGATTCATATCTGTATGCTATTACATCATATATAACTTCCACTACCAACTCATCTACAGATCCATTTATCCTTAAATTAACTTTACAGCCTAGAGTACTATTTCCACCACTCACTTCATCCACTTATCCATTAGCTCACATTTTGATTTTTTAAACACATCATCCTCATTCCCTAGTAATTCCATATACATTCCAGTTTCATTTCCCAGCACTTCAACTACAACTTTTAGTTCATTAGCTATCATTTCCAGCACAACCCCAAGCAGTTCTACTTTACCTCCTAGCCAAGCTAAACTTCAAGCTATGGCTACTAGATATGCTCCCATAGTCTTATCACAACAGCTTCATGACATGCCTCAAGACTATCAGAGTAAGATACCACAGTTTGATGCCACTACCCATTATATAGCTCAGCAACACATAAATAAAATGACAGATTTCTTTGAACTCCATGAGATTGATGATTCTAATGTTCAAATGAGGTTATTTGCACAAACATTGACAGGAGAAGTTAAGAAGTGGTTTAGAGGTCTTTCTGCAGGTAGTGTAACCAATTTAGCCGTATTTCATAGATTATTTTTAAATAAATGGGAAAAGAAAAATAATCCACTCCAAATTTTGTCTGAATTTGATACCATGAGAAGAGCTCCAAATGAGACAGTCTAAGACTATTGCACTAGATATAACAGTGTTTACGATTCCATCCCTGCAAATATTAAAACCACCCCTGATAATGTCTTACTAAAATTCCATGATGGATTTGACATGGACATGGCTTATCAATTGAGGGAAAGAAATGTAGAAAACTTAGAAATAATGCAAATAGATGTTGTTAGTGTAGAAGTAAACATTTTAGCCAGAAAATCTAGACTAAGAAATGAGAGAAGAGTGACCATTAAAGAAGAAAATTCCAATTCAGACTAAAAAATAGACATGTTAGCTAAAACTTTAGACAGGATGATGGATATATTATACAACATAGAGAGCAGACCTCAGTGGGATAACCAACAATAGATCAGAAATCCCAATTTCAGAAAAAATATAAATTCAGAGAAAGTAAAAGAAATAGCTCCGGACCAAACAATAAGGCCCCCATTCCAAGAGAACTGTGTTGAAAGTTCTCAGAATAATGATGATGATGAGGATGCAATAAATCTAATGGGAATAAATGATAATAATACTATCTTTCTCACTCAGGAAGATCAAGAATTATTTGAACTCCAACAACTCAAATTAGATTCAAGTGAATCCTTTGATTATAAACAAGGTTATGATTATGCTATAAATGAAATACACAGTCAATATGACCTTAGAAATAAGAAAAATAATGAGTCTTCTACCAAGAAAACTTCCAAACTCGGAATAAGAAGACAATAGAAGCTCCAAAAAAAAAGTTCTGCAAATTCTCCCAAGGGAAAATAAGTAAAACTCTAGTTCTTCCCAAAACATTTCTAGTCCTAAAAATGCATCAAGCCCTAAAATTGTTGATATTATTGATGAAGTTGCTCAAGCTACAAGAGATTCACAGAAATATACTACTACTAAAGCTTCTAATTCTATTAAAACGAAAAATTTAGATCCTAAAAAACCTTCTGTTGACCCTAAATCAGTAGATCCAAAAACTACTACTTCAAAATATCTGCTGATAATTCTAAGTTTGAAAGAACATCTACTGCTTCACAAACAATCCCTGAAAAGAAAGTTAGGAGCAGTAAAACACAATAAACTCAAACAGAGAATGTAGAACCTCTTGAAAATGAAAATATAACTGTAGAAAAACAAGACAAACCAACACAAACTACAGTTACCAAAGAAGAATTGATTCAAATCAGTAAATCTCAACCTACATTCAACATACAATCTGAAATTGCAAAGCTAAAAATACCAATTCCTCTAACTGAATTGGTAAAACATGACTTGTATAAATAAATCATAACTGAAACATTAAACATGAATGATGGAGAAGATTCCATAAATCTAAATGATGATCATCCAGAGTTGATTTTTGGCCCAGATGTGAATGGAAAACATGCAGATGGAGTAGTTCCTCCATTTTATACTAGTCTTACCATTCATGATCAAATTTTACATAATGCCATGCTAGATTTAGGAGCTTCCCATAATCTAATTCCTAAAGCCATAATGGAAACTCTCAATCTAGAAATCACAAGGCCCTACAAAGATTTGTTTTCATTTGATTCAAGTAAAGTTAAATGCCTAGGTTTAATCAAATATTTGTGTGTAACACTAGTTCAATATCCTAGTAAGAGTATATTATTGGAAATTGTAGTAGCTGATATCTCACCTAAATATGGAATGTTACTTTCTAGCTCATGGAGGGAAAAGTTGCAAGGATCTCTACAATTGGACATTTCTTATGCTAATATATCAGTTTTTGGTCAGCCTAAAAAGTTATATAGGGAAACATTGATGAAGTACATGGTTAGTAGCACAGAAAGATCTATAAATTACAAAATTTACTCTACACCAACTGATCTTGATTCTTTTATCTTATGTAACTCTGAAACCAATGAAATCCAAACTGAACTAATAGAGAAAAAGAAAACACCAAACAATGATAATATTTTTCATGAATCTCTATGGTATTTAGACTTTGATGTGTCAGTAAATAAGTTAGGAGCAGGAGCAGGATTTTGGATAACCAACATGGAGACTAATCACTCAGAAGGCCATGCTTTCAAGCTCAATTTCAAATGTACCAATAATATGGCTGGGTATGAAGTCCTCATTCTAGGACTCCAAATTATTAGGAACTCAGGAGGTAAAAGAATATTAATCATGGGAGGTTCAGAGTTGATCATAAAACAAGTAAATGGAGTATATTATGTTTACAATCCTAGACTAAGCAAATACAAAGACATTGTGATAGATTTAACTGATGATTTATTGGAATGTACTTTTGCTGCTATACCTAGAAAACAAAATATACAAGCTCACTGTCTAGCAACCTTTTCTAGTACATGCAATTTACCATTCCAACCTAAGAACAGATATACTGTTGAAGTAAAAAATAGGCCAATAATTCTAGACAACCTTAAGTATTGGAAATTTTTTCTCGAGATGAACAGATTTACAATTTTATAAACAATGAAGGTGAATTTCAGAACTGTAAGATAGACACAAATTATACTATAGATCAAGATTTAGATTGTGAAATAGATTTGAATAACTTAGACGTAAATAGAATAAAGCTTGATAAACCAACTAGATTTATTCAATTAGATATAGATAGATTAGAGAAAGTAGAGATTGAAGAAATTATTGATGATGAATGATATATATTGAATCTTAAGGATAATTTCTTACCCAAAGATTTAACTCCCTTAGAACATCTTTTTCACTCAAATGATGTAGCTAGAAAACCCAAAATGGAGCCAGTTAGATCTGATATAGAAGAATGAAATATTGGTACAGAGTTAAAACCCAAAATAATCAAACTTTCCAAAACATTACCTCAACAAGAAAAGGAAAAATACATTACTCTTTTAAAGGAATATCAAGATGTTTTTGCCTGGAGTTATGAGGATCTCAAATCCTATGATACCAGCATAATCCAACATATAATTCTAATAAAAGAAGACCAAAAGCCATTTAAACAAAAGTTGAGAAGAATTAACCTAGTTTTATTACCTTTGATAGAAAAAGAAGTGAAAAGAATGTATGATGCAGAGACAATTGCACCAATCATATATTCTGATTGGGTTTCCAACCTAGTTCCAATAAGAAAGAAAACATGAGAGATTAGATTATGCGTCGAATTTAGGAATCTAAACAAAGTGTCCTTGAAAGATAAATACCCTTTACCTAAAATGGATCATATATTACAAAGGGTAGTCGGCTCTTCTAGGATGTCATTTTTAGATGGTTTTTCGGGATACAACCAGATTTTAGTCCAAAAATAAGATCAAGCCAAAACAACATTTACTACTCCTTGGGGCACTTTTATGTATGTAAAAATGCCTTTTGGTCTAATGAATGCAGGAGCAACCTTTCAAAGGGCTATGGACATAGCCTTTGCAAAGGAAATACATGATTTCTTAGTAATTTACTTAGATGAAATTACTATGTTTTCCAAAACTAATAATGAACACTTGGATCATTTGAGACAAGTTTTTATTAAGTGTAGGAAATTTGGCATCTCTTTGAATCCTAAGAAACTTTTATTTGGATTAGAAGAAGGTAAGTTACTTGGACACATAATTTCTAAAGAAGGAATCAGAATAGATCCTGCTAGGATAGAAGCAATGCTTAACATTAGTCCACCAAGAAACATCAAATAATTACGAGCCTTTCTAGGTAAGATTAATTTTTTAAGAAGATTTATATCTAATTTAGCTAAGATAATTAGAGAACTAAATAACATGCTTAAAAAATATTCAGTTCTTAAATGGACTATTGAGGCCAAATAGTCATTCGACTCCATCAAAAAATCCTTAACCAAAACTCCAGTCCTAATAAGTCCTGACTTTAAGAAAGATTTCATAATTTTTTCATTTGCTTCAGAACACACCATTGTTGTAGTTTTACTGCAGAAAAATGACCAAGTATTTGAAAAACCCATAGCTTTCTTCAATAAGACCCTTAGAGATTCCCATTTGAAGTAAAAAATTATGGAGAAACAAGCCCTAGCTTTGGTTAAGGCCATTAAATACTTTAGAGTTTAGATTCTCTACTCTCATATCATTGCCTATGTCCCAAATTCTGTAGTAAAAGACATTCTTACTCAGGATGGTCCTGATGGAAGAATATGTAAGTGGATTGCCACTATATTAGACTATGACATAGAAATAAAACCCACATAACTGATCAAAGGTCAAGGATTAGCCAGACTTATGGTTGAATCTAACTGTAATGCCCTAGACATAAATTTTATTTCCCAAGTAGATGATCAGGAAGAGATGGCGACTCCAACGATCAGTAAAGCCTTCTCAGACTCACCTTGGTATACAGATATCATATTTGTACTCCTAAAATTACAAGCTCCTCCTGTATTGTCAAGAAACAAAGCTATATTCTTAAAACTAAAGGTAGTAAGATTTTGCATTTTAGACAATGTACTTTTTTGGAGAGATCATAGTGGGATTTTATTAAATTGTTTATTAAAGGAAGTAGCTGACAAAATACTTGAAGAATTTCATGCAGGTGACTGTGGAGGACATCTATATTGGAAAAATATTGAATTTTATAGGGTCCTAATAGTGGCTCCAGCTGGGGATGGCACTTCTCCAAATAAAGTGTCAAGAACCTACGACCAGTAGCCTTGAATGCTCCATTTTCTGCAAAAAAATTCATCTGATTTCTTTTTTATGTTCTATGACTACTCATAAAACTAGTCTTAGGGCCTTCTCCATGGGCTTCAACCTTTCTTAATGAATTATTCAAATCACAAACTGTAAAAAGTGGTATTTAAAATTATGAAAAACCAACCTGAATTTCAAAGTAAATAGTGTTTCAGTTGTTAGAAATACTAAGAGGGGGGGGGGGGGGTGAATCAGTATTCCTTTCAATTAGAGCATTAGTTAATCTTCAATTATTATCAATGTTTGTACAATGATAGCAGTAAACAAAAGGAACACAAATGCACACAGTTTTTAAGGTGAAAAACCACTCTGGTACAAAAACCACCTAATGATTTTCTAATAATTCTTTAATATTCAACTCCAATTGAAAATAAAGCTCCAACTTCCTAGAATCTAGAAAAGCATTATTCTCCAGCTCCCACTAGAAGGATGATCCAATGCCCGAGACTCTTCAGTAGTCAATTGAATGGATGCCCTAACACCCAATGAGCTACAACTCACCCTAGCACCACCATAACACCCTTATTTTTTCACAGGCTTGAACTTATTGGTGACTTCATGCACCAGCCTAGCACCACCCTACCACCCTATAAAAGAATAAACGAATAATGGACTCCAGTACCAAGGAAAATGGTCCACTTTACAATGATAAAGAATGATGTAGAAGAAGAAGACACACTAAACCATAACCCCAACTATGACACAACCACCTAATGATGATCATATATCTCTCGACACTGCCTCTTCAACTCTTGGCAGATAGACACTATTACAATTTTTACAATAATGTATTTACAATGACTTAATACAATGATACCTTTAGAGTGACTGTATGCAGTCCTTCCCACTTGAAGACTTCATGTGATGAAATTCTTGCTGCTGTTCTGCACCTTGATTTCTGCTCTTGTCATGCTACCCTCTGTTTCACCTTGCTTTTATTTTCTGCCCTAGAAAGTCTGGTCCTTTGCAGCCCTTGACAACACATGATTTGGATTTTTCTTGCCTTCTAGGAGCTTGATATTGAATCTGGTGTATCTTTGTTATTTCAGATCCCTAATATGTGATTTTCAGTCTTGTAGTATTCCTCTGAGTCTTCATTCCAATGCCACAGTTCTGACCATTTGGATTCTTCAAGGGAGAGTTATGCCCAATCTCTCACAATGCCTTAATTATGGACTATTTTAGTAGAAAAAACTTGTACGAAATGCCACATGTCATTGTTTCCTCATTCGGCTCTGAAATTGATACAACGAAAGCTATAGTCTGTGTAATATCTTCCGATTTTTACATAATTCAAATCTGATACTCATAGAGAGAGTTATGACAATTTTCCCAAGGTCACTTCTTTGAGATGAATTTCAGGAGCCTGCAAAAACATTGTCTTCCACAGATCATATCTCCGAATATATTGCACACCTTGTTTTGAAATTTTTACAGGAGCTTCCTCGGGATTTTGGCTACACCTCGTACAAAATTCATCTTCTGAACCTTCGTAGAAAAAAATTTAGAGCTAAAAATCCATGATGACCTGTTTAATATAGCGAAATCCCTACATAAGGAGGATATGAGGATCACAATTTATATAAATGCTTAGGTTGAGAGGGGCTTCAACAAGTAAATGTGGGAGGGATTTTAAGAGCTTAAAAATTATTAATTATTAACTTTTCAATGACCCATGCCACAACCCCGTGGGGTTTTAGCCCACTAACTGGGGTTACAAACTTCGAACATGAATATCTCTCAAACCGTGGAAAATTACGTGTCGTGCCATATATCAACATAAAAATATCGACAAGTAGAAAACATCAAAAGAATTCTTGACCCAAAATATAGTAATTTGGTAGGTAAAAATTCTCATGCAATATTGGGGTAGCCCCTAGTGCTTCTTGGGTTGACATCAATGACAATTGTTGATCAACAATCTCCCCCTTTGGCATTGATGGAAACACAACTAATCCCCCTGTGATCATGACACCTCTTCCAATAACATTCTCTCCCCCTTTGACATCAATGGAAAAGGTAACTCCCCCTGATACACAACCATCTTGCAGACCTGTACACACTTCCACTCCCCCTAACACACAACCATCCTGCAGACTTGTACACATTGCCACTCCCCCTTTATATTTTGAAAAAGGAAAATCTAATGAGAAATTGGGAGAATCCCAAGCTTCTGGCAAAGATATTCTAATGCTTCACGAGTACTCTCATGATCATCAATGCTTCCTGCCCAATCTACATCTATAAAGGCATGAATAATGAGATTGTTACCCTTGGGATACCACAAGCCATATTCTATTTTTCCCTTTATATATTGAAGAATTCTTTTGATGGCAATAATATGTGATTCTTTTGGTGCTGCTTGGAATCTTGCTACTTGTCCAACTACTTGCATAACATCTGGTCGGGAGGCTATTAAATATAGAAGACTACCAATCATAGATCTGTACAACCTTTGATCCACATCCTTAGATGAGTCATCTATGCTCAATTTGCAGCCTATTACCATCGGAGTAAGGATGGGTTTGCAATATTCCATTTTGAATTTCTTGAGCATTTCCTTGATGTACTTGGCTTGACATATAAATATTCTTTTCTCTTGCTGAGATATTTGAAGCCCTAAGAAGTATGTCTGCTCACCAAGTAAAAACATCTCGAAATCACTTTGCATCTTTGTAGAAAACTTCTTACTTAGTCGATCATCATTGCTACCAAATATTATATCATCCTTGTCTGCTCAATTTAGTGTTCCTAAATTGATGTCATAAATTTTCAACCAGGGTTAGTAAAATGTTGAAGTGAAGTGCACTATATGTGCCTAGGTATCTGTTTCTCACTACGTTGTGTTTAGTGTTTTTCCAATGTTTATGGTTTTGTGTTTTTATTCTTAAGAGGAAAAGAACTAAGTGTTGGTAAAGAGAAGTTGTTGGTCACACTAAAACAGAGAAAAACCTATTTAACAAGAAAAATAACTCATAACATGAATTCAATAACTCATAACATGAACTCATTCCAATTCATTCATTAGAAATATGTTGGAATAACTTGAGAAAAGGACAAGTTTAATGAAATGAGGTTCTTCTAAGTAAACAACATTCTACAATATCACAGAGAAAATCCCATCCATGGATAGAGATTTATTGGAACACATTTGGAAAAGATAGTCTGCAACATAGTGAAGAATTCTACTCTAAATTAACCTATGACACCAAAATTAATCCATTCCACAACTCAAAATATCACTGTTAAACCTCATTCAAGAATTAGAAGTCTTTTGGAATAGCTTTTGGAAAAGAGGCAGTTTGTGAAATTATGAGAAGTTGCAGAACAATCAAGACTTCAAAATGACATTACCAATTCTTGTTCCTATGATGATGATGTATTAGTAGAAGTTAAGAACAAGAATGGTTTGTAAATAATGAAGGCCATCAAGTCTAACTTAACAACTAGAATACAACTGACTAATAAAACTAAAAATACAATGGATAAAACTGAACTAGAATGCAATCATTCAAACTTGAAATACAGTGAACATAATTGAACTAGAATTCCATTAACCTCCGGAGTTTTACAACTAAACTAAAATGCAACTAATCACTAAAATACTACAGCTTTGTCTCATTCGGTGTTAGTGGTATTTTGGAACAATTCATAGAACAAGACTGGCTGTAATATGTGATGTAAATGAGCATAAAAACATAAAGTTCAAAAAAATGAAACTAAGCTCTAAAACACCACAGCTAAGTCTCACTCAGTGTTAGTGATATTTTGGAATAATTCGTAAGAACAAGACAAGCTATAACAATTGATGTAATTGAGCACAAAAACGTAAAGTTCAGAAAAAATGCAACTAACTCCTAAAATACTACAGTTATATCTCATTCAATGTTAGTGATATTTTGGAACAATTAGTAAGAATAAGACTGACTGTAGCATCCAATGCAAGTGAGTATAAAACACAAAGTTCATAAAATTGCTTAAGCTAGGAATGCAACAAGGCTAAAGTTACTTATCTAAACAATGTGCACAGAGCTTCTCGGGCAGTAGGGGCCCTCTACCACCAGATTAGCGTACAAATCTCCTCAAGATTGCCTCGGATCTTGCAATAAAGCGGTACTTATTTCATTAAAGGAAAAGTATTTCAAAAACATAGTATTATGGTCTTTTGAGATCTAGCAACAAAACATCAATCTAGCTAGTTGTCTCTCGGTCTTCCAAGTCATTCTTATAAAAGAAATACATAACTACCCTTGAGAAGAAACAATAACAAGTGTATTTTTCAATCAAAATCAAATTAGAACTCTTATGGAAGCCTCGTACTTTGTTGGAGACATCTGTAGAGTCCCTGTCCTGGTAGGAATCTGCTTCTTGGCTTTGATCTCTTCCACGTGCATAACCACCTGTAGCTTCTTTCTCAGACTTAGTAGAGAGCAATAAATGATGTGGGAGTGTTTTGGAATTCAACCATATGTGTTTTCCCTTGTAGTGACACCTGTAACCTGTGAGAACATGAAGATAGCTGCGGAATAGGCGACTGGCTACAGAATGGCTGCATTCTGTAGCTGAGTCTAGTCAAAAATTACTACAACAACAAAACCATGAAAATATAGCAAGTCAGTCATTTTATACATTCCTAAAGTGAATTTAATCAATCCTATTGACCATTTAATCCTGTAATTGATAAGGGACAAAGGAAATGAAGTGAAATTTGGTGAAGGGAAAGGACATCTTTGGGGCTCAACATACCCCCACTGCAAAGTTTTTGCATGTCCTCATGCAATCAACTCATATATTCTGAGACTTCTGCTAGGACATCTAGGCTCCTTCTTCTGCTTTGCCTGATAGTTAATGGCCTCCTAGGCTTCTTTATGACCAACTTGAATCTCAAATTTATAAGTGCCCTGCTCAACTTTTTGTTTTTCTTCTTCAATTTCTCACTAGCCTTGTACAATTTTTCCATTTGTAGAGAGAGAGTTGTATTCATATCACTTTTAAACTTAACTTGCTCCCTTAAAATGTCATTCTCATTCTTGATATGCCTATTGAGTACTTCTAACTCATATTTATCTCTTCTTAGCATATCAATTGCAGATTCTGGTGGGCTAGGAGTTATGTCTCTACTTTCTAAGGCTCTCTTATCTAATGTCTCAACATAATTATAAATTTGTTGTTGGGCTGGGTCTATCTTCGGATCTCCTTCATCAAGATCCTCCTCATACTAGTACTCAGGTGATCTAGCAGTTGGTGTCTCTTCATCCTCAATGTTTATAATTCCCATTTGTCTAACCCCTGTTTTCTTCAATATACCTCTAAGCCTGTGGCTTCGTCTTGGTTGAGATGGTCCTTCACCTCTCTCCTTGGCATACCTTCTTGTCATCTTCTCCTTTTTAAGTTGTTTCTTAATTTCATTCAATTTCTCAGAAATTATCCCCTCACTGTCGTCTTGTATGGACTTACCAGTTTTAGTTTCAACAGCTTTGGAAATTTTCCCTCTCCTGCTTCTTCTTGTAAGTTTGCCTTCAGATGGAGATTCCTTTGGTTCTTCAAAGTGATTCCTCACTAAAAACTCATCCCAATTGTCTCCCACCTTTCTCAAATGATGTTCAATCAGGATTTTAACCAGGCCGTGATGGTACAAAGTGGTTTCCAGGAATTGAACCCTCTTTTGAACATTAGAGGCTATTATCTTTAGACTATGAAGTAGGAAAAAGGGTAAATTGATTTCTTCATCTAAGAAATGCATCATTATCCGAATATGATAAATATATAAGGTACCAAACCTTCCCTCACAAGTTATAAATTTTTTCAAAATGAGCAACATATTCTACCATTTATTCTTTAGTGTTGAGATAGGAATTCCCTTCTTAAAAATGGAAACATCCATACCTGGTGTTTTAAGCATTTTCCTCCATGCCTCATTATGAAATTCCCTATTTTTTAACCATCGTTCTCCTTGCCTGGGTAATTCTGCTGCTTCTGCAATGAAAGCTTCTATAATAGTGAATTTAACATCTCCTATTTCGACTTCTACTCCATTGAAGGACCGTGCAAATGTTGTAGTTACCTCTTTATGAAAACCATTGAATTTTTCCAAAAATTGTAACCACCTAGCCTGTTGTGGCATTTCTCTAATTTGTGGGTAACCCTCCAAGTATTTGGTTCTGACTGGTTCAGACCTCACTATGAGACCCATGGCTTCTCTTCTCAACCTTCAGTTTACTGCTCTTCTATCCACGGTGAAAATGGCTGTTAAAGAGTTGTTTTTACCCCAAAGGTGCTTTCTCTGTTTATGCAGTAGGAATTAGCTACGGAAGGATGACATGAAGAGGTTATAGAATGAGTGAAATGTAGTGAGGGTGATTTACACAAATGAATGAGTTTGAGAGCCATCATGGGAGAAAAGACCGCGGAAATATTTCGTGCGAAATTCAAAATCATCACTGAATACTTCGGCCTAGTGATGTGACTGATTAGGTCACTTTAGTACTTAACCATTAAGTTTTAAATGATGATTTGATATGGCGAAGTGGAGGGGATTTTGTCCAAATTTTTTATGATAGGTTTTAATAGGCATGATCAACACGAATAGTTAAAACAAATTTTTGAATCATACATGACTTAACTATACTATAACTTTCATGTTCTGTCATCATAATAATTTTACAACTTTACCTTTGCCTTTCCTTTAATTTTTTTGGTTTTGATATGCTTTGTCCTCCTTTGAAAATCATTGATTCTTCAGTCTTCATAATTCCTTTGATTTTTCTTCTTGACATAGGTGTGCAGGGTCAATTTGTTGCTGAACAAGTGTTGTTGGATAATTTCCTTCAGGATATCTGGCTGCAGAATGTCTAGCTGGCTGCAGAATGTACTTGTAGGAACTTTGAAACATGGAATGGAATGTTGTATGAAATGGATCATGAAATATGGTGGAATGGCTCAGGAGTGAAGTGAAATGTAATGGAATGAAATGAATCACAATTGTGAAGTGGAATGAACCATAAAAAGTGGTCTGCAACTCATGATTTGTAATACTCAATCTGCAGAAAGAGATCAAATTTAGAAATCTGAGATGGAAATGAAATGGACCATGAAATGGAGTGAATGAAATATGGATGAATGGAGTGAATGAAATATGAATGAATGGAGACATGATGGAGTGAGACTTATGATTTTGTGATAGCTGCTTGCAGAAAAAGAACAAATTTGAAAAGCTAAAGTGTCAGAAGGATTCTGATTTTCACTTTATCTTTTTTGTATAAACATGCTAATCAATGATTAGTTTTCATGTTTATGCTTTATTTTTTTATTTTTATTTTCATGCATTTGAATTCAGAAAATTCAACTAAGTTGATGAAGAAGAAAAATTCTTCTTCATTAACTTTACATCACTGTTTTCCTGGAATCTCTTGACAAATTATTCTCTTGAAAGTGGCTTATGATACAGCTTTAATCTATGACCATTTACAAGAAAAGTGACCTTCTCTTCATCTATTGTCCTGATTTTTATTGCTCCATTGTCAAAAATTCTCATAATTTCATATGGCCCAAGCCAATGTGTTTGGAATTTACCTTGAAAATCTTTGAAATTTGAATCAAACAAGAGAGCCCAGTCACCTTCTTTGAACTTCTTTTCCTTGATGTACTTATCATGCCATCTAGTCCTTTGTTGTTGGACTATACTTGTTTTCTGAACTGCATCTTGTCTGATCTCATCCAATTCATTAATCTGCTCCAATCTGTGCTTTTGTGCCTCTGTTAGATCAAGTCCTAGCTGAACTTCCATTTTAAAAGTTTGAATCTGAAACTCTATGGGAAACAAAACTTGTTTTCCATAAACAAGTTCATAGGGAGTATGACCTGTTGTGCTTCTCCATGTAGTTCTATAGGTCCACAAGGCTTCAGGAAGCCTATCTGCCCAATCTCTTCTATGTAAATGAACAGTCTTTGTTAGGATTCCTTCAATGACTTTATTGGTAGATTCCACTTGACCATTTGCTTGTCGATGATAAGGAGTAGATTTTCTGTGTCTAATTTTGTACCTCTCTATCATTTGTTCCACTAGCCTTGATGTGAATTGAGATCCTTGATCTGTAACAATTTCCCTTGGGACACCAAAGCGAGTAAAAATATCCTCAAAAAGAAAATTAACTACGGATGCTTCAGTAGCAGAAAGTAATGGCTTGGCTTCTACCCATTTGTTAACATAATCATTGCAAACTAATATATATTTCTTTTGTCTTGATGGAGGACTAATAGGTCCTACAAAATCTAAAGAGCATTTTTCAAAAGGTTCAATATGTACCTGAGGCTGCAATGGCATCTCACCTAAAGGAGAAGGTTTCCCTACCCTTTGGCAACTGTCACACCTTTTGACATACTCTTTAGCATCTTTAAAAAGGGATGGCCAATAGTATCCTAAATGAAGGAACTCTTTAGCATCTTTAAAAAGGGATGGCCAATAGTATCCTAAATGAAGGACCTTATAAGCTGTCCTCTTATCAGCAAAGTGTCCGCCACAAGGTTCATCATGACATGCCTTGAGGATCTCGGGCATCTCATCTTCCCGAACACATATTCTAATGATAAAATCTGGACCTGTTTTTTATAACTCATTAGCAACCCATGAATATTTTTCACTGTCATAAATGATCTTTCTTTTGTCTCTTGCATTCATTATTGAAGGAAATTTCCCTGAAACTAAATAATTAGCAATGTCAGCAAACCAAGGAGTTTGAGTAGAAATTGCAAAAGATATTCATCAGGGAATTGATCTTCAACTGGAGTATTGTCTTTGATGTTTTGGAGTCTAGATAGGAAATCAGCTACTGTGTTTTGTTTTCCAGACCTATCTAGAATGGTAATGTTGAATTCTTGTAAAAGCAATAACCATCTTATGACTTTGCCATTAGTAATTGATTTGTTCATTAGATATCTAATTGCAGAGTGATCTGTGTGAACAAAAGTTTCATAGCCTGTTATATAGTGTCTGAATTTGTTTATGGCATGAACAACAGCTAAAAACTCTTTTTCAGTTACAGTATAGTTTAACTCCGAAGGAGTCAAATTTTTACTGGTATAGTAGATGGCATAAGGAATCAGGTCTTTTTGTCCCAATACTGCTCCTAGAGCTGTATCTGAGGCATCTATTGAAATATGAAAAGGTAACTTCCAGTTAGGTCCCCTTAAAATAGGTGCTTCAGAAATTTTTGTTTTCAGGGTCTCAAAGGCTAACTGGCAATCAGGATTCCACTTGAATTCACAGTCTTTGGTAAGTAATTTGAAAAGTGGAGATGTTATCTTGGTGAAGTTTTCTATAAACCTTCGATAATATCCTGTAAATCCTAGAAAACTCCTAACATCTTTTTGACAACTTGGAATAGATAAGTTAGAGATGACTTCAACTTTTGACTCATCAACTCTAATCCCATCCCCTGAAATGTGATGTCCTAAAACAATTCCTTCAATAAACATCATAAAACACTTCTCATGACTAAGTGAAAGATTTGCTTCTTTACATCTCTTTAAAACTTTTTCCAAGTTTGTTAAGGCTTCTTCAAATGTGTTTCCATAAACTATGAAATCATCCATATATACCTCTACACAATCATGTATTAGATCTGAAAAAATTCCTAGTACCGCCCTTTGAAATGTTGCAGGTGCATTGCATAATCCAAATGGAAATACTCGGTAAGCATAGGTACCCCAAGGACAGGTAAATGTAGTTTTGTCTTGATCTTCAAATGCTACTTGGATTTGGTTATAACCACTAAACCCATCTAAAAATGAGAAGTACTTTTTGCTAGCTAATGTATCTAACACCTGATCTATGAAAGGTAGGGGAAAATGATCTTTAAGAGTAGCTTTGTTTAATTCTCGGTAGTCAATACATACCCTCCATTTACCATTTTTCTTTGGCACAATTGCCAAAGGAGAAACCCACTGACTATTTGAAATGGGATAGATAAAGTTGACATTTAACAATTTCTGCAATTCTTCCTTAACAATCTCCCTAATATTTGGATTCATCCGTCTCTAAGGTTGTCTGATTGGTTTACAATTTTCCTCTATGTAGATGTGATGAGTGCAAGTCTTGGGGCTTATCCCTTTCATATCGGTGTACTCCCATGCATATGCAGAACAATGTCTCTGTAATATCTTGACTAGCTCTACTTGTTGAGATTTCTCTAGGTTCTTGTTTATGTTTAAAGTTTTGCCTGGAAATATCTCAATTTTAGAGCTGCCAAATTTATCCATGGAATAGAGAGACATATGTCTTGATGATAAAAACTCAATGTTGGATTCTTCTTGAAATTGTTCATGTTTGTATTCCGAAGAGGATTCAAAGTTTTCTAAGGTATTCAGAATCTGGCTATCTTCACTAATTTCTGAAATTGTGAAGAGAGGTTGTAAGTCTTCTTCATCTTCTATCCATTGAGTATCATCTAATTCTGTAATTGTTTTTGCTGGAGGATACAAGGTAAATTTCTTGGTTGAACTACCATCAGAGATGTACATATCATCGGATCTACAACTAATGAAAGCATCAGCTGTAGCTAACCAAGGTCTTCCTAATATAATAGGATGCCCTCCTAGATTATTCTTAGGAGTTAGGATCATAAAATCCATAGGATACTCCCAAGAATCTAGGGACACTGGAATGTCTTCTATTACCCCATCAAGTTTGATCACAGATCTGTCTGCTAATTGTAATAATGTGGGTGTAAAAAGAAGATTAGAAAGTTTCAGTTTATCCATGATTTGTCTACTCATGATATTGATTGCTGCTCCTAAATCAATGAGTGTGTTTTGGATCTCAATTCCATTGATGTGAATTTTAACAACTGGATTTCCTGGGTCTAGATACTTTGGAATAACAATCTTACCCATCATGATATCTGCTATTTTTCCTGCCAGTTGAATTTTCTTTGTCTCTCTTATTCTTTTTCTTGTTTTCTTCATGCTCAACTCCTTTATTGTCTTTGCTAAAATTTGAATTTCCTTGATAGCTTGTAATAATGGAATCTTAATACAAACATTTCTCAGCTCATCTAGGAAATCATAATTAGGCACCATAATTTGTTTTTCTACACCTCTATCAATTTGTAATCTTTCTGGAAAGGGAGGTGTAGAAGTGGATGTTGATGGTTGTTCTAATATAGGAGTTGAAATTATTGGTTCTTTTTGTTTTGATTTTTCAATGTTTAGGTCTTGGAAAGGTGTGTTCTCTTCAAGACTTTTATTCACCAGTAGAGAATCTTCCTCAGATTTGTTTTGCTCTTGTATGATTACAGAAGGTTTCTTCTTTTCAAGTATTCTTCCAGACCTAAGTTGAACATCACTAAGGTCTAAAGGAGTAATCAAATAAGTTGGAAACTGTTGGCCTTCTATCATGTATGTATTCTGAGGATTTTTATTGTTGGGGTTTGGTATGGGTTGGGCAGGCATCTAATTTGTTTTTTGAGGAAATGGTAATGAAGTGGTGGATTTTGATGATTATGTTGAGGATTTTGTTGAAAATTTTGTTGAGGAGGGAAATGTGGATATGGTGGATAGGATGGTGGATACTGATAGTACTGAGAGTATCTTCCATAGGGATTTTGGGCTCCTTGTGTCCAAGTTTGAGATTGATTTTGAAATTGGGGCCAAGGTTGCTGCCAAGAATTTCAATTTGGTGGGGGTTGATTATAGAGTTGATCATGGAATCCTTGTGTTTGAGGTCCTTGCCAAGGCCTCCTAGATGTTGGGAAAAATACTGAGAGGGGGGGGGGTGAATCAGTATTTAGGGCAAACTGAAACTTTTTACTTTTTCATGCTCTAAAACCCATACGCTACTTTGCTGAAGCCAACTAGCGTATACACGCGGATATCCTTCATAAAACTCGCGTATACACAGAGATCTAATTATGCCATTAGTTCTTCACTTATATCATTCCATCATTCATTCATTAGATGTTCTATAAATAGTAAACATGCAAGAAGAACAGAATAAACCATCACACAAAGCATCACACATGAACACCAGATTTTTGTGAAACCCAAGCTCTGAGAAACCACCTCCGCCGCAATGTCAAATTCCCTTCAATATTTTATTATAGAGAAAACATCTTACAACATATGTCAGGCAAAGATTTTACCAAGACGTTGTGCACCACCTGCTACTGCTATCACCTCTCCTCGGAAGGGGAGCTCCAACCCCCAACTCGTTTACCTACCTCTCTTGGAAGGGAGCTACGACCCCTCGACTCGTTTACTCACCTCTCCCCGGAAGGAGCCACGACCCCCCGCATCTCGTTTACCAGCCCTCACCCGGAAGGGAGCAACGACCCCCCGACCGAAGGCTACAAACCCTCGCACCTCTATGGACCACGTTTCATCAATTTTCACACCGATCCAAAGCTTCCTTTAGGACACCACTTGCAGGCCACATTTCATCATATTTTCAAACCGGACCCTTTCCATACTTTTAAGCACAGTCAACCATGAAACAGATACATATAACTCACTGACAGATATCAGTAAACCAGCAGAACAGATCAGACATTTCTTACCACAGACTTCAGCAAACCCTAGTTTGCATACGCGCTTTCCTTTCACTTATGTCGTGTATATACGCGCTTTCCACCACTATCCCCACAGATATCCGTACAAGCTTCATCACAGATACGTTAGCTTTTTCTTCGCAGAAGCGTATATACGCGCTTCCTCTGCGGCGAAGTAGCGTATGGATCTTCAATCATTACAGAGCAGCATACTTCATCAGATCAGATGTTCAGTTCAGATTCAACCCTTTACTTCAGTCAAATGTTCGCCTCATCACAGATCTAATCACTCCATAAACAAATCTAGTAGATACAAGTACATTTCGTACTCAGATATCCCGCTTCATCATTTCTTCATAGGTGCATCATAGATTCAGATCTATCATCAAACCTTTACCCTTTCCATACAGATATACTTCATAGAGAAGTAATCATTCAAGTTCAGACATCTTGCTCCCACACACATGATTTGCACAATGAATTTCTTCTCCTTATATAGGTTTATCCTTTTTCAATACCACGAGCCAAAACAATACCACGAGCCTTCAATACCATGGGCCCCTTTTTCAATACCATGAGCCAAACCAATACCATGAGCCTTCAATACCACGAGCCCCTGGATTTGCACTTTTTGAGCGCTTTTGCCCATACGCGACTTGGAACGTTCTTTTCCGTGTGCATACGCGACTTCCCTTAGACAGATCCGCGTATTCCTTGAAACATACTCTTTTCATCATATATTTAGCACATGCTGAATTTCTTTCTTCATTGCCTTCTGTACTCACTGTAGATACATCAGATTTAGATCATCAAGAACATATTTTAGCAAGCACAACTTAAGTAAGTTTCCATCATCTTTATCAAGTGGGTTGCCTTTCAGGGACAACACTCAACATCATAATATCAACAAGCATCATATCACATCAGATTTACATCATTTACCAAGCCCATCAAGTCAAGAATAACTTCATCAGGTGGATTGCCATCAAGGACAACACATGTCAACAGTCTCATGTCTTCATCTTCATTCAGTGGGTTGCCATCAAGGACAACACTCTGCATCATATTGCCAACACTAGAGACAAAATTGAGAGATTATGTGGAATTTGTAGGGATTTCTTCTTGAAAGACAACATTAAGACCAGGAAGTGAAGGACAACTCTTGGTCTCATGTTTTTCTGAACAAATTACACAGGTCTCTACTACTTTTTCATCCAAAGGGCACTCTCTCAAGGCATGCTTCTTTCTACATTTGGGACAAAATATTGCTAAGGCATCAGATTCAGTTTTCTGCTTGTTTTGTAACTTAAGGGTGTCTATTTGTTCACTAAGACTCCCCAAAATATTAGATTTGAATTCATCAAGCATATGTCCTATTTCTGCCCTACTTACTGTCCCAGAAGCAGATTTACTTGCCCTTGCAAGAGCAGGGTCTCTTGGTCCTTTTACAGTTTTAGATTTCCCTCTTGAAAGGTTGATACACAATTCAGCTATTTTAGGTAATGTGAGCTGAGATATATCCCTTTTTACCATCATGTTAAGGATATCTAACCATTCATCCCTAATTGTCTTCAATAAGAGAGCTTTCAAAGTGTCTTGATCTAAGTTTTCCATTTTTGCCCTCTTGATGTTATAGTTAAACCTCTCCAACAAATCTTCCAAATTTTCATCCTCTTTTTGTAAAATTTTAAACACTTCCTCCTTATGGTTGACTGGCATACAGTAATCCAAATACCTCTCTAGAAATGCTTGTTTCATGTCTTCCCATGTCCTAATAGAACTGTTGATCAAACTCATAAACCATTTTAATGTTTCTCCTTTCAATGTTGAAGGGAATAGTTTAAGTTTTGAGCATCTTGTAAGTAGTCCTAGGTTCTACATAGGACTTCAAATTCAAATAGGAAGGTTTCAGGGTCTTCATTTTTGAGTCCATAAAAGTTCGGAAGGACAGAGGGTGAAATTTTTTTCATAGTTGCATTGGTTTCTTCATCTACTATAGGAAACCCAAAAGAGCTTCCCATTTCTCTTCTACCTCTTCCTTTTCCTCCTTCTCCTTCTGCACCTCTACCTCCTTCTCCTCTACCTCTATCCCCTCCAAATAGTGTGTGTTCTCCATTAAAAAATCCTCCTCCCCCCTTCGTCTGCCATAGTTGATTCTTCTATGGAAGTTAAAAATTTTATGTCCCTTGCAGGGGTTCCTGAATCTTCTTCTAAGACAGGTTCAGTGGGTAAAGTAGAAGGTCTTTCTAATGGAATATCTGATCTTAAGTTCTCTAGAAGTCTAGGATCAGTAAAGGATGGAATGTGGGTTTGAGTTGGAGGTGTGTTGGCTCTTGGTCTTGGTGAAACAAGTGGTGTTCTAGGAATCAAGCTTCTGCTTCTTATGAATCTACCCCTTGAGTCTCTTTCTCTACGCATGTCATTGTGTTTTGGGAGGTAAGAAACAAGGCTACCTACTTACACTTCCCCGGCAACGGCGCCAAAATGTCTGCTCAACTTAGTGTTCTTAAATTGATGTCATAAATTTTCAACCAGGGTTAGTAAACTGTTGAAGTGAAGTGCGCTATATGTGCCTAGGTATCTGTTTCTCACTACGTTGTGTTTAGTGTTTTTCCAATGTTTTTGGTTTTGTGTTTTTATTCTTAAGAGGAAAAGAACTAAGTGTTGGTAAAGAGAAGTTGTTGGTCACACTAAAACAGAGCAAAACCTATTTAACAAGAAAAATAACTCATAACATGAATTTAATAACTCATAACATGAACTCATTCCAATTCATTCATTAGAAATATGTTGGAATAACTTGAGAAAATGACAAGTTTAATGCAATGAAGTTCTTCTAAGTAAACAAAATTCTACAATATCACAGAGAAAATCCCATCCATGGATAGAGATTTATTGGAACACATTTGGAAAAGATATTCTGCAACATAGTGAATAATTCTACTCTAAATTAACCTATGACACCGAAATTAATCCATTCCACAACTCAAAATATCACTGTTAAACCTCATTCAAGAATTAGAAGTCTTTTGGAATAGCTTTTGGAAAAGAGGCAGTTTGTGAAATTATGAGAAGTTGCAGAACATTCAAGACTTCAAAATGACATTACCAATTCTTGTTCCTATGATGATGATGTATTAGTAGAAGTTAAGAATAGGAATGGTTTGTAAATAATGAAGGCCATCAAGTATAACTTAACAACTAGAATACAACTGACTAATAAAACTAAAAATACAATGGATAAAACTGAACTAGAATGCAATCATTCAAACTTGAAATACAGTGAATAGAATTGAACTAGAATGCCATTAACCTCCGGAGTTTTACAATTAAACTAAAATGCAACTAATCACTGAAATACTACAGCTCTGTCTCATTCGGTGTTAGTGGTATTTTGGAACAATTCATAGAACAAAACTGGCTGTAATATGTGATGTAAATGAGCATAAAAACATAAAGTTCAAAAAAACGCAACTAAGCTCTAAAACACCATAGGTAAGTCTCACTCAGTGTTAGTGATATTTTGGAATAATTCGTAAGAACAAGACTAGCTGTAACAATTGATGTAATTCAGCACAAAAACGTAAAGTTCAGAAAAAATGCAACTAACTCCTAAAATACTACAGTTATATCTCATTCAATGTTAGTGATATTTTGGAACAATTCGTAAGAATAAGACTGACTGTAGCATCCAATGCAAGTGAGTATAAAACACAAAGTTCATAAAATTGCTTAAGCTAGGAATGCAACAAGGCTAAAGTTACTTATCTAAACAATGTGCACAGAGCTTCTCGGGCAGTAGGGGCCCTCTACCACCGGATTAGCATACAAATCTCCTCAAGATTTCCTCAGATCTTGCAATAAAGCGGTACTTCTTTCATTAAAGGAAAAGTATTTCAAAAACAGAGTATTACGGTCTTTTGAGATCTAGCAACAAAACATCATTCTAGCTAGCTCTCTCTCGGTCTTCCAAGTCATTCTTATAAAAGAAATACATAACTACCCTTGAGAAGAAACAAGAACAAGTGTATTTTTCAATCAAAATCAAATTAGAACTCTTATGGAAGCCTCGTACTTTGTTGGAGACATCTGTAGAGTCCCTGTCCTGGTAGGAATCTGCTTCTTAGCTTTGATCTCTTCCACGTGCATAACCACCTGTAGCTTCTTTCTCAGACTTCGTAGAGAGCAATAAATGATGTGGGAGTGTTGTGGAATTCAACCATATGCGTTTTTCCTTGAAGTGACACCTGTAACCTGTGAGAACATGAAGATAGCTGCGGAATAGGCGACTGGCTACAGAATGGCTGCATTCTGTAGCTGAGTCTAGTAAAAAATTACTACAACAACAAAACCATGAAAATATAGCAAGTCAATCATTGTATACATTCCTAAAGTGACTTTAATCAATCCTATTGACCATTTAAGCCTGTAATTGATAAGGGACAAAGGAAATGAAGTGAAATTTGGTGAAGGGAAAGGACATATTTGGGGCTCAACAATCCTCTTTAGCTATTAGACGTGCTTTAGTTGCTTCATCCAGAAGATATATGTCATTTGGAGCTCGACTTGCTATAGCCACAATTTCACCATACCTGCCTTTCTTGATTTCACATTTTGTGGAGTTGAATATTATTGTGTGTCCTTGATCACACATTTGTCCAACACTGAGAAGATTGTGATTCATGTTTCCAACCAATAGAACATTCTTGTCTACAACATATTTTCTTCCGAGAGTGACGGTACCTAATCCTATAACATTTGAAGATCCATCATTTCCAAAGGACACGGTTCCATCCTTATTCTCTTTCAGAGATACAAATTTCTTTCTATCTCTAGTGATATGCGTTGAGAAACCGCTATCAACATACCACACATCTTTGTATTTTTGAGCCTTGAGAGTGAGAGCACAATTATCAGCCTGCTTCTTCTTCCATGTTCGTTCATTCTATGGCTTCAAAGATTCTTCTGGAGGATTTTCAAGTCTGCATTCTCTAGCTATGTGTCCAAAGTTTCAACATTTATAAAATTCAATATTATTTCTTAAATGTTCAAATCTATTGATGTTTCACTGAGCCCTGGGAGGTTCATATTTGACAGATCTCCTGGAATTATATTGGTTACTAGGGTACGTGTGACATTATACAACTTTATGAACAAATTTTCCACATGAATAACAATAGCCATAAAAAATACGTTGGTACCTGGATGGAAATCTTCGTCTAGGAATTTTCTTCCAAGGCTGTTCTTGTGAATCTTGTCCAATGAAGTCTACATGCATGTCAGATCTCATAGGTTCATTGTATTTTGTTGTAGAAGATCATGCTTCTTCTTATTTGTAACTAAGGTCGGTTCTGTCATTGTTATATTGTTGATTGTTGATGAGTTCTTCCAATGCCCTTGAGCTATTGGCATAGTTTTGGATAGTTTTTCCCTTCTTCACTTCCTTACGTAGCGAGACTACTTTGGCTTCTAATTCTTCCCTTTCTTGGTTGCTTTCTTCCAACTTCTTTTGAAGTGACTCTTCAATGCATTTGTGTTCTTCAAATTCAATTTTGTGACCTTGAACTTGTTCTTTAAGATTATTGGAATGGATTTTCTCAGCCTTGAACTCTTTTATAAGCTTGATTGCTTCCTTAGAAAATTATTCTATGGCCAACCCTTCTTCTTCGTTGTTTGATACCTCTTTTTTATTGTGCTTGGCCATAAAAAATACTCTTGTTATCTCAAAATCAGGCCCTAATAGGCTGCTAATCAAGGAGACCCTGAGTAACTATTTCAAACCAGGCTTTTAGCTGAGACTTAGCCTCCTCAGTCTGAGAGAGCTCTCTCAAAGTTTTTATGATTTTAAAATTAAAGTCAGATGGCTAACTCTGTGAGTAAATGATTTAAATTTAGTAATTGGTTGTATTACAATAAATAAGCATCCATTAGGCTTATGGGGTCACTTTATGTTTTTACTAAACATGGATATCAAATTCATATGGAAGTCAGGGCATATTAAGGCTTAGATGCATCAGTAAAACAATAAAATAGTAGGTCACACAATCCATGAATATATGAAGGAAGTTAGAGCACCTTCACAGTGAGTTCTAAGTAACATACACTCATTCCACTGCAAATAAAAGATAAAGGAGAAACATAACAACATCAATCATCCACAATCTTTTCTAAATCCCGAGTAACAAACTGATACCCTTGTATTAAGATAAAAACAGAGTTGCAAATGATACCAAACAGTACACTTGTTCCAACAAAATTCCAACCCTATGCTATTTGATTTCCTCCCTTTTATAGAGTATTCATTACATCTTAGGATTCTCTCCAATCCTTTGAGGAGAATTCAAATTTTGACACCTAATACTTTTCATAAAAAAAACTGCATTTACAACTGACAGTTGAACTGTCTATTTAGACTCCTAATACAATTATGACTAAAACATCATTTATTACAACAACAAAAACCTTATCTAAATACTTAGAACAACACTTGATAGCTGCATCTTCTAGTCTTCGACCATGATCATGTCTATCTTCCTACTATTAGACCCTCTTCATCTCCTCCTTATCTATCCTTGTAAAACAGGATAGTGCTTCCTGTATAGTAGCTGAGTGCTTCACTAATACCAATTCGAACCATTTGCTGCATAATTTTAACTCAAAACACATGCCAAATGTCTTAGAGTCTTCATATAGCTTTGAGCTTCCATCTGTGTATATGTCATCTTTTTCAAAAATGATGTGGAAACTGCCATAGTGCTGCGCTACGAAACTGTCTGTGTTTTCGTAGCACAGACCTTTCTTTTGAAAAACATGCTTTAAACTCCAATTTAATGTGACAAAACCCTTTGAATCTTCATTTATATTCAATATACATCTCCCATCAGCATCAGGGCTTCAAAAATGAACCATTTCTTCTTTGCAATTTGCAAAAATTCACAAAATTGCATCCTACAGTAGTTTCGTAGCGCGCTACGAAACTACTGAGTCTTCATCTTTCTCGATTTTTTACCCAAAATTTCAAGTCAGAAACCTTTAAAACTTAGTCTTCAGGTGTAGATCCATTCTTATAATCAATACCATCAACTTTGAGCAATTTTAAAAATGGGAGCATTACTATATAACCTTTCAAAGTTTATTTTAAAAATGAAACTTACTGTTTAGGTTGTAGCTCATCTCCAAACTGATTTAACTGTATCTCTAAATCTTCAATTCTCCTCTTCAGCCTTTTGTTATTAGCCCTCAGTTTTTGGTTAACCATCCTGATGAACTTGGCTTCCTTGATTGCAGGTAGGGTCTAGATGAAAAACTGAGCTTGACTGTCAATCAGTTTGAGATTTAGATTTTTCTCAAGCTCCTGCAGCCCTTTCATCCTTTCAAACTTGACCTTCTCTTCAACATATATTATTTCTCTTTTCTTCAATTTCTCAATTTCATTATTTGCAAGCCTAAGTCTATTCTTTACCTCTTCATAGCTATTTTTTTCCTTTTGAACCTTGAAGACCCTGTTTCTATCTTCTTCAGGCATTGCAGATGATGCATTTGTAGTTTCTCCAGAAATAGTAGCACTTTCTTCCCCTGTTTGCTCTATCACCAAATTTGATTGTTTCAGCTTCTTAGATTTCCTCTTTGAGGGTCTTATAGGTTTAAAAATAAACTCTGCCACCTCTTCTTCAAATTCTAACTTTTTAGATGTCTTCAATTTTTTCAATTTGCTGGCACCTGTATCTAATTTGATGATTTTTTCTTGCACTAGGGGAGATTCGTCTATGTTGATAGCTTGAAGTATGTCATTCAAATTTCCTCTTGTCTCCTCTGCAACTACAGCCTTACCCTTTTCTTTTAACCTCTAACTTTTAGTCAAATTCTTTGGATTTTCTTTGCTAGTTGACTATTCTAAAATTGTTTCCTCAACCAGGGTTTTCTTCTTCTGTATAGACCTAGGAGTATTTTGGATATTCAATGATGTCATTGGTTTTTTCACTTGTTTCCTGGGTTTAAGTTTAACAAATCTTTTAGACTTTTTTTCCACAGGACCAACAATCTTTGATGGGGTTTTAGCTTGTGGGCTGGCAACTGTTCCTTCTATTCCAATTCCACTCAAAAAGAGGAATTGTGTCCAATCTCTATTTTCCTTTTGTAGCTCATGTAAGACTATCAATTTGACTAAGCCATGGTGAAATAAAGAGGTTTCAAATGATTCAAATTTCATCTGTACCTTATCAGACATCTTAGCGAAGATTCTGAAGAGATAAAAAGGTAAATCCAGTGATATCATCCCTGTGAAATGAAGCAAGAGTTTTAAATGGTAGGTGTATACCTTATGATATCTACCCTCGCAAGTGAAGTATCTCTGAATATTGTAGAGAAAATTGGCAAATGTGTCTCTGACATAACTCCTTGGCACAACCTTGTTCAAGTCAACTTCTAAAAACTCTTGTTTCAAAAAGATCTTGCATGGTGTCAAATCAAATTTGAAATTTTTAAACCACCTGTCTTCACCTCTTGGGATCTATATTACAACTGATATTATTTCAGGGGAAATTGGTACATTTAGGAACCCAATCTTTGAATTTGATCTTGTGGAATTTATGGAAAACTCCTTGGTAAATTGAGTGTGCCCTCCTTGAAGTTTTTCAGAAAACCTCCAACATCCAACCTTCCTAAAAGCTGCTTTGACAGACTTATCCTTTGTAAGGGCTTCAACACCTTCGGGTTCAGTCCTTAAGCAATGGCCAGGCCTATGGATTTTTCTCTCCTCAACCATTTTCCTCTTGAAACCTGTATCTTTAGAAATCTCCAATAAACCCTTCTAAAAACCTTGTGCGTTCAGTAAATTACCAAATCTGAGTCTCCTGTTGAATAGACTATTTCATTCAGGAAACGAATTCAGCTTCACTTGATAAGAACTTTGCCTTGCTTGATGACAATTTTGTTTCTGCCTCGCTTGAAGGTTAACAGCCTCCCTTGATAAGAATTCAGGTTTCATAGTAATGGATAATATAACCTAAATTTAAATCGGTTCTGCCTCACTTGAAATATAAATTCTGTCTCAATTAGCAATGAGACAACACAGCCTCGCTTGATAACTAGAAATCTCAGCACAAATTGCTTTCTTTCAACACTTAAGAATGCATGCAATGTTTTCTTGCATGAGACAAATGAAAATGACCAACTGTTTGAAATTTGAAAGGACAAATAATAACTGACCTCTAAATTATGACAAATGACCTCTAATGATGACAAAGAATGGTTGCATGCATGGAGGACAACTCATGAAGGACACCCAATGATGAAAAATTTAACTGTATTTGACAGGTGTGAAAGCTCAGAGACAAATCTGTGAATCCCTGATTTCGTAGTGCATGGTGTGAAAATTCTGGTTTTTGCGCTACGAATTCACCAGCGTTTTCGTAGTGAAAAATAGAATTTTTACACTAGGTGCGCTATGAAAACGCAGTTTCTGGGCTTACTCAATCAAATTTTCGAAACAGACATTACAAATGGGTTTTAAAATGTGGCATGAGACTTGTGAAGAGTGAAGTGAGGTTAATAAACAATGTTAAATGATGGTATGAGACCTTTAACCATGATCTAGACCTTGAAAAACATCAAAATGACTCTAACCCTATCTAACACTAGGGCTTAGGAAAAAATGTAACTAACCAAGTTTTAGACATTTTTTTTTTTTTTTTTTTTTTTTTTACAGTGATAACAACTCTCTCATTGGAATCTTCTTCACTGTCGTTGTCTTCATCGGATGATGAACTATCTTCTTTAGAGAGAAATTTTCTTTTGGATCCTTGTTTGTTGAATTTATTAAAGCCTTTCTTTCCTTTTGAGTTTCCATCACTTCTGTTCGGACATTTTGATGCGAAATGCCCAACCTCACCACAGCCGAAACATATCAATGGAAGTTTACCTTTGAATTTTCCCTTACCAATTTTTAGTTTTCTCACAAACTAAGCATATTCTTCATCTAAAAGACCTTCTTCATCATCTCCCTTTTCGTCACACTTGCAGGTGCATGTATTTTCAGTTGAAGGTTGTTTTTCCTTATCGGTTTTCTTAGATGCAATGAACACGGTTTCTAGATGCGAAGTATACTCTTCTTCATCAAGTCTCATTTCATATGCTATGAGAACTCCATGTAATACCTCTTTGCTGAGTTTGTTGAGATTTTCACTGTATTATAAGACCGATACCTTTGGGTTGAATCTCATAGTAACATTCTAAGAATATTTCATATAATAGTCTTCTCATTAACTGACTCTCCCAATCCTTCTAGAGTATTGGTTATTTCATCAACGTATTGGAAGTATGCAACAATGTTGCAATCTTATTTCATTATGAGTTGCTCAAATTTTTCTATATAGATTTGAAGCTTTTCTTCTTTGACATTTGAGTCACCTGCATATATATTCTCAATCTTGTCCCATACTTTTTTGGTAGCTTTACAACCCAACACCTTATGATAAGCAGATTCAATAAGTCCACTGATAATAATATTTTTTTCTTTTGCATCATTTACCAAATTCTTCTTACCTTGTTCATCTGTGGTTTATGTAAATCCATTTTGAATAGTGTCCCATACTTCGTAACCTTGCGCCAAGAGATATACCTCCATTCTTCCTTTCCAGAGTGCATAATTATTTTGATTGAACAAAGGTACACCATTCTTGGTATGCTCCATGACCTCCTTCCAGCTGTTAAACTGCTATTAAAGGAACCAAGCTCCAATACCATTTGTTAGGAGTACTAAGAGGAGGGGCTGAATCCGTATTCCTTTCAATTAGAGCATTAGTTAATGTTCAATTATTATCAGTGTTTGCACAATGATAGCAGTAAACAAAAGGAACACAAATGCACACAGGTTTTAAGGTGGAAACCCACTCCAGGACAAAAACCACCTAATGATTTTCTAATAATTCTTTAATATTCAACCCCAATTAAAAATAAAGCTTCAAATTCCTAAAATCTAGAAAAGCATTCTTCCCCAGCTCCCACTAGATGGATGCCCCAACGCCCGAGATCCTTTAGTAGTCAATTGAATGGATGCTCCAACACCCAATGAGCTACAACTCACCCTAGCACCACCCTACCACCTTGAATTTTTCACAGCCTTGAACCTAATGGTGACTTAATGCACTAGCCTAACACCACCCTACCACCCTATAGAAGAATAAAAGAAGAATGGAATCCTGTACTAGGGAAAATGGTCCACTTTACAATGATATAGAATGATTTAGAACAATAAGACACACTAAACCATAAACCCAACTATGACACAACTACCTAATGATGATCATAGACCTCCCGACACTGCCTCTTCAACTCTTGGCAGATAGACACTAATATAATTTTTACAATAATGTATTTACAATGACTTAGTACAATGATACCTTTACAGTGACTGTATGCAGTGCTTCCCACTTGAAGACTTCATGTGATGAACTTCTTGCTACTGTTCTGCACCTTGATTTTTTCTCTTGTCATGCTACCCTCTGCTGCACCTTTCTTTGCTTTGCTGCCCTAGAAAGTCTGGTCCTTTGCAGCCCTTGACAACACATGATCTAGCTTTTTCTTGCCTTCTAGGAGCTTGATATTGAATCTGGTGTATCTCTATTATTTCAGATCCCCAATATGTGATTTTTGGCCCTGTAGTAGTCCTCTGAGTCCTCTTTCCAATGCCACAATTCTGACCCAATTTCGATTCTTCAAGAGAGAGTTATGTCCAATCTCTCACAATAACCTAATTATGGACTATTTCAGTAGAGAAAACTTGTACGGAGTGCCACGTGTCACTGTTCCTTCATTTAGCTCTGAAATTGATACAGTGAAAATTAAAGTTCATGCACTATCTGCCACTTTTTATATAATTCCAATCCGATACTCAGAGAGAGATTGATGACAATTTTCCCAAGGTCAATTCTTTGAGATGAATTTCAGGAGCCTGCAAAAACACTGACTTCCACAAATCATATCTAAGAAAATATTACGCACCTTGATCTAAAATTTTTACAAGAGCTTCCTCAGGATTTCGGCTTCACCTCATAAAAATTTCCACTTTTGAACCTTTGTAGAAAAAAAAGTGAGAGAGAAAATTCCACGATGACCTGTTTCACATAGCGAAATTCCTACATAAGGAGGATATGAGGGTCACAATTTATATAAATTCTTACGTTGAGAGGGGCTTCAACAAGTGAACGTGGGAGGGATTTTAAGAGCTTAAAAATTATTAGTTATTGACTTTTCAATGACCCATGCCACAACCCCATGGGGTTTTAGCCCACTAACTGGGGTTACAAAATTCAAACATGAATATCTCTCAAACCGTGAAGAATTACGTGGCTTGCCATATATCAACAGAAACATCTCCAAAAGTAGAAACCATCAAAATCATTCTTGACCTACAATATAGTAATTTTGTAGGTCAAAATTCCCATGCAATATTGGGGTAGCCCCTGGTGCTGCTTGGGTTGACATCATTGATGACCGTTGATCAACCTTAGCATTCTGCCATTGACAAGACCTCCAGGTATCTCTGTTCCATCCAACTCTTTAAGTAAATATGCATTTTTTCCTCTAAAAGCATCAATGATGTATGGCCCTTGCAAAATATTATCAAATTTTCCATGTTTACCTTTTTCTTCTCTTTTGGAATCCCATTTCAAAACTTTGTCTCCTAGATTAAAATCATCAGCTTTTGTTCTCTTATCAAAAACATTCTTGATGTTTTCTTGAATTACTTGAGTTTCTATTATATACTTCCTCTATGGACTGTTGCAACTGAATGGTTTGATTGATCCTTCTCTGTATATCATTTGGTTAAGCTTGAATTTCTTGAATGATATTCATGACTGGAACTCCTAAAGAAGAAGGAAAAACTACATCCATCCAATAAACCAATTGGTATGGAGACATGCCAATTGAATTTTTGGTAGTAAGTCTATCAACCCAAAGAGCATTGATCAGCTTGTTGTGCCATGACTTTTTGTTATCTTCTAAAATATTTTTGATGATATTCACCAAAATTTTGTTTGAAGATTCAACCAATCCATTACCCTGAGGGTATTAGGCTGTTGAATGCCCCAAAGTTATATGATACCTATGACAAAAATCAACCATTTCCTTGGAATTGAAGGTTGCAACATTATCAATGATGAGTTTTCTAGGACAACCAAATCTATAAAGGATATTGGTTTCAAGGAATTTTATAATAATAGAATCAGTGGCATCTCTAGAAGGAGTGGCTTCTATCCATTTGGTAAAGTATTTTGTGGTTGTAAGAATCCATTTATTTTGGGTAGAGGATGGGGGATGAATTTCTCCAATGAGATGTAATCCCCATTGTTGGAAAGGAATCTCAACAGAAATATGATATAAGGGAAAAGGCAACAATTTTCTCTTTCCTTCAAATATTTGGCATTTGTGACAGGTAGTTACCATCTTCTGGATGTCAAGAAAAAGGGTAGGTCAGTAGAAACCAACTCTAAGGATCTTATTAGCAGTGGTTTTCCAATAAATATGTCCACCATAGTCACCTCCATGGAACTTCTGCATAACTTCATCTGCATCATATTTTAGCAAAAATTTAAGTAAAATACCTCCAATATCTTTCCAATACAAGATATTTTCCAAAATGAAAAATTTGACAGCTTTAAATTTTAGAAATCTAGCTTTAGTTTTGGACAAACCAGTGTTGGAAACACTGAGAGGGGGGCTGAATCACTATTCCTTTCAATTAGTATTATTATTAGTCTTTCAGAGCATTATTTAATCTTCAACTATTATCAGTGTTTGTACAATGATAGCAGTAAACAAAAGGAACACAAATGCACACAGTTTTTAAGGTGGAAACCCTCTCCGGGACAAAAACCACCTGAATTATTTTATAATAATTCTTTAATATTCAACTCCAATTGAAAATAAAGCTCCAACTTCCTATAATCTAAAAAATCATTCTTCTCCAGCTCCCACTGTATGGACGCTCCAACACCCGAGATTCTTCAGCAATCAACTGAACGGATGCCCCAACACCCAATGAGATACAACTCACCGTAGCACCACCCTACCACCCTAAATATTTCACAAGCTTGAACCTGTTGGTGACTTCATGCACCAAACTAGCACCACCCGACCACCCTATAGAAGAAAACAAGAAGAGTGGACTCCCGTACTAGGGAAAAGGGTCCACTTTAAAATGATATAGAATGATGTAGAAGAAGAAGACACACTAGGCCATAACCCCAACTATGACACAACCACCTAATGATGATCCTAGACATCTCGACACTACCTCTTCAACTCTTTGCAGATAGACACTTGTATAATTTTTACAATGATGCTTTTACAATGACTCAGTATAATGATACCTTTACAATGACTGTATGCTATGCTGCCCTCGTGAAGACTTCATGTGGTGAACTTTTTACTGTTGTTTTGCACCTAGATTTCTACTCTTGTCATGCTACCCTTTCTCACTCTTTAGAACATTAGATCATGCATTGATTCATACCTTAATTAATATATAATACCTGTAAAAAGTCTTCAAGGAAATACCCATGACATGATAATATCAAAACTTACCTCATCCTGCAGAGCATATGTCAGTGCTAAACAAAAAAAAGAAATTACAAAGAACATAATGCAATTAAAATATGAACATGCATATAAGGAATATACTTACCTATAGCTTACCTCTTCTTCACCTTGCATTTCTTTGCTGCCCTAGAAATTCTGGTCCTTTGTGGCCCTTGACATCACATGATCTAGCTTTTTCATGCCTTCTAGGAGCTTGATATTGAATCTAGTGTATCTATGTTATTTCAGATCCTGAATATGTGATTTTTGGTCCTCTAGTATTCCTCTGAGTCTTCTTTCTAATTCCATAGGTCTGACCCAATTTCTATTCTTCAAGGCAAATTTATGCCCAATCTCTCACAATGACCTAATTATGGATTGGTTGAGTAGAGCGAACTTGTATGGCATACCACGTGTCCCTATTTATTCATTCAACTCTGAAATTATTACAAAGAAAACTACATCCCATGCACTATTTGCCACATTTTACAGAATTCCAATCTGATACTCAGAGAGAGAGTTATGACGATTTTCCCAAGGTCACTTCTTTGAGATGAAGTTCAGGAGCCTGCAAACACACTGACTTCCACAGATCATATCTCTGAAAATATTGTGCACCTTGATCTAAATATTTTATAGGAGCTTCATTAGGAATTCAGCTTCGTCTCATAAAAATTTCAGCTTCTGATCCTACGTAGAAAAAATTCTATAGCACAAATGCCATAACAACCTGTTTCAGGTAGCGAAATCCCTGCATGAGGAGGATATGAGGATCACAATTTATATAAATGCTTAGGTTGAGAGGGTCTTCAACAAGTGAACGTGGGAGGGATTTTAGGGGCTTAAAAATTATTAATTATTGAATTTTCAATGACCCATGCCATAACCCCATGGGGTTTTAGCCCACTAACTGGGTTACAAAATTCAAAAATGAATATCTCTCAAACCATGAAGAATTACGTGGTGTGCCATATATCAACGGAAGCATCTCTTGTAATATCCCAAAATGGGAATGCACAACAATGCCTACTGAAATAACGCACTTCTGGGAAATCTATGCACAGAAATGAGTTTGCAGCTCCTAGATCCCTTAGATCAGTAGACCTGGGGTCTAGATCCAAAAGGAGAGCAAAAACAAATCAAACTAGGTGTGGTAAACAGATCTCCCACCAGCTAGTCTAGCTGAAAAACCCCCAAAGAGAGGAGCTATAGCTATGTACTATAGATTGCTTCAAAAATAACGCAGTCTTGGAAAGAATGAGCAGGAGGCCATCAAATAAGATCAAAATTTGAATATACAGTAGCAAATCAGATTTATATTGATGCTCTTACATTATACAACAGAATACAGGAGACAAGAGAGAAAGAAATCTTCAGAAAATAAGGTTGCAACACATATATATACTGCAAAATGGCTTAACAACATTATTTTAAGGAGTTGTAGTAGCTGAATGTTACACTTCAAATCTAGAGCAGATTTGTGTACAAAATGTCAGATCCATTTCAGATCTGTACACTAGAAAGACTCTATTACAAGATCCCCTTGGGGTTTTGACCAAATCATGCAATACAAAGCGTAGATCAGAGTTTTAAGTAGCAGATCTGAAATATTATTCAAAAATTTCTAAAGATGATTTTACATTAGAAATAGATCAGATCTTATACATAACATGGATCAGCAAGCTAATCCATGGATCACCAAAGTGAAAGGCAAAGCCCAGCACCAGAGATCTCTCATCAAAATTGGGATCAAAACACCCTGCAAAACCTCCACTAAAAATAATGCAGTCCCTGAAGGGAAACTGTGTTGTAGCTTGAATAACTAAGTTGGCTTGATGCCAAAATACAAATTTGAAGCTCACAGAGCTAATGCACTCTTCCAGGAGGTTAAAAGACACACTCACTGAGAAGAGGCACTAGTAAAGTCTAGATCTGAGCAGATCTAGTGTTTCCACTTACTACAACTTGCAAAAGCAACCAAACCCTCACTGGATCTGTGTTGCAGTTGGAAGTAGATCTTGGAAAAATGCCTAATATTGGATAAAATTAGCAAGACTCCTCCAAGAAATCCTCAAGGGAATAGATAGAATCCCTACATAGGAATCCACAAGTGCTAAGTAGCACTATCCTCAGCTAAACAGCAGAGGATGGTATTTGTCTAAACAGACAAGATACTTAGAAAATATACATAATCAACAACCTTCTCTTTTTGCCTTCCCCTTCCTTTTATAAGATTAAAGCCTTGACAAACCCTAAACCCCCTTGATGAGTTAGCTCCTTTCACATGAGGGGCCTCCTTCTAGAACCGCGTTGTCCCTTCATGAGGTACATTGTATCTAGACAGCGCTATAGATTTGGTCAAGGTTGATCGAGTCTCATAGCTCAAACCCCTTTCAAAGCTACAAGTGATTTGTTTACATGGCCCAGATTTATCCTTGTTCATATGGGCATTGATTTATTCATCCTTTTAAAGAGTTTTACATGTCCTCCTTTATTCATTTATTCATGTAACAGAAAATGAAACAAAATTGTATATTCCTCTTAGCCCAGGCTAAGTAGGAATATTACAATCCCCCCCTCCAAAATGTTGCTTGTCCTCAAGCAACTGATAGGGTGAGTGCTATAGTACTTCCCCTCCTCCATTGGTGACACCATCAAGGATCAAGTCCTCCTCATAAGCCAAGTGTTCACCAAGCCAACACATCATGAATTGTTCCTCCATGGTTATCATAATATGTGCATAGTCCATCCCACAAGGAGTGAAAAATTCAATAGAAATAAACATGGCTAGAGCAATGCCTTCTCTAACACATGTAGCATGAGGTACATAGAGAAGTTCCATCCCATGTGGTACATACAAACTGCCCATCCTCCCTCCATACAATCCCATAAATAGTACAACTATGTCATCCAAGTATGGAAGCAAGACTACATATATGAAAAGAGGAATTTGAGCTTGAGGACGTGGGTCAGAGTCCCATATGTGATGCCAGTGCAATGAATCTCATGCCTGCATCAGATCAAGGTGTGGAAAGTGGCATTCCCACCACACATTTTCTGCATGAGTCATCTTAACATAGCTGAAAATTTCAGATATGTTTGGTGCCTTTGGGAAGCAACCATCATGAAAATGAATCTCTCTTTACACAAAAAGGGAGTGGCCAAGTTCAAAATTCCTATTGGCCCTCCAAAAGCCATGAGATCCACATGATATCTCACTTCCTTTAGGAGTCATAACCTACAAAAACATGGTAAAAGAATGTGATAGATCAGAAAATAAAACTTGCTTTGCATGATCAGATCCTTTACCATCATAGTTATTCATACACATGGAGTTGTGCATGGGCACTTCCCTTCTCTCAAAAGAAGGAAGAACTGGATGAAATGACTCCATTGGTTGTCCCAATTCCTCATAGCTAATGCACTCTTGAAAGTGCTGATGTAAATCATCTCTCATCCCTTCCCAATCAAAGCTCCTCATGATCAGGGCGTAGATCTTCATGGACTACATATGGCTGAGAACGAATTATTTGTATGCCCCTTGTAGTATCTTTTGCTTGAGCTTGGAAGCTCTAGACAAGAAGATCATACCATGAAAGTAGATGACTCCCCCTTGGAATAAGTAGCCCTCTTCTTGCTACAGGTCATCTAGTATCATACAGGTGTGAAGATCTTTGGAATACTCTACAAGCAGTTGAGATTTCCAGTACAGATCCACACTGCTCAAAAAAGACAGCACTGATGATACCTCCATGGAAGTCTCTGTCATGTTTCTGATCTCTCCTCTAACATTTCTCATGCCAAATATGTGTGTTGGAAGGTTTATCCTCCCATTGTCCTCCTCCCTCATCGCAGATCTGGAAATGAGAGTGGGTGATAGTGATGAAGGTAGGAGATCCACCTTACTCTTGAGTTTTCCTAAGCCTCCCAGTGTTGTAGCTTGGTCTTCCATTGCACCAATCCCTCTTGGATCTAATTTTGGAGTAGCACTCTGTGAGGAATGTCCCATGCATAATACTCATGAACATCAGAGAAGGGACTGTAAGATCCTTGCTTCCACTGCGCAAATCCATCTTTGTTGTTTGGGTGGAAATGCTAGGTGAAGGGTAAGTATGCATGCCTTGGATCATTTTAGATTTACCACTCTTCATGTCCACCCACTCCATCTGCAAAGCCTTCCAATCAGTGGTGACTTTCCCCAATCTAATCAACCATTGGACACCCAAAATGATATTGGTGTCTTGTATGTCAACTACAAAAAAGTGATCCACCAAAGTGTAGGACCCCATAATAACTGAAAGTGATGGGACATAGTGCATGCATTGCATTGTCCTATCTCCTGGGACCAAAACATAGAATCCCTCAAAAGTGTCAGTGGGGATTTCTTTGCTCTGCACAAGATGAGCATCAATAAAGTTGTGGGTTGCCCAACTGTCAATCAGTACAAATACCCTTTGATTCATGATTGAACCTTGTACTCTTAGGGTCAAGAACTTAGGTACTCCTCTCAAGGATGAAAGAGTTCCTCCTATTGGACCAAAGACTCCATCCCCATCTCCAGATGGTTTTGGATCTCCCTCAAAATTATCAATGTTGTGACCCCTTCTTGGTTCATCATCTTCATCTTCCTCCTCAAAATATAAGAAGACTTCTATGTAGTGTGCTTTCCCAGCAGCACATCTATGTCCAGGTGCCCATGAATCTTGGCAAGTGAAACATAGTCTCTTCTTTCTCAGCTCCCTCCTGACTTCAATATCAAGAGGCTTCTTGAATGAGCTCTCCTTGGAAGGTGCTGCTTTCTCTTCCTTCCCTTTAGAAAGGTGAGGGTCCTTGCTCTGGAAAGTTTCCTTTGCTTTTGGAAAGGCATCTTGAAGGTCTCTAGCCCTCTCAATGGCATCATGCAAAGTGATGGGCTTGGTAGATTTTAAAAACCCATGCAAAGGTTCATCCAAGCCATCGATGAAAATATACACCCTCCTTGCTGCAGACAGATCAGGAACCATAACAGATAATCTCAGAAACTCAGAGATATAAGTTTCTGCATTTCCCAATTGCTTTAACTTTGCAAGGCTCATGAAAGGTGCTTCTGGATCCTTTCTATAAAACCTCTCCACCAGTCTTCTAGTGAATTTAGAATAGGAAATCACATTGGCATGGCCCAATGTAGACAACCCATGGAACCACCAATTGTGTGCTTCACCTTCACAGTGCAGCGCTGGAATCTTGATGGCTTCAATCTCGGGGACTTTGTTCAACTGAAAGTAGATGTCCATATTTTCTACCCATGCCTTGGCAGAAATGGTGGATGACCCATAAAACTTGGGAAAAATGAATCTACCCATAGAGTGATGTCTATCATGATTGTGGAAGAACCCACCATCTCTATACTAATGCCTCGGTCTTCTTTTGTCCTTGAGGTGACAAAACTCTTGGAAACTCAAGTGGTCCTTGAATCTCTGATTCTGAGATTCATATTCCACAAAGTAGTATTTAAGGGATTCTTGCTCTTGTGGTCCTTCATTCTCCATAGCCAAGAAGATAGGCATAGTGGAGCGTTTTGGAGCTTGTGGAGCTTGTGGCTGGTTCACTGGTTGACCAGTCCAGTGGTGAGACATGCCAGAGCTTTCCCCAGGATGAAATCTCCCAGAAGATTCCCTCATTCTGTCCATTCTCATCTCTTTGATCTCTCTAGCAAGATCTTGCATGGCTACCAAAAGAGTTCTTGCAAACTCATCTCCTTCTTCATCACTTCCAGTTTCAGGGGCTTTACCCTTGTCTTGATCCTCAATGGTGTAATCAAACTTCTTGTGGCTTATGTTTTTATATCTCTTCTCCCTCTCAGTAAGAGGCTCATATTCTTCTAAATGAAGCATGGCTATGGTTCTCCAATGAAAGGACAAGCTGTACCAATAAAGGAGCTCTGATACCACTGTAATATCCCAAAATAGAAATGCACAGCAGTGCCTCTTGAAATAACACACTTCTGGGAAATATGTGCACAGAAATGAGTTTGTAACTCCTAGATCCCTTATATCAGTAGATCTGGGGTCTAGATCCAAAAGGAGAGCAAAAACAAATCTAAATAGGTGTGGTAAACAGATCTCCCACCACCTAGTCTAGCTGAAAAACCCCCAAAGAGAGGAGCTGCAGCTATGTACTACAGACTGCTTCATAAATAACGCAGTCTTGGAAAGCATGAGGAGGAGGCCATAAAATAAGATCAACATTTGAATATATAGCAGCAAATCATATTTATATTGATGCTCTTACATTATACAGTAGAATACAAGAGACAAGAGAGAAAGAAATATTCAGAAAAGAAAGCTGCAACACATATATATACTGCAAAATGGCTTAACAGCATTATTTTAAGGAGTTGTAGCTGCTGAATGTTACACTTCAGATATAGAGTAGATCTATGTACAAAAGGTCATATCCATTTCAAATCTTTACACTAGAAAGGCTCTATTACAAGATCGCCTTGGGGTTTTGACCAAATCATGAAATACAAAGAGTAGATCTGAGTTTTAAGTAGCAGATCTGCAATATTATTCAAAAATTTCTAAAGATGATTTTACATTAGAAACAGATCATATCTTATACAGAACATGGATCAGCAAGCTAATCCATGGATAACCAAAGTGAACGGAAAAGCCCAGCACCAGAGATCTCTCATCAAAATTGGGATCAAAAGACCCTGCTAAACCTCCACTGAAAAATAATGCAGTCCCTGAAGGGAAACTACGCTATAGCTTGAATAACTAAGTTGGCCTAATGCCAAAATACAAATCTGAAGCTCACAGAGTTAATGCACTCTTCCAGGAGGTTAAAAGACACACTCACTGAGAAGAGGCACTAGTAAAGTCTAGATCTGAGCAGATCTAGTGTTTCCACTTGCTGCAGCTTTGCAAAAGTGAGCAAACCCTCATTGGATTTGTGTTGCAGTTGGAAGTAAAAATGCCTGATAGTGGATAAAATCAGCAAGACTCCTCCAAGAAATCCTTAAGGGAAGAGATAGAATCCTTGCATAGGAATCCACAAGTGCTAAGTAGCACTATCATCAGCTAAACAATAGAGGATGGTATTTGTCTAAACAGACAAGATACTCAGAAAATATATATAATCAACAACCTTCTCTTGTTGCCTTACCCTTCCTTTTATAATATTAAAGCCTTGATAAACCCTAAACCACCTTGATGAGTTAGCTCCTTTCACATGAGGGGCCTCCTTCTAGAACTACACTGTCCCTTCATGAGGTACATGGTATCTAGACAACACTGTAGATTTGGTCAAGGTTGACCCAGTCTCATAACTCAAACCCCTTTCATAGCTGCAAGTGATTTATTTACATGGCCCAAATTTATCCTTGTTCATATGGGCATTAAGTTATTCATCATTTTTAGGAGTTTTACATGTCCTCCTTTATTCATTTATTCATGCAACAGAAAATGAAACAAAAATGTATATTCCTCTTAGCCCAGGCTAAGTAGGAATATTACATCTCTACACGTAGAAACCATCAAAAAAATTCTTTACCTATAATATAGTAATTTGGTAGGTCAAAAATCCCATGCAAGATCGTGGTAGCCCCTAGTGCTGATTGGGTTGACATCAATGACAACCACTGATTAACAATCCCCCCTTTGGCATCGCTGGCAACACAAGTACCCCCCCTGCGATCATGACACCTCTTCCTACAACATTATCTCCCCCTTTGACATCAATGGAAAAGGGTAACTCCCCCTGACACACAACCATCTTGCAGACCTATACACACTTCCACTCCCCCCTTTATATTTTGAATAAGGAAAATCTAATGAGAACTTGGGAGAATCTCAAGCTTCTGGCGAAGATATTCAAATGCTTCACAAGGTAAAGCTTTAGTGAAGATATCAACGATTTGTTCTTTTGTAACAACATACTCAATTTTGTTATTCTTCTCAGCGACTTGTTCTTTAACAAAATGATATTTGATCATAATGTCTTTTTCTTTTGAATGCATGACAAGATTCTTGGAGATGCTGATGGCACTGGTGTTGTCACAGAATATGGGAATAGACTCACTGAATTGTACTTGAATATCTTGCAAAGTTTGTTTCATACAAAGGACTTGAGTACAACATGCTGCCGCTACAATGTATTCTACTTCCATTGTAGATAATGAGATTGAGGTTTTCCTTTTTCTCAACCATGATACGAGACAACCACCTAGATAGAATGTTGCTCCACTAGTACTCTTACGGTCATTAATGCTTCCTGCCCAATCTGCATCTGTAAAGGCTTGAATAATGAGATTTTTACCCTTGGGATACCACAAGCCATATTCTTCTGTGCTCTTTAGATATCGAAGAATTTTTTTGACGACAATAATATGTGATTCTTTTGGTGCTGCTTGGAATCTTGCTACTTGTCCAGCTACTTGCATAATATCTGGCCGGGAGGTTGTTTCATATAAAAGACTACCAATCATAGATCTGTATAACCTCCGATCCACATCCTTAGATGAGTCATCTATGCTCAATTTTCAACCTATTACCATCAGATTAAGGACGGGTTTGAAATCTTCCATTTTGAATTTATTGAGCATTTCCTTGATGTACTTGGCTTGACATATAAATATTTCTTTCTCTTGCTGAGATATTTGAAGCCCTAAGAACTATGTCAGCTCACCAAGTAAAGACATCTCGAACTCACTTTGCATCTTTGTAGAAAATTTCTGACTTAGTCGATCATCATTTCTCCAAATATTATATCATCCACATATACCTCAACGATTGTTAAATTATCTTTATTTATTTGTACATAAATATTGCTATCAACAATACCTTTCTTGAAACTTTGTTGATATAGATATCCATCAATACGAGCATACCATGCTTTGGGAGCCTGCTTGAGACCATATAGAGCCTTCTTTAACCTTCAAACATAGTCTTCTTTTTCTAATAGTAGAAAACCTTCAGGTTGTTTGATGTAAACTTATTCTTCTAATTCGCCATTCAGAATTGATGACTTAACATCCATTTGGTGGACTTTTATTTTTCTTGAACATGCATAGGTGAGAAGCATTCAGATGGCTTCCATTCTAGTAACTGGTGCAAATGTTTCATCGAAATCAATTCCTCCCACTTGTGCATAGCCTTTGCAAACCAATATAGCTTTGTTTCTGGTAACCTGTCTATGTTCATTCAATTTGTTCCTGAACACCCATTTAGTCCCAGTGACATTTTTATTTTTTGGTCATCGAAATAATTCCCAAGTGTTATTATTCTCGATTTGATCCGATTCTTCATTCATAGCTGCTACCCAATGTTCATTCTGGTTGGCTTCCTAAAAATACTAGGCTCAAAGGTTGCTAGAAAAGCAATGTGATCTTGTTGTGATGAACAAAGTTGTTGACCTTCATTTATATCACCAATGATTTGATTTGATGGCTGGTTATTTTGAATCCATTCTTGTGTTCTCTTTGGAGGAGCTTCTTATTGTTGTTCCGGTATATCTTGATGATCATTATTTACTTCTTCCTGGTTGATAGTTGCTTCTTGTTCTAGAATTTTCTCTGTGTCTTTTTGAGCCTCTGTCTCAAGTTTCAAAGATTCTAGATCCTCATCATTATTCATTATAACACCATCTTCTTCAAATATAACATTTATGCTCTCCACTATCTGTTTTCGTCTTAGATTATAGCATTTATAGGCCTTTCTTTTGCGCGAGTAACCAACAAAGATAACTTCATCAACACGTGATTCAAACTTACCCAAATTTTGATCTTCTCTTTTGATATAACATTTTTTTCTGAAGATTATTAAATATTTTACATTAGCTGGTTTCCCTTTCCATAATTCATATGGGGTCTTGTTGCAATTATTTCTGAGAAGACTTCGGCTGATAATGAAGACTACCGTATCAATTGCTTGAACCCATAATTTTTCATCCAATCTTGAGTCCTTCAACATTGTTCTACCCATTTCTTGTATGGTTCTGTTATTTCTTTTAGCAACTCCATTTTGATGAGGTGTTCATGTTTTTGAAAACTATATTTTTATTCCATTTTCATCACAGTATTTCTGAAATAATTTGGAATTGAATAATATGCCATTATCTTATCTTAGACACTTTATTTTCAAATCAGTTTTATTTTCGACCAACTCCTTGTATATCTTAAAGCACTCAAATGCTTTAGATTTTTTCTTTAGGAAACTGATGGTTGTCATCCTGGTATAGTCATCTATCATTAACATGAAATATAATTCTCCATCTAAGCCTTTTGTTTTCATAGGACCAGATAGATCAGTATGTATCAATTCCAATGGATGTGATGCAAAGTGTTCTTTTGTTTTAAATTGGACTTTTGTCTGCTTGTCGTGCCGATAGGCATCACATAGTGTGTTGGAAGGTTTTGAGATTTTCGGCATTTCTTGTACTGCTTCCTTTTTGCTCATTCGGACAAGGTTTTCAAAGTTTATGTGACCCATTTGTTTGTGCCATAACCAAATTTCATCTTCTTTAGCTAGTAGACATGCTTTAGTTGCTTCACCCAGAACATATATGTTGTTTGGAGCTCGACTTGCTGTAGCCACAATTTTACCATAACTTCCTTTATTGATTTCACATTTTGTGGAGTTGAATAGCTTTGTGTGTCCTTAATCACACATTTGTCCAATACTGAGCAGATTGTGATTTATGTTTTCAAGCAATAGAACATTCTTGGCTAGAACATCTTTGCTTCAAAGAGTGATGGTACCTGATCCTATAACATTTGAAGATCCATCATTTCCAAAGGATACGCTTCCATCCTTATTCTCTTTTAGAGATACAAAATTATTTCTATCTCCATTCATATGCGTTGAGTAACCGCTATCAACATACCACACATCTTTGTTGTTTTGAGCCTTGAGAGCGAGAGCACAATTATCAGTCTTCTTCTTCTTCCATGTTCATTCATTCTGTGGCTTCGAAGATTCTTCTAGAGGATTTTCAAGTCTGCCGTCTCTAGCTACGTGTCTAAAGTCTTCACATTTGTAACATTCCATATTATTTCTTAAATGTTCAAATCTATTGATGTTTTGTTAAGCCCTAGGAGGTTCATAGTTGAAGGATCTCCTAGAATTGTATTGGTTCCTAGGGTATGTGCGACATTCTACAACTTTAAGACCAAATTTTCCACATGAATAACAATAGCCATGAAAAATATGTTGGTACCTGGATGGAAATATTTTTTGAGGAGTCATCTTCCAAGGATGTTCCTGTGAATCTTGTCCAATGAAGTCTACATGCATGTCAGATCTCATAAGTTCATTGTATTTTTTTGTAGAAGGTCCTGCTTCTTCTTTGTAACTGAGTCCAGTTCTGTCGTTGTAAGATCATATATTGTTGATGAGTTCTTCCAATGCCCTTGAGTTGTTGGAATAGTTTTGGACATTTTTTCCCTTCTTCACTTCCTTGCGTGGCGAGATTACTTCAACTTCTAATGCTTCCCCTTCTTGGTTGCTTTCTTCCAACTTCTTTTGAAGTGACTCTTCAATACATTTGTGTTCTTCAACTTCAATTTTGAGACCTTGAACTTGTTCTTCAAAAGTATTTGAACGGATCTTCTCAACCTTGAGCTCTTTCATAAGCCTGATTGCATCCTTAGAAAATTATTCTATGGTCAACCCTTCTTATTTGTTGTTTGATACCTCTTGTTTATTGTGCTTGACCATAAAAAATACTCTCTCATTGGCTTCTTCTTCGCTATCACTGTATTCAATAGAGGATGAGCTATCTTCTTTAGAGAGAAAGTTCCTTTTGGATCCTTTCTTTTTGCCTTTCTTGTTGAAATTCTTAAATAATTTCTTTCCTTTTCAGTTTCCATCACTTTTGTTCGGACATTTTGTTGCGAAATTCCCAACCTCACCACAACCGAAACATATCAATGGAAGTTTACCTTTGAATTTTCCCTTACCAATTTTTAGTTTTCTCGTAAAGTAAGCATATTCTTCATCTGAAAGGCCTTCTTCATCATCTCATTTTTCTTCACACTTGCAGGTGCATGTCTTTTCAATTGAAGGTTGTTTGTCCTTATTGGTTTTCTTAGATGAAACAAATGCATTTTCTAGATGTGAAGTACCCTCTTCTTCATCAAGTATCATTTCATATGCTATGAGAACTCCATGTAATTCCTCTATGTTGAGTTTGTCTAGATTTGCACTGTATTCTAAGACCGATACCTTAGGGTTGAATCTACTTGGTAACGTTCTAAGAATATTTCATATAATAGTCTTCTCGTCAACTGACTCTCCCAATCCTTCCAGAGTGTTGGTTATTTCATCAATGTATTGGAATTATGCAACAATGTTTCCATCTTCTTTCATTCTGAGTTGCTCAAATTTTGCTCTATAGATTTGAAGCTTTGCTTCTTTAACATTTGAATCACCTGCATATATATTCTCAAGCTTGTCCCATACATTTTTGGTGGTTTTACAACCCAATACCTTATGATAAGCAGATTCAATAAGTCCATTGATAATAATATTCTTTGATTTTGCATCATTTATAAAATCCTTCTTACCTTGTACATCCGTGGTTGGTGTAAAGCCATTTTGAACAGTGTCCCATACTTCGTAACCTTGCGCCAAGAGATAGACCTCCATTCTTCCTTTCCAGAGTGCATAATTATTTTCATTGAACAGAGGTACACCATTCTTGGTATGCTCCATGACCTCCTTCTAGCTGTTAAACTGTTATTGAAGGAACTAGGCTCCGATTCCAATTGTTTGAAATACTGAGAGGGGGGGTGAATGAGTATTCCTTTCAATTAGTATTATTATTAGTCTTTCATAGCATTAGTTAATCTTCAATTATTATTAGTTTTTTTACAATGATAGTAGTAAACAAAAGGAACACAAATGCACGCATTTTTTAAGGTGGAAAACCTCTCTGGGACAAAAACCACCTGAATTCTTTTCTAATAATTCTTTAATATTCAGCTCCAATTGAAAATAAAACTCCAAATTCCTAGAATCTAGAAATCATTCTTCTCCAGATCCCATTGGATGGATGCTCCAACGCCCGAGATTCTTCAGTAGTCAACTAAATGGATGCCCTAACACCCAATGAGCTAAAACTCACCCTAGCGCCACCCTACCACCCTAAAATTTTCACAGGCTTGAACTTGTTGGTAACTTCATGCACCAGCCTAGCACTAGCCTACTAACCTATAGAAGAATAAAATAAGAATGGACTCCTGTACTAGGGAAAATGGTCCACTTTACAATGATATAGAATGATGTAGAAGAAGAAGACACACTAGACCATAACCCCAACTATGACACAACCACCTAATGATGATCCTAGACCTCCCGAAAATGCCCCTTAAACTCTTGGTATATATAACCTTGTACAATCTTTACAATGATGCTTTTACAATAACTCAGTATAATGATACCTTTACAATGACTGTATGCAGCGCTACCCTCGTGAAGACTTCATGTGGTGAACTTCTTGCTGTTGTTCTGCACCTAGCTTGCTGCTCTTGTCATGCTACCCTTTCTTACTCTTCATAAAATTAGATCATGCATTTATTCTTACCTTGATGAATATATAATACTTGAAAAAAGTCTTCAAGGAAATACCCATGACATGATAATATCAAAACTTACGTCATCCTACAGAGCATATGTCAGTGCTAAACAAAAAAAAAAATTAGAATACAAAGAACTTAATTAAATTAAGATATGAACATGCATGTATAGAATATACTTACCTAGAGCTTACCTCTACTACACCTTGCTTCTCTTTGCTTCCCCAGAAAATTTGGTCCTTTGCAACCCTTGACAACACATGATCTAGCTTTTTCTTTCCTTCTAGAAGCTTGATATTGAATCTCATGTATATTTGTTATTTCAGATCCCCAATATGTCATTTTTGGTCCTGTAGTAGTCCTCAAAGTCTTCTTTCCTATGGCATAGGTTTTACCCAATTTGGATTCTGCAAGACAAAGTTATGCCCAATCTCTCACAATGACCTAATTATGGATTGGTTCAGTAGAGAGAACTTGTATGGCATGCCACGTGTCCATTTTTCCTCATTTGCCTATGAAATTGATATAGTGAAAACCACATTTTGTTTATTATCCATTTCTTTTTACAGAATTCCAATCTGATACTCAAAGAGAGATTTATGATGATTTTCCCAAGGTCACTTCTTTGAGATGAAGTTCAGGAGCCTGCAAAAACACTGAATTCCATAGATCGTTTCTCCAAAAATATTTCTTTCCTTGATCTGAAATTTTTTCTTCACCTCATTAAAATTTCAGCTTCTAAACCTTCGTAGAAAAAACGTTATAGCGCATCTTCCACGATGACCTATTTTAGGTAGCAAAATCCCTGCATGAAGAGGATATGAGGATCACAATTTATATAAATTCTTAGGTTGAGAGGGTCTTCAACAAGTGAATGTAGGAGGGATTTTAGGGGCTTAAAAATTATTAATTATTGAATTTTCAATGACCCATGCCACAACCCCATGGGGTTTTAGCCCACTAACTGGGGTTACAAACTTCAAACATGAATATCTCTCAAACCGTGAAGAATTACGTGGCGTGCCATATATCAACGAAAACATCTCAACAAGTAGAAACCATTAAAAACATTCTTGACCCATAATATAGTAATTTGGTAGGTCAAAAATCCCATGCAAGATCGAGGTAGTCCCTGGTGCTGCTTGGGTTGACATCAATGACAACCACTAATCAACAACTAGGAGGAGCATTTAAATTAAAAAAAACATACAAAATATATGCATACCAAGGAGAATTTAGGAATGCTTCATCAGTTATTGCAGTTGCTAGTTCCTCTTGATTATCTAATGAATAAACCATATTTATATCTAATGTATGAAAATTGGATTCAACCATCAATTTGGCTAATCCTTGTCCTTTAATCAAATTGGTAGGCTTGATTTCCAAATCATATTCTAGAATAATAGAAATTCGTTTTCCTTTCTTCCCATAAGGACCATTCCGTGTTTAAATGTCTTTGACTACTGCATTAGGCACCTAAGAAATGATGTGTGAATGTAAAATGTAGACTTTAAAATATTTTAATGCTTTAACCAGAGAAAAAGCCTTTTTTTCCATGATATTATATTTCAAATATGAATCTCTTAACGCCTTGTTGAAAAATGTTATTGGATGTTCATGTCCTTCACTGTTTTTCTGCAGTAATACAACAACAATAGTATGTTCTGATGCAAAATAAAAAACTATGAAATCTTTGGTAAAATCTGGGCTGATTAGGATTGGAGCTTTGGTTAATGCTAGCTTGACTAGATCAAAATATTTTTTAGCTTCAATGTTCCACTTAATTTCTGAATATTTTTTAATCATGTTGGATATGTTTCTCAAAAGTTTTGCAAGATTGGGTATGAATCTTCTCAAAAAATTGATTTTACTAATGAAAGATTGAAGTTCTTTGAGATCATGGGATGACTAATTTTAAGAATTCCTTCAATTCTAATTCCATATTGAGAAATAATGTGACCCAACAACTTTCCTTCTTCAAGACCAAACAATTATTTCTTGGGATTAAGGGAAATTCCAACCTTTCTGCATTTTTCAAAAACTCTTCTAAAATGTGCTAGGTGCTCTTCATCAGTTTTTGAGTATACAGTAATATCATTAAGATAGATTACAACAAAATGGCCAATTTCATCTGCAAAAGCAATGTCCATGGCCCTTTGAAAAGTAGCTCCAACATTCATTAATCGAAAAGGCATTTTCACATACATGAAATTCCCCCAAGGAGTAGTAAAGGTCATTTTGTATTGATCATCAGAATGTACTAAAACTTGATTATAACCTGAAAAGCCATCTAACAAAGAGATCCTACTGGAACCTACCACCCTCTGCAAAATGTGGTCCATTTTTGGTAAAGGGTAGTTGTCCTTGAGAGATACTTCAGATTCCTAAAATTAATGCAAAGTCTGATTTCACCTGTCTTCTTTCTTGTATACACAGTATTGGATACCCTTTTTGAATACCTAAGTGGAACTATGATTTTGGCTTCATACATTTTCTTAATTTATTTCTCAACCAAAGGCATTAAAATAGGATTTATTCTACGCAATTTCTGTTTTAAAAGGTTTTTGATCCTCCTTGATTGGAATTTTTTGTTGTATGATGCTAGTATCATAAGCCTTTAAGTATTCATAGCTCCAAGAAAATACATCTATGAAATCCTTAAATAGAGCTATATATCTTCTTTTTGTAATGATAGGCAGTGATTTTGACAATTTTATGATTTTGGGATTTTTTCAGTGCCTATGTTACACTCTTCAATGTTTGTACTTGTTGGTTCCATTTTGGGTTTCTTAGCCACATCATTAAAGTCAAACAATTATTCTAAAGGGACCAACCCTCTAGGCAGGATATTATCCTTGAGTTGAAGTACTTAAAATTCCTGTTTTTCTTGGTCTTTATGTATTTTTGTTTTATATACAACTTTATTTGTTGAAATATTTACATCGTAAACAACAGATTGTTTTTCTAGATTAATTTGTACATCAAAATAACTGTCTTCTTCACAATCTAGGTCTATATTTCTATATTCAAATTCATCTTTAGATTGTAAGAAAATTTCCATTTGTTTGTCACTGCCAAATACTTGCCAGTATATCATGTTATCTGGCACAGAAGGACAATGTTTAACCTCTACTGTGTATTGTCTGTTTGGGTGAGGCAATTGACATGTACTTGTTGAAAAGGCTAGACCATTTTCTAGGAAATTTTGATTTCTGGGGATAACTGCTAAATCATATTCATCAAATGTTCTCAAGAAATCAAGTACCAAAATTTCTATAAGCTCTCAACGTAGGATGTTTTGCAGCATATTGTCCCTTTATCTGTTTTATGACTAACTCAGAATCACCATGGACATAAATCCTCTTAGCTCCTAATCTTTTCAACAGTTGTAATCCTAAGAGTAGGGCTTCATATTCTGCTATGTTGTATGTTGCACTGAATATTTGGATTGTATGAGTGACCTTGTGTATGATTTTTCTTTGCATTATATACCCAAATACTTGCTCCTGAGCCTGCTTTTCCACATGAGCCATCAAAATTAAAATTACAAAGAGTTTCATCTTCAGGATCTTGTTGTATTGTTTGCATTTGACTGTCATGTTTTTCTTTAAGGTCATTATCTACATGGATAGCCTATGAATCAATGTCTCCATCATTATAAATAATGAAGGAATCAAGGTTAGTATGAACAGAGTACATAGGATAATTGTGTGGTTTTTCTTAACTACTCACCATGTACTTCATTAAGGTTTCCCTATATAGTCTTCTTGGTTGACCAAACACTGGTATTGTAGCATAATTCGTGTCCATTATTAAGGTCCCTTGCAATTTTTCTCCCCATGAGCTTGATAAAAACATTCCATACTTAGGAGGGATGTCGACTACTACTATATCCATCACTAGACTCTTTACTGGTATCTGAGCTAAAGTGACACAAAGATATTTGATAGGACCTAGACATCTAACTTTGCTAGAATCAAATGAGTACAAATCTTTGTAAGGTATAGTGATTTCAAGGCCAAGCTTCTCCATAATAGCCTTTTGCATAAGATTTTGTGATGCACCTGAATCCAACATGGCATTATGGAGAATTTTGTCATGAACTTTAAGGCTGACATAAAATGGAGGGACACCTCCCTTTTCAGGTTTACCATCAACTTCTGGCCCAAACAAAAGTTCAGGCTAATCATCATTTAAATTTACAGTATCAGTAACTTCCCCTATTTGTAATGCTTTTAGGACCTGAGAGCTATACACATTATTGTTTATCAATTCAGCGAGAGGAATAGAATTTTTCAGTTTAGCAATTTCATTCTCAATACTGAAAGGTGTTTGAACTTTGAGCGGATTTGAAAAATCAGTCCTTTCAGCCACATGTTTTTGGGTAACTTCAGTTTGTTGACTTGTACTAGGAATCTCTGTTTTAACATTTTTGGTAGGGATATCAGTTGTTCTCGTAGTGTTGTTTTCTGTGTTCTTCTTTTCTAAATTTTCACTGTTTTCTTTTGATTTTCTGTTGTTTTGTTAAAATCTGGTTCATAAACCTTTTTTGCAGAGTTTTCAGAATTATTTTTATTGGAATTATCAGAGTTTTTCTTGCTTCTAAGGATATATTGCCTATGAAATTCCATTATAGAATTAATAAATCCTTATTTGTAATCATCAGACTCTTCAGATTATAATTTTGTATGATTTAATAAAAATAATTCTTGCTCTTCTTTAGTAAGAAAAACAAAGTCATCTTCATTAATTCCCATTAAATTAATTTGATTATCCTCCACTTACTCAACTACTCCCTCATCCTCATCAGCATAATTCTCTTGGAATGGAGGCCTAATTTGTTGATTAGGACCTCTTTTATCCCTCTGTCTTCTTTGAGGAGGGTTTCTTCTAAGATTTTGATTTATATTTTGAGGAGCTGGTTGATTTTCTCTAGGAACATTCAAGTCATTTAGATTAATCCTCTCCATAATTTTCTCCATAGTTATAACTAATGAGTCAATTTTAGCATCAAATGTGGAATTTTAAGGTTCTGCTCTTAGATTGACTCTTCTTTCAGTTCTCATTCTAGCCTTTTTTACTAATAAGTTGGCTTCTACACTCATTGCATCTCTCTGTATTTCCTCTAATGTGGAAGAGTTTATTTCCCTTAGCTGATAAGACATTTCTGGTTCAAAAACATCTGGGAATTTCACCAATGCTAAACCTTGTGGTGGTTTTATATGAGCAGGTATTGCATTGTATAAACTATTAAATCGAGTGTAATAATTTTGAACACTTTTAGCTGGGGCCCTCCTAATGCTCTCATATTCAAATAAAATTTGCAGAGGGTTATTTTTTACTTCCCACCTATTTATAAATGTTTGATGAAATCCAAGAATGTCATTGATATTTTTTCAGGTAAAGCTTTGAACCATTTTCTAACTTCTCCACTAAGACTCTGAGAAAACATTCTTAGTTTAACACTTTCTTCATCTACCTCCTTAAGGTAAAAACAATAATTCATTTTGTCAACATGTTGTTGGGTAGTCATAGGATCCTTTCCATCATATAATGTAATTTTAGACTGGTAATCATGTGGCATAGGAGGCAAAGGTGATGGTAACACCAATGGGGCATATATGGCTGCCATAATTGGTGGAGGTGGTGGAGGAAGGTGAATAGTGGATGAAGTAGGATGGATGGTAGGAGAAAATGTAAGTGTGGAGGTTTGATTATGGGGATGAACAAAAGAAGTGGTGGGGATTGTGGAAGGAATAGGACTAGCTTACTTAAGATGGCAGTTTTAGAGGTGATAGAAGAAGTTTCTATAGTCAATGCAGTTAATTCTATAGATTGTTGAAGGTAAGCATCATCCACAATTGAAGTAAACTATGTTACCGAATATTGGAGAGTATCAAAATCCCGGAGAAGTTGAAAATTAGATTGAATTTGTGAGTAATCTTCTCTTACTGGACTTTGTTGCAAAATAGATGAATCAAATATTGTCTTGTTTGTCCAATTCTCAGATATAGTCATGAATAAAACTTGTTCAAAATTGAAATCAAACTTAATGTCTTGTAAGGTGATAAAATTTTCAGGAAGGAAATTTTCTCTGTGGAGAAACCTGGTACAGGTTTGACTCTCAATTCTAGGAGTTTTTTTCAAAATTTTCTTAGGATTGTTTACTATAGGAGGAAGATTTGGATCAGGATGGGATCTAGTAGAAATAATTTTAGGAGCCAGAGTTCGCAATTGAAGCACAGACAAAATGATTATTTTCAAAAATTGCAAGAAAACCAATATTAGAAAATAATTTTATCATACAATACTTTTAACTAGGGTTTTCTAAATTCCAATGAATCGAGATTTTCAGTTAAGTCCCCAGTATGGTTGCCACTATGTTATCATTCTATAATTTTGATATTGGCAAGAATAATCATAAAATGACAACATAAAAACAACATTAGAGCCTAGGATCTATCCCTCCTAAACTCATAGAGGGATATCTCTTTAAGATTTAACTTTGTTTTTAATGATTTCTGATATTAGGCTAGTTAAACTGATTGTGAAAATTGTTTTTGATTGATAGTTTTGGTTGGCTGAAGGGATCAGTTTAAACTATTTCCATTGGGCTATGGAGTCATAACAGGCTGGGTTGTTACATCAAATTTTCTAGAGCAATTTCACAGCAAGCTAACTATATTTTTTGGATCTTAAAAAATTATGAATTATGAGATGAAAGAAAGAATGAATTAAATAGTGGTAAAAAAGAAATTAAATATTTTTTAACCAGACTTTAGAAGAAAAACACTTATATTGTAAACACAGCCAGAATTAAGGTGCTCTATGCAGCAAATCTCAATCTTCATATTTTTGTTTTACAATTAGAATTAAATTATACACTGAAATAAATTACAGTGAGAAACATTAAACAAAGTAAAGAAAATACATCACCATATAAAAATAGCTCAAGAATATTGTGAAATGGTCTTTTATTATTGATGCCCCAGCTCCAAAATTACAATGCTCTAGTAGAAAAGCTTACAATCTGGGGTCCAACCTCTTATACTGAATATAAATGTAGTATTTAACTAATCCCTAGTGATTTCCGTATCTAAATGGGCAATATGCTTATTAATTACAATAATGAATGAAAATTGACAAATGTGACCACAACGTGGGCACGTTAAAATATCTGAGACATGTGGCCATAATTTCTATAAGGTTGTTGTTGTGTGTTGTAATCCATTGCTGTGTTGGAGGATTTGGAAGATCTGATGCCAATATGCTAAAAGGATACACTTCTAATCTGTAAAATTCATGCCTTGGAATGATTGGCCGAGTTGGCTGACTTGTTCCCCTGTATTATTCTTGGTATTCACACAATTTTTCCCACTATTGTTTATTCGGAATGTTGGTCCTAATCAGCCTCCGATATACTTCATCTATCTCTGTGTATTTAATGAAAGTAGGCTTTAAAGGAAAGAGGTGTTTGATTTCATGCTGAATGAATATATCATTGCTAATAACCTCAAAGAAATCCTTCTTTGTCATGGTATTCTTTACATTATCATGCTCAGATGCATCCTTTGAAATCTCAGTGAGCCTCTTTAAATAGTCTTTCCTATCCATAAGCTTGTCATTTATCACAAATAATGAAGGCAATCCATTTTTGTTCAAAGGTTCAATTCTGTTGAAAAATCTTCTTACCCCAATATGGAAATTGTGTGACCTTTCTTCTAGCTGGGTGAGTAGGTTCTTCTTGTTGAGTACCTTATTGACTTCCAGAATAGTGGTTGTCTTGCCCTCAACTCCAATAGCCTCCAGCTCAAACCTGCTCTTTGAGTTTAGAAACCTGATAATATTATTGCCAGTTTCAGGCTTGTCCCCAAGTTCCCTGGTTGTTTTATCTATGGTATCATTCACTTGGTAAATGATCTCTTTCTGTTCAAATATAATTCGGATTGATGGCCATATTTCGTTCATGGAATAAATAATAATTAACCAAATGATTTACTTGACTCTCCCTACCATATTTCCAATAGAATACTCTCGAAGAGACTTCTGTAGACTTTCTGTCAATATTTTTCTTATATGTATCTCTGTAGCATGTGTTTATTCATTTCTCTTTATTTGATCTTGTAGGGTTTTGACTTGGTCTTGCAACCTTTTTATTTCTTCTGTCTACAAAGACATGTTTTCCATGGCTTTGGCTAAATTTTATGTGCCTCCTAAGGTCACTGCAACTATTTTTGTGGCTGAACGAATCACTGTAAGAGGGACTGCCCCTAATGGAATGATGGCTTTTGTATTGGTTTCTTTCTCTTTTATTATTTTCTCCATCTTTGTTTCCATTTTCTTTATTTGGGCTGATTTTTCCATTATCATCTTCATCATATCTGACTTCTGTCTCTCATTTTCCTCTATATCCTTTGTCAAAGGGTCTTCAGTTGCTGGAATCTTAAGCTGCTTTCTCAAAGGTGCTATATCTACATTATTCCTCCTCACAATTTCTTCTGTAGCTTGTAAGTTTCTTAGGTCATACCTAATTTTCACCACTAAATCATCCATGGATTTACTTTTGTTATCCTTGTCCAGAGAAGATATCTTCTCCATCTTGAAATGAGATTGAGCATTAGCTAGTGATACTTGTAGTTTGGATAGGCTCATGGCTGTGTTGGTCAATGTAGAGGAAATAATCTCTCTAGTATGCTTATGCATCTCCATATGGTCTATTGGAGGAATGTATTTTACATCAAATTCAAAATAAGTGTTCTTGTAGTCTCCAAGTGTTTTAGGCTGAGGGATCTGTGCTTCTAGGAAAGCCATTCTCATACTTCCTTTCCCTGAGTCAAAGGCTGATAAAATCCTACTCTATGAATTGCTTGTCTGCTTCCAAAACTGACTGTAGGTGTTGGTTTTCAATATTTCATTATTTCTTTTGATTTTCCTAAATGTATCATATATGTTTTCCTCTTTTTGCCCTGTAGTAGCAATAGATGTAGGAGTTTTCAAGTTCTGATACTGCAATGGAATGGTTGAAGAAGATGTAGAGAATATGTTCTGGCCACCTCCTAGAGATGAACTTGGAGAATCCCTAATTGTGATGACTGTCTGCTGCTCTTTTTCACCACTTTGGTCAATGTCCATGTGGACTCTAGCTCTCTTCCTGTACTTCATCTTAATTTATTTGCTGGATGTATCAATTTCCATATCAGTGTGATAATCTCTTAACCTCTTGCCTACTTTTTCTTTCTATGGTTCTTTTCCCTTCTCTTCTTTTCCTTTTGTAGTATGTTTTTCCTATGGATTAGGGGTTTGAATTCTCGTGGTGGAGATCACTTGTTCTTCAGCCTCGTATAGTGTATTTACTGCCCACTCTTCTTGATTCATAAACTGTTCAATCTCATGCCTATGTGTGTGGATGTATGGGGTTGATTTTCTCTCCACTCTTTTCTTGGATATGATCCCCAATGGGTCATATGACCAAGTGAAGCTATGACTAAAGTTCATTTCCCTCAGTATTCTATCAGCCTCCTCTCCTACTGCTCTGTTATTACAAATAAAAGGACCAATTTGGGACTTGATCCTAAATCGGGATTTATTCTTAGCCATCAGGGGAATTTTGAGGTCTGAAATGGGCCTCCTAAGGAAATTATAAAATAATGGTGGAAATAATAAAATAAGATTTGATGAATTTTAGAGGGATAAAGGAAAAAAACTACTTTTTCAACTCATAGTTTCAACTTATCTCCCAAATTTTTTAATTAAATTTTGAGCGGAAGTACTCGTTGGATGAAAAATTTAATTCCTTATCAAAGGAGTACCCATGTTGCATACTTTCGATGGACCCTTCTACACGAATGAAATACATGAAAAACGTGATTTCAATCACGTTTTTTAATATATTTATCATTTTTCGTGTTCACGTTTTTCATGTATTTCTCATTTTTCATGTAGAAGGGTCCATCGAAAGTATGCAACATGGGTACTCCTTTGATGAGGAATTAAATTTTGCATCCAACGAGTACTCCAGCTCGAAATTTGAGTAAAAAATTTGGGAGATAAGTTAAAAATACAAGTTGAAAAAGTAGTTTTATTATTTTATTATTTTTTATAGAACTAACAAGGTTACAAACCAAACCTTACATTCATCATTAGTTCCTTTCCTTCCTGGCCGCTCTACCTTTTGGTACCCTTGTACCATCCTTTGGTGGTGCCCACCTTCCTTGACTGCCTACCTTCCCTACCTTTGGTGGTGCCCACCTTTTTAGTACCCTTGTACGATCCTTGGGTGTTGCATGGTGCCTACCTTTGGACAAAACATCATCATAGAAACTTTGGACAAAAACACCCCATAGTAAAATTTGGACAAAAACACCCCATAGTAAAATTTGGACAAAACAACCTTCCCTTTTTACCATTTTACTGAAAAAATGGTGAATCATCCCGCATGGTTTACATCATCAGCTTGAATCCTATTGGTTCATATAAAGTTTATTTTGGTTGTACATTTTTATTACGAGGCCCATTTTAGACCTCAAAATTCCCCTAATGAGATATAAAATGCACCTCATCTACGTTGATCATCTGCCTTATATATTCCAGGGCAAAGATCCTCATGGAGAGGAACCTTGGCAACTTGTAGGGGGCCAAATCACATCCATAAACTCTGATTTCAGTATATTTTTGGAACAAGTACCAATCTCTAGTTCTCATTTGATCTCATAGCTGCATAATTTTCTTGATATTTTCATTAATTTTGGGCTCCACTAAACTGTTGAGTATAATCATTGCTGGATGAACAAATAAATTAAAAAATGTCTTATATGTAAAATCCCTTTTCTCCTTCATTAACATGGTTGTCTAAAATATGACTAATTGAGGTTGTGAGTCATCATTAAACTTCCTCATTAAAAACTGGAATTTGTTGGCCTGAAAATAGACAAACATATAGACCAAAACTAAAGTGTATTTGAACACTTCCTCTGTGTGAAACTTTAAGAATTGATCATGGATGGCATAAGCTAGGAATTGGCTAAAGTTGAACATGATTGAAGTCTTAGAATCTAATGAAATCATAGACAAAAAACCAGTCATGGCCTAATCTATCCACTAGTCTGTATGATACCCTAGTAAATATGAGAGGACAGTGACAATATGTTGGGTTATAGCAGGGAAATTAGATGAGGGATATGGAGGATTATTTTTGGTCAGTGGGGCATCGGTAGCCATGAAAAGCTCTAATGTTTTAGCTCTGTTGGAAAAGTCTTATTTTTGATACAGTTCCCTAAGGGCCTCATAGGAAAATGAGATGGTTTCTTCAACAGTGGGAGCCTGCATCATTTGTAGAATTGAGTGGGCACTAACAATAAAGAGGATTTCTCCTATGGGGGCTACTACAGCTCTTTGATTGATGTCATAACATTCATGGAATTTTCTAACAAATTCGGGGCAGTTGTGGGTTTTAGGGAAAATGAAATAGGGTAATTTGGTTTCCCATAACCCTATGTCATCAACTTCATCAATTAAATTATCCTCGAGCCAACAGTAGACATGGAATAAATTGAAATATGACTATGTCTCATGATTTTTAAAGCCCCTATCTTCAAGAGCCACATGATCTAGGTCTACCTGATGGTAAACCATAGGATTAAAGGGTTGTTGATCCTTCTTTGGAGGCATACTTTCTGGAAAAATTAATTAATTGTGTCTTTCACTATTGCAGAAAAGAATGGGGTTGAAAGAATACGAGAATACAGAAAGGGAGCTTCTGTAGATTAGAATGGGGAGGGGAAATTATGAAAAGGGACTTCTGATCGATCCTGTAGAGAACTGAAATATTATTTATGCCTGTCTTTGCTGTAAAACCTTTGAAATTGATCACATGCAACAACAGAATGTTATAACAATGGTAAACCTTTCCACTGGTGGGCGATTTTGGTTTTATGGAGTAACTAGGTGACTATTGACATGGCACGGGCCTATTGGGTAATGGATTGAGCCATTAGTTATCCAACAAGCTTGTGGCGGGAGCATATCGGATTGGATGGAGGGGATAGGAAGGTGAATTCGTGGAACAAAGGTAATGGTTAATGGTCATTGGTGTAACGGGAAGTGGCAAGGTGGTTTACACTGCAGTGGAAACGACATCTCGGAGGGGGGTGTACCCAATAAGTGGTATCGGACAAGGGGGGTATGAAATATTTCAAATTTTACACGTTGCAGTGGGAGTAGTTTCAAAAACCTTCCATTTCAAACCCTCCCCCCCCTCCCCCAACGTTAACGTTCAGAGGGTGAGAGGGGACTGAAAAGCATCGTAGATCGTTGGATGAAGAGAAGAGCACAGGGATGGGACATGAGATGAGGGAGGTTTAGCACTGATGTGACGTGAGATTAGATGGTGGGGTCAAGGAGTGTTTAATGAAGAATGGGGGCAGAAATACAATTTCGGGACTTTATGATATGGGAGAATATAATTGTTGGGAGTTAGGATATAGATTATGACATAAATTATGTCACAATATCTTCAATAGACCTTAATTTTCGAAACTTAGGCTAAAGTGCCATTGATTTTTATTTTTCCTTTTATTCCAAGAGATACATGAACTCTTAGGATAAGTTTTGGAGTAAATTTCATGTTTCCCCCATTCTTATTCTTTTCATCTCTACCTACCCATGTCACTAATCTAACATCTTTTATTCTTTTGCAGGGTGCATTTGGACTTGCAGACCTTAATTCATTTTTTCTTTAAAATTCTAACCTAACATCTATCCTTATTTCTTCCATTGACTTAGATTAAACAATTGATTCAATTTTATTTCTACCTAACTACTGATATGCCAAGCTTAAACAATTTGGCACATCTTTATTTTCAAACTTATCAATAGAAATTTAAATTTGTACAATCATGCTTAAATTGTATAATTGAACAAGCTAATCTAATCAGTAGTGCCATTTTGATTTGCAGCACTTTCAATATTATTATTTTTTGGGGTTTTTCTTTCTTTTTATTTTTCTCTTTTTCTTTATACCCTCGTTTCTTTTCTTTTTTTCTTTTTTTAATTTTGGAAATCACTTGAATATTGAAAATCATA